>JAFBMS010001034.1:32500-49891 GCA_019788955.1 Albula glossodonta
TAGATTCTCCACCCCCGGCTTCTTGTGCAGAAACAAAGACGCAGAGGCCTTGACTTGGAAGACAGGAGTTCAGAGCTGCTGGACCTTTGAGCTGAAGCCTTACAGCCTCATTCTGCACTGACGCCTTACAGACTCATTCTGCACTGAAGCCTTACAGACTCATTCTGCACTGAAGCCTTACAGCCTTATTCTGTCCACTGAAGCCTTACAGCCCCATTCTGCACTGAAGCCTTACAGACTCATTCTGCACTGAAGCCTTACAGACTCATTCTGCACTGAAGCCTTACAGCTTCATTCTGCACTGAAGCCTTACAGACTCATTCTGCACTGAAGCCTTACAGCCCCATTCTGCACTGAAGCCTGACAGCCTTATTCTGTCCACTGAAGCCTTACAGACTCATTCTGCACTGAAGCCTTACAGACTCATTCTGCACTGAGGCCTTACAGCCCCATTCTGCACTGAAGCCTTACAGACTCATTCTGCACTGAAGCCTTACAGCCCCATTCTGCACTGACGCCTTACAGACTCATTCTGCACTGAAGCCTTACAGCCTCATTCTGCACTGACGCCTTACAGACTCATTCTGCACTGAAGCCTTACAGACTCATTCTGCACTGAAGCCTTACAGCCTCATTCTGCACTGAAGCCTTACAGACTCATTCTGCACTGAAGCCTTACAGTCCCATTCTGCACTGAAGCCTTACAGCCTCATTCTGCACTGAAGCCTTACAGATTCATTCTGCACTGAAGCCTTACAGACTCATTCTGCACTGAAGCCTTACAGATTCATTCTGCACTGAAGCCTTACAGACTCATTCTGCACTGAAGTCTTACAGACTCATTCTGCACTGAAGCCTTACAGACTCATTCTGCACTGAAGCCTTACAGACTCATTCTGCACTGAAGCCTTACAGCCCCATTCTGCACTGAAGCCTGACAGCCTTATTCTGTCCACTGAAGCCTTACAGACTCATTCTGCACTGAAGCCTTACAGCCCCATTCTGCACTGAAGCCTTACAGACTCATTCTGCACTGACGCCTTACAGCTTCATTCTGCACTGAAGCCTTACAGACTCATTCTGCACTGAAGCCTTACAGACTCATTCTGCACTGAAGCCTTACAGCCTCATTCTGCACTGACGCCTTACAGACTCATTCTGCACTGAAGCCTTACAGACTCATTCTGCACTGAAGCCTTACAGCCTCATTCTGCACTGAAGCCTTACAGCCCCATTCTGCACTGAAGCCTTACAGACTCATTCTGCACTGAAGCCTTACAGACTCATTCTGCACTGAAGCCTTACAGCCCCATTCTGCACTGAAGCCTTACAGATTCATTCTGCACTGAAGCCTTACAGACTCATTCTGCACTGAGGCCTTACAGCCTTATTCTGTCCACTGAAGCCTTACAGACTCATTCTGCACTGAAGTCTTACAGACTCATTCTGCACTGATGCCTTACAGACTCATTCTGCACTGAAGCCTTACAGACTCATTCTGCACTGAAGCCTTACAGACTCATTCTGCACTGACGCCTTACAGCCCCATTCTGCACTGAAGCCTTACAGACTCATTCTGCACTGAAGCCTTACAGACTCATTCTGCACTGAAGCCTTACAGATTCATTCTGCACTGAAGCCTTACAGACTCATTCTGCACTGAAGCCTTACAGACTCATTCTGCACTGACGCCTTACAGACTCATTCTGCACTGACGCCTTACAGCCCCATTCTGCACTGAAGCCTTACAGACTCATTCTGCACTGAAGCCTTACAGACTCATTCTGCACTGAAGCCTTACAGACTCATTCTGCACTGACGCCTTACAGACTCATTCTGCACTGACGCCTTACAGCCCCATTCTGCACTGAAGCCTTACAGCCCCATTCTGCACTGAAGCCTTACAGACTCATTCTGCACTGAAGCCTTACAGACTCATTCTGCACTGAGGCCTTACAGCTTCATTCTGCACTGAAGCCTTACAGACTCATTCTGCACTGAAGCCTTACAGATTCATTCTGCACTGAAGCCTTACAGCCCCATTCTGCACTGAAGCTTTACAGACTCATTCTGCACTGAAGCCTTACAGTCCCATTCTGCACTGAAGCCTTACAGCCCCATTCTGCACTGAAGCCTTACAGACTCATTCTGCACTGAAGCCTTACAGACTCATTCTACACTGAAGCCTTACAGCCCCATTCTGCACTGAAGCCTTACAGAGTCATTCTGCACTGAAGCCTTACAGACTCATTCTGCACTGAAGCCTTACAGATTCATTCTGCACTGAAGCCTTACAGCCCCATTCTGCACTGAAGCCTTATAGACTCATTCTGCACTGAAGTCTTACAGACTCATTCTGCACTGATGCCTTACAGACTCATTCTGCACTGAAGCCTTACAGACTCATTCTGCATTGAAGCCTTACAGCCCCATTCTGCACTGAAGCCTTACAGCCTCCACTCTCTGTGTTTGAGCTGTGTGTATCTGCTCTCTGTGTCTGAGCTCTGTGTGTCTATTCTATATGTTCAGTGCTCTGTGTGTCTGGTCTGTGAGCTGTGCGCTCTGTGCTCTGTGCTCTGTGCTGTGTGTGTCAGTATCTAGCTCTGTGCCTGTCTAAAGCACAGTAAGATAGATGCTCGTAATGTCAGATAAGTTATCCCTTTGTGAGGAAGTGAGGGGGGAGCAGGGAGACAGACAGAGAGACTCAGAAAGAGAGAGAGAGAGAGAGAGGGAGACAGAGAGACTCAGAGATAGACAGAGAGACTCAGAAAGAGAGAGACAGACAGAGAGACTCAGAGAGAGAGAGAGACAGAGAGACTCAGAGAGAGAGAGAGAGACAGACTCAGAGAGAGAGAGAGAGACAGAGAGACTCAGAGAGAGAGAGAGAGAGACAGACTCAGAGAGAGAGAGAGAGAGAGACAGAGAGACTCAGAGAGAGAGGGGGACAGTGAATGACTTCTCCTTTACTGTATAAATAGTTAATCACTGTTTTTATTAGTTTGCCACTGTTATTCTACTTTATGATTATGTCTGTAGATGTAAGTGTGGTTCTGTGCTCGCCCTCATAAAGCAGGATCATGTGGCACATGCAGTAATTCGTCAGTGAGAATGCGATATTATGCGATATTAATGTGGTTTTAATGTTGAGGAAAGAGCCGTGACATGTTCACTGAGCTGCGTTTGAGCTTCCAGAGGAAATGTGCTGTAAAAATCCGCACTGAATGTTCATCACACACAGCATGCCAGGCAGCGGAGGAATTAAGATTTATAGAAATGCACTTTAACTCATGGAAGCATTTAAATAAAGCTGAATTTATTTCTCTGCCCTGGAATCAACTCTGCAGGTGCAGTGTGGGGCCTGCGTTAGATTTAAGGGTGTGTATGTGTGTGTGTGAGTGTGTGTGTATGTGTAGTGTGTGTGTTTGCGTGTGTGGTGTGTGTGTGTGTGTGTGTGTGTGTGTGTGTGTGTGTGTGGGTGTTGGTGTGTGTGTGTGTGTGTGTGTGTGTGTGTGTGTGTGTGTGTGTGTAAATGTGTGTTTTGTGTGTGTGTGTGTGTGTATGTGTGTTCATGTGTATGTGGACATGGCAGTGGGGTTGTAGAATCTCTGACAGCAGTGGGGTAAGTGTATCCATTGCTGGCACTGAGGCTGACAGTGGGGTAATTGTAACTGACAGTAGGGTTTGGGGAGGCAGAAAGTGGGGTAATAGTAACTGACAGTAGGGTATGGGGAGGCAGACAGTGGGGTAATAGTAACTGACAGTAGGGTATGGGGAGGCAGACAGTGGGGTAATAGTAACTGACAGTAGGGTATGGGGAGGCAGACAGTGGGGTAATAGTAACTGACAGTAGGGTATGGAGAGGCAGACAGTGGGGTAATAGTAACTGACAGTAGGGTATGGGGAGGCAGACAGTGGGGTAATAGTAACTGACAGTAGGGTATGGGGAGGCAGACAGTGGGGTAATAGTAACTGACAGTAGGGTATGGAGAGGCAGACAGTGGGGTAATAGTAACTGACAGTAGGGTATGGGGAGGCAGACAGTGGGGTAATAGTAACTGACAGTAGGGTATGGGGAGGCAGACAGTGGGGTAATAGTAACTGACAGTAGGGTATGGGGAGGCAGACAGTGGGGTAATAGTAATTGACAGTAGGGTATGGGGAGGCAGACAGTGGGGTAATAGTAACTGACAGTAGGGTATGGGGAGGCAGACAGTGGGGTAATAGTAACTGACAGTAGGGTATGGGGAGGCAGACAGTGGGGTAATAGTAACTGACAGTAGGGTATGGGGAGGCAGACAGTGGGGTAATAGTAACTGACAGTAGGGTATGGGGAGGCAGACAGTGGGGTAATAGTAACTGACAGTAGGGTATGGGGAGGAAGACAGTGGGGTAATAGTAACTGACAGTAGGGTATGGGGAGGCAGACAGTGGGGTAATAGTAACTGACAGTAGGGTATGGAGAGGCAGACAGTGGGGTAATAGTAACTGACAGTAGGGTATGGGGAGGCAGACAGTGGGGTAATAGTAACTGACAGTAGGGTATGGGGAGGCAGACAGTGGGGTAATAGTAACTGACAGTAGGGTATGGAGAGGCAGACAGTGGGGTAATAGTAACTGACAGTAGGGTATGGAGAGGCAGACAGTGGGGTAATAGTAACTGACAGTAGGGTATGGAGAGGCAGACAGTGGGGTAATAGTAACTGACAGTAGGGTATGGAGAGGCAGACAGTGGGGTAATAGTAACTGACAGTAGGGTATGGGGAGGCTGACAGTGGGGTAATAGTAACTGACAGTAGGGTATGGGGAGGCAGAAAGTGGGGTAATAGTAACTGACAGTAGGGTATGGAGAGGCAGACAGTGGGGTAATAGTAACTGACAGTAGGGTATGGGGAGGCAGACAGTGGGGTAATAGTAACTGACAGTAGGGTATGGAGAGGCAGACAGTGGGGTAATAGTAACTGACAGTAGGGTATGGGGATGCAGACAGTGGGGTAATAGTAACTGACAGTAGGGTATGGAGAGGCAGACAGTGGGGTAATAGTAACTGACAGTAGGGTATGGGGAGGCAGACAGTGGGGTAATAGTAACTGACAGTAGGGTATGGAGAGGCAGACAGTGGGGTAATAGTAACTGACAGTAGGGTATGGGGAGGCAGACAGTGGGGTAATAGTAACTGACAGTAGGGTATGGGGAGGCAGACAGTGGGGTAATAGTAACTGACAGTAGGGTATGGGGAGGCAGACAGTGGGGTAATAGTAACTGACAGTAGGGTATGGAGAGGCAGACAGTGGGGTAATAGTAACTGACAGTAGGGTATGGGGAGGCAGACAGTGGGGTAATAGTAACTGACAGTAGGGTATGGGGAGGCAGACAGTGGGGTAATAGTAACTGACAGTAGGGTATGGGGAGGCAGACAGTGGGGTAATAGTAATTGACAGTAGGGTATGGGGAGGCAGACAGTGGGGTAATAGTAACTGACAGTAGGGTATGGGGAGGCAGACAGTGGGGTAATAGTAACTGACAGTAGGGTATGGGGAGGCAGACAGTGGGGTAATAGTAACTGACAGTAGGGTATGGGGAGGCAGACAGTGGGGTAATAGTAACTGACAGTAGGGTATGGGGAGGCAGACAGTGGGGTAATAGTAACTGACAGTAGGGTATGGGGAGGAAGACAGTGGGGTAATAGTAACTGACAGTAGGGTATGGGGAGGCAGACAGTGGGGTAATAGTAACTGACAGTAGGGTATGGGGAGGCAGACAGTGGGGTAATAGT
Source organism: Albula glossodonta (assembly GCA_019788955.1). NCBI lineage: Eukaryota > Metazoa > Chordata > Actinopteri > Albuliformes > Albulidae > Albula > Albula glossodonta. The sequence continues at coordinate 38,274 of JAFBMS010001034.1, forward strand.
AACTGACAGTAGGGTATGGAGAGGCAGACAGTGGGGTAATAGTAACTGACAGTAGGGTATGGGGAGGCAGACAGTGGGGTAATAGTAACTGACAGTAGGGTATGGGGAGGCAGACAGTGGGGTAATAGTAACTGACAGTAGGGTATGGAGAGGCAGACAGTGGGGTAATAGTAACTGACAGTAGGGTATGGAGAGGCAGACAGTGGGGTAATAGTAACTGACAGTAGGGTATGGAGAGGCAGACAGTGGGGTAATAGTAACTGACAGTAGGGTATGGAGAGGCAGACAGTGGGGTAATAGTAACTGACAGTAGGGTATGGGGAGGCTGACAGTGGGGTAATAGTAACTGACAGTAGGGTATGGGGAGGCAGAAAGTGGGGTAATAGTAACTGACAGTAGGGTATGGGGAGGCAGACAGTGGGGTAATAGTAACTGACAGTAGGGTATGGAGAGGCAGACAGTGGGGTAATAGTAACTGACAGTAGGGTATGGGGAGGCAGACAGTGGGGTAATAGTAACTGACAGTAGGGTATGGGGAGGCAGACAGTGGGGTAATAGTAACTGACAGTAGGGTATGGAGAGGCAGACAGTGGGGTAATAGTAACTGACAGTAGGGTATGGGGAGGCAGACAGTGGGGTAATAGTAACTGACAGTAGGGTATGGGGAGGCAGACAGTGGGGTAATAGTAACTGACAGTAGGGTATGGGGATGCAGACAGTGGGGTAATAGTAACTGACAGTAGGGTATGGAGAGGCAGACAGTGGGGTAATAGTAACTGACAGTAGGGTATGGGGAGGTAGACAGTGGGGTAATAGTAACTGACAGTAGGGTATGGGGAGGCAGACAGTCGGGTAATAATAACTGACAGTAGGGTATGGGGAGGCAGACAGTGGGGTAATAGTAACTGACAGTAGGGTATGGAGAGGCAGACAGTGGGGTAATAGTAACTGACAGTAGGGTATGGGGAGGCAGACAGTGGGGTAATAGTAACTGACAGTAGGGTATGGGGAGGCAGACAGTGGGGTAATAGTAACTGACAGTAGGGTATGGAGAGGCAGACAGTGGGGTAATAGTAACTGACAGTAGGGTATGGGGAGGCTGACAGTGGGGTAATAGTAACTGACAGTAGGGTATGGGGAGGCAGACAGTGGGGTAATAGTAACTGACAGTAGGGTATGGGGAGGCAGACAGTGGGGTAATAGTAACTGACAGTAGGGTATGAGGAGGCAGACAGTGGGGTAATAGTAACTGACAGTAGGGTATGGAGAGGCAGACAGTGGGGTAATAGTAACTGACAGTAGGGTATGGGGAGGCAGACAGTGGGGTAATAGTAATTGACAGTAGGGTATGGAGAGGCAGACAGTGGGGTAATAGTAACTGACAGTAGGGTATGGGGATGCAGACAGTGGGGTAATTGTAACTGACAGTAGGGTATGGGGAGGCAGACAGTGGGGTAATAGTAACTGACAGTAGGGTATGGAGAGGCAGACAGTGGGGTAATAGTAACTGACAGTAGGGTATGGGGATGCAGACAGTGGGGTAATAGTAACTGACAGTAGGGTATGGAGAGGCAGACAGTGGGGTAATAGTAACTGACAGTAGGGTATGGGGAGGCTGACAGTGGGGTAATAGTAACTGACAGTAGGGTATGGAGAGGCAGACAGTGGGGTAATAGTAACTGACAGTAGGGTATGGGGAGGCAGACAGTGGGGTAATAGTAATTGACAGTAGGGTATGGGGAGGCGCTCGCTATTGGACAACCGTGTGTGAGTCAGACTCAGCCCTGCTGAACAGTGACTGAGAGCAGCAGCACCAGCGGCCACACCGCCGCCTCTAACTGCAATGAGGTGGGCACCATCTACAGGATCCCAGTGGTACTGCACATGATAATTCACTGCTAACACTGAGCTACAGCTGAGAAACGGCCTTCACTAAATGGTCCCTTTCAGGCTTCTGCTAATGCCACCTTTAAATGCACCTCATTCATATGCAGCAGAAAGGCTTTCAAATGTTTTCCCTTGATTTCAAATGGCTCACTGAATCTTATTGTATGCACAGAAGAATAGATAGCCTTCAAACGGAAAGTTTGGATTTGTCTATGCACGTGTGTATGGGTGTGTATGAACCATGATTGTGTGTGTGTGTATGCATATGTGTGTGCGTGTGTGAATTGGCATCAGGGAGGGTGTGATTACCAGGAGTGGTGCCTGTGTGTGCATGTGTGTCTGTGTGTGTGTGAGTAGGGGTAGCGGTGCGTGTGTGTGTGTATGTGTGTGTGTGTGTGTGTGTGTGTGTGTGTGTGTGTGTGTGTGTGTGTGTGTGTGTGTGTGTGTGTGTGTGTGTGTGTGTGTGTGTGTGTGTGTGTGTGTGTTTGTGTGTGTGTATGCGTGTGTGTTTGTGCGTGCGCATGTGTGTGTGTGTGTGTGTGCGCGTGTGTGCGCAGGTGTGTGTGTGTGTGTGTGTGTGTGTGTTTGTGTGTGTGTGTCTTACACAGAGTGGTCGTTTGGTCCATCCTGGTTGGTCATTTACCTGCAGTGAGGAGAGTATCCTGCTGGGCCTCCAGCCTGAGTATGTCTGCCTCCCCATGGGAGAGGGTCCTGCCATGCTCCCATCCATCTTTCTCTTAACTTTTTTAATCTCAACGTTTTTATCTACCAAGAATCCTTTTCCAGTTTCAGGGTTCCGTTCTGGAGCTGAGGGCAAATCCAGAAGACTTGCATTTACTTTTCATTCTTAATTCATGTTAATCAGAGATATCTGGGAGGCTTTCATCATTAAAATTCATAATTTAAAAATTCATTATACAAACTCATTTCTAGACCTACAATGTTTAGATGATATAAAATGATGTAATATGTTGACGTAAAAAATTCATATTAAAATGGAATGTAAAACGGGAAAAAAAAATTTTTCAATCAAGATGAACTGATCAATAATGTATTTTATTCTGCCAGCTCTGATCGTATTGATTATTATAATCTCAGATCACATCATGTAGCTGCCAAATTTGACATGATTATTTGTGACCATTTCCATTTCTAGAGGCTTAGCCCCACAATGGTTCACTTTTCTTTCTTAAATTACTTTTCGATCCTGAATTTATGGACTGGAAAATTCCAGCTCAAACCCTCGCCGTGACAGGGAGAAGCAGAAGCAGATGATACGGTATGTTGTCGTTATATTCTAATACTGTTTGTGCCAGCCCAGAGCTGGAGCCATTGTGTTCATGTACTTTGAAATACATTTGTAATGTATTTTTTCCATTCTTTACGTGCTCTTATTTGTCGTCGTGTTTTATGTTTCCTGTTTTTCTGTTCTGTGTCGTGTCTCTCTGTACCGCTCTGAGAGGCGGGGGCGCTTTCTCCGGTCGCCCAGTCGTGGCCGTAGCTCTGAATAAGATATTTGCGATTGATCCACCCGCTCGGATACTCCAGCGCCGCTCTTCACAATGAACACATCAGAGGGCCTGAAACAGGGACGGCCCTTTCAGTGCGTCCATTACCCGACGCTTGTGTCAGTGTGGGACTGCGCAGCACTTTGATGTGCGCTTTACATCCATGAAGACGAAAAGGACATCTCACAGGGTTTATTTCTGAGGGATCACCTACAATTCTGCTCCTTTGGACAACAATTATTAAATCTAATAATAATAATAATAATAATGAACGGTTATTAAATTTAATAATAATAATAATAGTAATAATAATAATGATGATGCAATATTTGCATTGCTTTCTTCCATCAGTCACTCTTGCTACCCTTTTTTCTCAAGAGAGTTTCAGAAATTGTCATTCTGCTCAGAATGTGGTTTGCTTTATAATATAAAACATTGCTGAAGAAATAAACACATATAATTGCCTTTCTTAATTTCTAACATCAATTTCTAAATCAAAGAAATTAGCACATCTGACTAGAATTAATTAGAGCTGATCAAAAAGTTGCTGAGATGCAGGTTATGAGGCAAACAATTAAAACGCTCGTTCCTCGGCTAAAAATAGACACTGTTATTTCTGTATCTTAATGTGCTTCTGCTCAAAGCTTCTCTTAATGAAACTGACATGAACCACCTTCAGATGAATTCATTCTTCTCCTCTCACAGCTGCATTTTGTGTGTCGATGCAGAGAGTCTTACATAGGGAGCTGCAGTCTGTGTGTCAATGCAGAGAGCCTTACATAGGGACAGAAACAGGGGTCACAGTCCAAACATTAAAGGGTTTTTGTAAATGAGGGCAGAGGGTGGGGAGCTCAGTACAGATGGAGGTGGGGTTAGTGTCGAAGGTGAGATACTAAGTGTTGAGGTTGGGGTTTTCAGTACAGATGTTGGGGTACTCAGTGTGGAAGGTTAGGTACTCAGTACAGATGTTGGGGTACTCAGTGTGGAAGGTTAGGTACTCAGTACAGATGTTGGGGTACTCAGTGTGGAAGGTTAGGTACTCAGTACAGATGTTGGGGTACTCAGTGTGGAAGGTTAGGTACTCAGTACAGATGTTGGGGTACTCAGTGTGGAAGGTTAGGTACTCAGTACAGATGTTGGGGTACTCAGTGTGGAAGGTTAGGTACTCAGTACAGATGTTGGGGTACTCAGTGTGGAAGCTGGGGTACTTGATGTGGAGGGTGTTGTATGTAGTGTGGTAGGCTGGGCACTTAGTGTGGAAAGTGGGGTACAGCAGGTGGTGTGCTTAGAGTCTTGTTGTAAGTGATGTACTCATAATGTTTATTGAGTGAAAGCTGTTGAACTAGATTGATTCCTCTCTGTGGTCATTTAATAAACCTGTAAAGACAATCAATACAAATAGCAGGAGTGAAGGAGACTGCAGCGTCAAAAACCCTCCCTCATGACTGAGGTTTGTGATTGGTGGACTGGCTCTTTAGTGGGGGATTGTGATTGGTGGACTGGCTGTTTGGTGGGGGTTTGTGATTGGTGGACTGGCTCTTTAGTGGGGGATTGTGATTCTTGGACTGGCTGTTTGGTGGGGGTTTGTGATTGGTGGTGGGGCTGGTTAGTGTATGTAATTGGTTGAGAGAGAATGAGTGTTTCATGCATGATCTACCTGCCCATCCAATAGGAACAGGGACAACAACATCCTGTCCAATAAGAACTGGAACAGCCACAGCTTGTCCAATAGGAAGAAAGAAAGACAGAGACAATATCTCCAATAGGAACAGAGATGGCCACAGTCTGTCCAATAGGAACAGGGACAGCTGCAGCCTGTCCTATAGGGTCAAGCAGAAGTCAAGTTATTTCCTGAGCGCTTGGAGACCATTTAAAAAGTGATTAACAGCAGGACTCTGGCACTGCAGAGCTGTCATTGGAAGATCGGACCAATCACATGGCTTATCTGTGTAAACAGCATATCACCCTCATGGGGTTAATTACATTGAGTAGACTCAACTAATTAAGTCAAGAGCACTCAGGTTTTATTGGGCCTGACAAGGCACAGAGTATGAAGGGAAAAAAACCCTTTCTCATTTCATTAGCAAGAGAATTAGAACAGCTTGTATGTAAGCCAATTTGCTGGAAAATGCACCTCTAATGTAGCGACGCTAACCTCTCCAGCTGAATTCTGCATTTCTTACTCTCGTTTCATGGATGTTACATAATGTCAAACTTAATTGTTTGAAGCCATGATTTGAAGTTACAGCTTCAATTACACCAGACATTGAATAAACTGTCTGAGAGTCTTTGTCTTCAGGCATCATCCCGCTCATGCCACATCACTACAGCATTTACAAAGAGAGACTCTTCCCTTGGAGTTTATCTGATAAAGTGTCATATTTCGATGAACAGAAGGCAGGGATGGGCTTGTCAGAGGCCTGGGATCTTCCCCTGGTTTATTAACACAAACACTTCCCTTTGTAAAACATTTTGCTCCCAGAAAACAGAGCAATGAGGCGCTAAACTAAACACAGCTAGCAGAGAGCAGCTTATCAGCTCTCTCTGAATATCTGGTCCACAGACACAGGGCAATAAAATATTAACTTTCCATTTAAAATGTCAAAGCAAACGGTCTTCTGTCTCACAATTATCCCTGAAAAGGGACAAACCTTTGTGACCACACTTATCCCCCTCCTCATTATTCTGATACACATAAACCCTCTCAGCACTGATTCTCATGCAACAGGCTCATGGTGTAGTGAGCAATATGCCCTGTATTTGTTCAGCCCTTTTACAATGTCGGATAACTAAATGTTTGAGCTTGGTCCAATCACTTTCCACATTAATGACTATTGTAAACATAAACACACATGCGCACACACTCACAGACACACAATCACACTCACTCAAATGCACACAAACTCATATACACACAAACACACGCATGCACAAATGCAAATGCATGCACCCTCACACAAATGCAAAAACAGACACCCTCACACAAATGCAAATACAGGCACCCTCACACAAATGCAAATACAGGCACCCTCACACAAATGCAAATACATGCACCCTCACAAAAAATGCAAATACATTTACCTATACCTATAGGATTATTTATCATCTGGTCCTGATGGGGAGCAGGGAGGTCACAGGTTACCGTGCGTAATGGAAAGCATTAGGTTAGGGCTGACGAAACTGAACCAAGTTAACAGGCCATTTAAGACTGGATTCTGTTCTGTAATCTTATTAGTGATGCATATTAGTGCTGTTAATTGATCACTAATGAGTAATAATAGTAATGAAATTACCGTAAAGCACTACCCAGCCACTCTACTGTGTTACACCAGGATAACCACCATACTGTACCAGATACACTACTATTCTGTCTTAGCTATACTACAGCTCCACACTAACTATACTACTATACCAAATACACTACTCTATGCCACCAGCCTCACTACTGTACTGCACTAGCTATACTAAAGCACTTCACCAGCTATACTACTGTACTCTACCAGCCTTACTTACTGTACTTACAGTTACTGTACTACTACTATACTACCCTAGCCATACTAAAGTACTTTGCCAATTATACTTCTATACCAGCTGTACTACTTCACTACCACCAGTCTAATTTTTGTGCTGCACACTCAGACGCTTGTAGGTGTTCACACAGACCTGGCACTGTCAGGATCCACTGTTTTTTAATTGAAATTTGGGCTGAAAACCCTGGCACGTGACTAGCATTATCAGTGAATGTGATATCAGGTGAATAAGGAGTCAGCTCTCTGTAAGTGAGAGCTACAGGGCTACAACATGCTACCTCACACTCTGTCACAGTAAGTCAACTTTACTGTGCTAACCTACACCATGCTAGCTCACACTCTGTCACACTAAGTCAACTTTACTGTGCTAACCTACACCATGCTAGCTCACACTCTGTCACACTAAGTCAACTTTACTGTGCTAAGCTACAGGATGCTAACTCGGACACTGTCACACTAAGTCAACTTTACTGTGCTAACCTACAGCATGCTAGCTCGCACTCTGTCACACTAAGTCAACTTTACTGTGCTAAGCTACAGCATGCTAACTCGGACACTGTCAGAGTAAATGAAGTGCTTCGCAGTGCTAACCTACAGCGTGCTCACATGGACACTTTCAATGCCTGAAAAAAAAAAATCAATTAAACGCTGGAGCGAGAGGCGAGTATGAGAGTGACGGACAGAAATAGGTTTGGCAGAACACAACGCTGGGAGCTCATCCAGGCCATGCGGGGGCGTTACCGACGGCAACGGCAGCTTCCTGGCAGACAGAAGGCGCGGAGGGAGGAGCCAAGTCTCGGACCCCAGATGGCCATATCCTGGAGAACCTATCGCCTCGGAACGGCACTTCCTGCAGCAGTGATCGCCGCTGGGGGGGGCCCACAGTCCCGCGCCAGGGTGCACATTTATAGCTCAGCCCTTAAAGAGGTGGCTGGCAACTGCCAATCATCAGCAAGCCGTTTCACATTCTGACACCTGATTGGTTACAGCGGTATCCAATTAAAAACATGAGGGAGAAAAAGCTAAACTCAACACTACTTCAGCACACAGCATACTTTTTCATCCAGTATTCCATCGGGTGCATTAGCATGGGTTTGTGCTTTGTTCGTACCGTAACACCAAATCCTGCACAAGGGCTGGGAACAGCATCTCTGGCGGTGGTGACTGCCACGCTGAGGCTGGGCGCGTATCAGCATAGACACTGACACCCAGGGGACGATCCGTGGGAGGGGGGTTCATCTGAAGCACACCTCCTCTCGCTCATCCCAATGCTGTAATGTGCCATGCAGTTCAAGTCTGTATTCTGAGAGCTGTTACTCAGGGTCAGTACCCATAATATAAACATATTCTTTATTAAAACAGAGTGGGCTGGCAGTCCACCCCCCTTACCATTCTTCCTTATTTTATAGACTGTCAGAGAGTGGTGAGGGGGATAAAGGCTCAGAGGAGGCGGGACCAGGGTTCCAGCTCTGACCACCCAAGAGGTGTAATGAAATATGCAAAGGTCTACCACGCTACAGGCTACACCCCAGCTGCACCCCCTGTAAGCATATTTATGAAAAGGTTGACCCATCATTTTCATGAAGGGTCACTCAAGTCGAAAATATTCTGTTACCCTGAAAAGAATAAGTTATAGGTTGATCATGATTATTAATATTGACACCAGTTTTGGTCCAAAAAGTGTCATAGGGTGGGAAGAAAAGCTGGGGATACTGCCTGAGGCCACAGACTGGCTATAGCCAAAAATACAAAGATTCTAGCAAAAACTTGTCTTTTCCCTATCTGAAAACACTGCCTTCAGTGCTATTCACTACTATCAAGGATTTTTTTTTGATAGCTGGAGATGCATTAAAACAAACCCTCACTTCTCCTGTGCATTCAGTATGTATAATAAGACTACATTTCCACTATGATATGAACTGCCGAAGCAGAAAGACTGTCCATTCCTCCATCGTAGCAGTATCTGAGTTCTAGGGAGGAAAAGAAGAGGAGTGCGGAGTTGCTCTATAAGTGTCGCTCTCGTGGGTTATGTAAGATGTTTGTGTGGGCACTGCCAGGGGGTAGATTGGCAGAGAAGGTGCTCGTTTGGCTTTCGGTTCCATCCCAGCAGGTACACTGTACCGCTACAGCGCAGGCCTCGCACCGCCATCACTGCTCAGAATAGTTCCTCTGTTTATTTATTTAAAGTATGTTGCAGTAGCGTGATCTCAGGCAGGGGCTCTTAACCACAGTCCTGGGGGACCCCTGTGTGTGTGCTGATCTTCACTCCAACCGCATATTAAAGCCCTGAATTATAACAAGCTGCTAATTGCTCCTAATTAGACAAGTTTAATGCCTTGAGGCTTGATTTATCCTCTTAAGCCACGCTATGTCAGAAGTAGCAAGGCATGCCAAGAACAATAACTGTGCCATCGTCACAGCCCAGGCCTTTTAATCAGTCAGACTAACTAATTCCCTTATTGTGCTGTATGGCAATTGATTCATTTAAGAAAGAGGTTATGTTTTAATGAACTGATGAACAGATCGGCGCTGTGTGAAAACACGCGCAGGGATTCTCCTGAATCAAATCTGAAAAAGGCTGCGCGACATTCTAATTCACAACAGGCTGTAAACAGCTAAATCCTATAGACGAAACAGTAGAATAAAAATTAAACACTGAAATGTATTCCTACAGGTTGAAAATAGTTAAAAACGATAGAATGTCACATGACACCAATGTAAAAATGAGAACGGTTTACTGATATTTCTGTGAAATTGGGGTGTCTCTGTAGCATTAGCGTGTCTGTTGCATTGGAATGTTTATACAGCGTTAAAATATGTCTGTACCATTCAAGTATTTTTTGTGGTGCATTGTGAAGAACAATAGTCCACTATGTTTGAAATTAGCCCTCATCGGCTACAGATATGAATATATGTCCTCTCAAAATAGGAAACACATGATGGCTGAGGAATGATTACAAACTGATAACAATGACAAATCATCACTGGAAATGGAGTTATTAATGAGTCATATAAAGTGTAACAATGATCAAAATTATAATTATTATTATTACAATTTTTATTTGTGATACTATTTTGGAAGTGTACCTTAAAAAGACTAAAACGAACACAATAGGCTACAGTGGTCACAACAACCTGAAATGCACAAAGTGGAGACCAGTTTATCATTAATGTATGTTTCATGTGTCATGACGGTAATTAAAGTGGACGGTTGTAATCGGTTTGATTCTGTGGTTATGGCTCTTTTTGAGGCGATGTGCTCTCACTCTTAGGGTTAAAGATGATCTGTGAGTCACTGAGTACATAAGTTACCCTTCCTCCGCCTGCGATCTTCACTTTATTTCCTCCTGAACTGGGTCTGCTCTCCGCGAGGTGAAGCGGCGCGACGCGCGGCGAACCCCTTCCCCAGCCGTGCGCCTTCGTCTCCGTGTTTGTCTTTAATAAGGCTTTTCTGCAGAGCGGTCCCGCCTAATATATCAGCCCGCTGTCCGCGGAACCTGGCTCAGGACGTCAGCAGAGGGAAGCGCTTCCATAAACGCAAACCACAAACAAATTAAATACGGACGGCAGGCCAAAGTTAATCTAAGTTTGTTTGCTTTAAGACGGGGGGAGAAGTGAATGAAGAAGTGTTGGCTTTGCTTATTGGAATGAGGGGATTTGCAGTGCGCCAGTGAGGCGTGAGATTACATGCAGAGGGAGCCGAGTGCCTGACACACACTCTCCCTCCCATTCTTTCCCTCCCTCCCTCTCTCTTTCCCTCTCTCCCTCTCTCCCTCTCTTTCCCTCCCTCTCTCCCTTTCTCTTTCCCTCCCTCTCTCTCCTTCTCTACAATGTGTGAGCTGAAGGGCAGAGATCCTGAGGGAAGCCAAAGTGGCCATTTACAAAGCTGGATCCATCTGAGCGCGCTCCCTGAGTGTGTTCTCCTGAGCACGCTCCCTGAGTGCGTTCCCCTGAGCGCGCTTCCTGAGTGTGTTCCCCTGAGTGCGCTACATGAGTGTGTTCCCTTGAGCGCGCTCCCTGAGTGTGTTCCCCTGAGCGCGCTCCCTGAGTGCGTTCTCCTGAGCGCGCTGCCTAAGCACGTTCCCCTGAGCGCCCTCCCTGAGCGCCCTCCCTGAGCGCGTTACCCTGAGCGCGCTCCCTGAGCTCGCTCCCTGAGTGCGTTCCCCTGAGAGCTCTTTGCTGCTGTAATTAGACAGGCTCATATGCACTCCGGCCAGGTGGGGCACCACAGGCACAATGCTGGGGTCGCAGACACCTATAAGCTCAGACGCAGGGACACAGAACTGTGCAGATGCAGACTCCCAGGTACACTGAGGTGTGCAGATGCAGACCACACAGACCTGCGCTGACAAAGATGCAGGCGCACAGAACTGCGCAAACGCCCAGAACTGCGCGGATACAACTTATATGATTTTTGAATGGCCTGTTGAAATTTGGCACATGTGTTTTTGAGTATAAAGTTTAAGATGCCCTTACGGTCAGCCCTTTTTTGGGTTGAAGCACCTTTGGGTTTCTCCAGAAGCTCCTGCCCAGTAATGGGTTATAGGGCAGGCCCGATGGGCTCTAGCTATCTCTTACTGTCTGTTCCAAAAGCTGTGATGGTTCTCCTTAGAAGACTGAAAAGAGCCCAGCCCTGGGTGTGCCACATACTGATGGAATGATGCAAAGGAAAACTACTGCATGTGCAGCTTCA
>JAFBMS010001035.1:0-49885 GCA_019788955.1 Albula glossodonta
TCTGGAAGATCAAGAATGCTGTTTGTGCGATGTAGCTGCCCTCTGAATGTAGAGATTACTGAACGACTGATCAGGTGATGTAGCTTCTCTTTGTATGACAGGAGGTTCTGTACCTGATTGAGTGATGCCATTTTTTCTGTAAGATGAGTACCTGTTTCATAGTATGATACTACTCTGTATGACAGTAATCGCGGGTCACTGATTAGGTGATGCCACTGTAACACTGAGAATGTGTCTGTGCGATGTAGCTGGTTTATATCATAGCGAAATTTGGGTACCTGATCGGAGCGATACCGCTGTCTCTGTCCTCGCTGTCCGATCTCTACTGGGCAATGTCCACAGGGGTGCTGTGAGCTGTGGGAGGAGTCACACACCGTCCACACATCACTCACACTGTTAACACACACAACCCACGCCCTGTATTATTACGCCCCGCCCTGTCTGTCTCCAGCTGATTTCAACCATTCATTCTCACATGCTCCTTACACATCTCCTGCCATTATACACACACATAATGCACTTCTCTCTCACATGCAAACCTTACATAACCTCCTCTTACAACTCTATACCACAGACTACAAGCTCAGGGCTGGTGAGCTCTTTCACACCCTGTCATCTGTCTATCTATATGGTGGACATCACACTGTCTCCCACACACACACACACACACACACACACACGCACGCGCACATGCTTATGTAACCCGTTTAACATAAACTATACATCTCTGTGCTCTAAGAACAACAGGGGGTAGGCCTCCTACATTACACACAAAGAACTTACATAACCCTTTACCACGACCATATTCAAACAAGAAAGAGGGACCGAACAGAAAGGGGGGCTACATACAAAGATGGTGTTTTATACACTCTAAGGGGCCAAACACAAACCACAAAGAAAACAAGACATTCAGCATTCAGGCACTGAACTCATTGGAACCAGAGGACATGCAGGGTGCACGGGGGGTGTGGGGGGTTTGTGGAGAGGGTGGTGGTGGTTAGTCTTTACCCTTCCTTGCATATATTGGAGACTGTCTGATATATTAAGAAGCACACATGATTTTCCTACCCACATAAACACCGGCAAACCAAAATGGCAACAACACACTGTTAGGGCTCGTAACCTGGCAACCATGCACATGACGACGAGTGACGGCAAACAAACACTCAACACTCAGTCATGGAGCCACAGTACTCCAGAAGCACAGAATTCATGTCCATATCACGTCTCTTCTGGGAAAATTCACTGCGCAGGAAAACATACAAAAAGGCAGGAGCCTGGCAGTGTATTTCGGCAATATGTACTCATTCTGTGTGCTAAATGGAAGACAAGTGTGAGAGGAACAGTCTCTGGCCCTTCCGGAACAAGGCATATGACACTGCAATGGGTTGATAAAAGTGCTCCAGAATCTCAAAGTGGATGTTTCACTGGCTTGGTTATATACTTCTGTTTTCTCCAGCCAAAACTTCACCTGTGTGGCAAATTATCAAATGCATCTTTAACTATAAGACATGGTTTAAGTCAGGATAATGACTCTCTAGAGTATGACAGTCTGTTCCACACAGGTGGTGGCTGTTGGTATTGCAACCCCACACCTTGGCTCTTATTTGATGCACATTGATAATTAAAATAGGAGCATTTTTGTCAATATGTTTTTTAAAATAGTTATAAAATCCAATTTGCTTCTGAAGGGCCAGTACAGTGCTCTGCACTTATTTTGCATTGGAAAAACCAACACAGGAAGGATCTGGAATGGAGTCCATGGCTATACCAGAGTGAGACAGAGAGAGAAAGAAGTAGAGAAGAAAGAAAGACAGAGGGTGAACCCACACCAGGCAGCATGCAGCAGTGAATCACCAGCAGTGTACAAACATACACACTCCACACACACTTCAATGAGAGGGAACGTTGGAGCAATGCGACGGCTACCCATTTTTCAACTTGTTACCAAAAACAAACAGTAACAACACTGTCTGTCTATATAGTATTCCCGGTCTCTCTGCAGGTATTAGCAGGAAGTATAGATGGAGTGGTCTGGTCCTTGAGAGCAACAGGATACTGTTACAGGACAGTTACTGATACAGGACTGAACTGATCATTTAGAGTTGTTGATTATGTAGTCAATTCACTTCACCCAGTTTGTTGAGGAATTAAAAAATGTTTTACTACCACTTTATCGTCCCTGTCCATGGATGTGCACATGCTCATCAATCTGCCTGCTAATGCATCCCTCTGATTGGTTGTGGAGCGGGTATCGGTAATGGGGGTGGGATGTTGGTTGGGGAACAGGGAGGTATTTGCGTAATCCTCACACCAGGGTCAGCATTCCTCACAAACCTGCAAAGAAAGAGGCGCTCCGAATGAGGCGGAGCGGGACAGCGTGAGGGGCGAGGGGGGCGTGGCCGGCCAGCACCCCGTCCCTGTAAAGGTGCGCCACTCCTGAAAGAGGCACAGGGGACCGTCAAAACTACAAATGCTGAGCGCCAAACACACGTTGTGTCTCAGAGGCTGGGTGGGAAGGTCTCAGGTCAGGACCGGATGGAGCAAAGTGAGGTCTGTGGGGTGGGGAGTGGGTGGGACACAGGTTTTGGGGGAGGGGCAGAGGGGGGTTTAGGTGTACGTACCTATGCTGCTGCTGCTCTGGCTACCCAGAGCCCCACTCTGACTGGGACAGGACTTCCCAGACTCCTGCTGCATGTACTCAAAACTGTCCTGCAACCTGCAGAGAGACCACAGCCACACAAAGCTATTCAACTCAACAACAAATTAAAATGGCTCATTCAAATTCTATGCTTGTAGACGATGCTCTTGTACAGATTGATTTACAAAGTTTGCATTATTACATATAATCCATTCATACAGCTGGGTAATTGCTGAAGTACTTAAGGCCAAGTACCTTACCTTAGGGTATAACTGCAATGCCCCAGCATGAACTAAACCTTTATACTACCAATTTTATTCTGAGTTTTATTCATCATCATCAGAAAATTACTGTCTACACCAATTTCAGGGTTTGGAATCCTCATTCTTACTAACGTAGGTTAGACATTAAAAGTATCTCTTACGTGTCTAACACTGCCAAATAATGAATGAAGATTGAAATATTGCTAATATTTCATTACCTGATCAAATAGTTAATGCTATTATATGGTCACTTTTTTCCCTAATCCAAATATCTGCTTTCAAAATGTAACATATTAATTAACATGAGAATACTAAATCCAAGTACTTCATCAATCATACAAACGTAATTTAGAGGAGAGAAGTTCTTACGTGCTTGTGCTTCCTTGTTGCACTCCCAACTCTGGTGGAGAAGACTTTGCTGACCATCAGCTGGGGAGGGGACCTTAAAGACACCATCAGAAACAAAGATTAGTCATTTTGATTTTTTTAACATCTTTGAACAGCCCTCATACAGATACACTAATACATTAACATTGCAGTGTGCTGGTTTGCTTACCGTATATGGTGTATCTTTAGTGTAGAGCCCCTGTAGCTCATGGCAACTGAGCCGAACATCATCTCCCCCAGCATGTTGACGTCTGACGCCGGTCTTGTGTACTACAATTACAGCATACAAACAAGATGCAGTGCTTTCAGGCCACTGAGCGCAACACCCTCCCAATGCAACAACACAAGTAACAGTTTCAGTGGTGAATGTCTCTTTCCTGTCTCTAATCCAATCCTCTCCCACTCAAAATGAATGATAGTGGCAATTAAAGCAAACATACATGTAGGAGAGGTCTTCAGTTACCTGAGGGGACGATGTTCAAGTTCTTATTTTTTTTCCTCGCTCTGGCAAACTGTATGTGTTGATACAGAACTTGCTGTTCTACACAGCCTAGCTAACAGTAGGCTGTTTAAACATTGTAACTTCAACAAAGCACGAGATGTTCATTTGAGAGTACAAAACAGTGCCATAATTAGCTAGGCTACAAACAATAGATATAATTTCCTATGCCAGAGCTGTTCATTCAAGTCACAGGGATAGATGGGATACATGGAGGACTGTACACCCCAGAGCACTTTTTGATTTTTAACAGTGTAGTGTGGAGGCTCTTGGACATTTAATTGATGATTTTAATTTTAAAGAAACTACACCAGCTGTGCCCTCATGCAAACCTCTCTCTGTTGACACCCCACCTGCAGAGAAGCATGCTGACATTGGACGTGGACTGCAAGAGACAGGGGGCTAACTGGGGAGATCCCTCCTCATGAGAAAACGCACATCGCATCCCAGATAAAAACAAAGACAGAGGAAGGCAGGCACTCACCTGGTAGCTAGGCAGTGGCTCTTTCTGGGAGGGGGAGCCAGTTGTGGACACGTTTTGGGCGTTGATGGTGCAGGCCCCGCTTCTGTTGGCCTGGTAGCACCTGCCATGTGTTTTCGCCTGTGCCTCGTCCCCGCTCTTCTGAAACCACAGCAAACGGAAACGCCACGCCATCACACGCTCGTCTTTTACCTATTGTTTGTTCACAGGGATTTAGATCTAATCTGTGTATAATTAGGAGCAGAGCTCGATATCGCTTGTGCTGTGTGGGGCCCCTTCACCGGTGTGCCTGCTTAAACAACGTCAAACAATGCATGTTGACAGAAACCGACCCAGAGATAACCTTCAAGCATTTAAATTCAGACACCAACAACTAAAAAGGGAAAGTTCTTAGGCCGTCATACAAGACTGGAAAAGACAAAGGGCAGGGGCTAAAAAACAAAAGGACAAAAGCTGAGAAAATAAAGAGCTTCCCAGCATATAAGATGAAAAATAAAAGCTTCAGGGAAAAAAAGAAAATGGTAGCCATTTTACTGTGTGTGCATATGCACTCTCTCTCATTGGTTATTCATAAAAGGAGGCAATGTCTACAGTAGGACTCACAGCTGTAAGAGATCCAACAGAGACAGAGGAAAGAACACACTGAAACGTAACCATTCAGTTTATCAATGACTAGGCTACCCGGACCAGCACACACTTCCTCTGTGTGTGTGTGTGTCTGTGAATGTCTGCGCACGCGTTTTAATCCATGGCTGTTTATCTACGCCCAGCGTGACTATCTTTAGTGCATAATAAATGCGGCAAACAATTGCCGTCATGTGCCCCTGTCAACTTATTGACTAGGAGGCTATCGGCCATAGAGTACGTGCACTGTTCCAGTCAACCACCGCCGCTGTTTGCACCATTGTGAGAGTCTTCTGCACCGCGTACCGTGAGGGCAAGAGAATCACACTGCTAATTCAGGAAAAGGCCGAAGACCTCGGTTATTTGGTGACGTGTTTAACAACACTCTAACTATTAAAAATCTTTTTACAAAAAAAACGGCTCCCATTTCAAAACTGACCCATATTCTCTGGCCTAGACCTTGAACGGGAGATCAGGTGGCAGGGAGTAATTCAGCTGTCTTACTGACCTACTGTGACTGTAGATGTCTGGGGTTTACCGCCCACGCTCTCGCGCCCCAGGTCATTAGCTGAGGCCAAAATTAGAGCATACGTGACTTGGAGGATGTGGAGGGAACACAGGGGTAGAATATATCCTCTATCCTCATCGCTGGCAACCGGGGAATTGCAGAGCTAAGGCTTATAGCTGTGTGAAACAGCAGTGCACCTCCACAGGGTGTGCGGCCTAACAGGGCTGCCGCGTCCATGAGGAATTTCTCATCAGTCCGACATTCTTCTGTCGTGCACTTTTGTAAGGTCCTGTTTACCTTACCCCTCTGAATTTTGTTTATGGGGTCTCTACAGCGCTGTCACAGAAGCCAATTTGTGTATTCAACAGCTTGGAACTTGAACTTCACATGACACGAGCAGTGATTTCTGCTACAAAAACATGTAGATGAATGCCAAACATTCTGCTTAGAGTAGGAGTGTTCAATCTTATTGAAGAATTGACAGTCTGAGTGCAGGTTTCTGCTGTAGTGCAGCATGAAAACACCTGAATCAACTAATGGAGTAAATCACACCAGCCTTTCTATGACAGGTAAGGACAAAGAGGATTTATAGGTTAAAAAAACTGCTAAACAAATTCCAAACAGAAGACCAATAAATCAAGACAAACCTACACTATTGATGAGAGTGAGACATCCTGAACCCTATAACATGTGGAGCTTCCACTCAAAGTGACCTGTTTAAACCAATCAAAATGTCTGGCTCTCCACAGCAAAACACGATAAGTGGTTCAAACTGGTGAGTCGCTGATACTGTATGATAGCCCTGCCCATTTTCAGTTTCACAGACAAATCAGACCTTTCCATCAATAGTAGTCCACTATCTTTCTTAAAGGGTTACAAAGTGCTGAAGATAAATGCTTGGGATGAGAGTGTGAACTGAGACGCGTAAAAAAAAAAGAAAAAAAAAGCACATATCGGCAGCTTCTTGCTCCGCCCCCTCAGAGCCCTGATCCTGCCCCTGCCCCACTCACCTCCAGGAGCCTGCAGCTGATTGGACTGAGTGCTGGTGGCTGGGACAGTGGGAGCTTGCGGGAGTTAACTGCCCTGACCTATTTAGGCCACACAAGCCCAGCAGCTGATCAGTCAGACCTGTCATGAGATCCTTCACCTACTTTGGATTACAGAGCATGTGATACTCTTTTTCTGCAGTTCCACAGCGGTAGGGCAACTTTCATGTACCACAGCAGCCTCCCGGTTCAGAGGCCCTTTTATCACAACACAAATAATTACTTTCAGCACTTAATACAGCATTATGGATTGCACTACTCAAGTAGTCATACGCTTTTGATTAGGATGCCATTCATTGCGGGAGTAGCACTGAACTGATCCTAGATCTGCCAGAACTCACAGGTTGCAGACTTACAGGTTGTAGACTGCAGCTGTTCTGAGTTCAGATCAGCACCTACCCAAAAGTATTGCAGGGTACAACTGTCCTTCGTGTATCCTTATTTAACCAGATACACCTACTTTCACACATGATGCATCTCACTGGGCAATGATATTTGGCTTTACTACGGAACACTCCCTCAGCTATGAGAAAAGGTCCTGATTGCGTCTACATAAGACATTCCAGAGTCTGGTTAAAACACATAGGGTCTGGAAAAAGCATTTCATGATTATCTTGGGGGGGGGGGGGGGGGTGCAGACATCCTAACTGGAGGATCACTATCCCTATTTAGTACCCTGGATAAGACGGATACATGGAAAGGTTTTTAGCTGGACAGACTGGAAGCCCACCTGACCAGAATGTCATGAATGCCTGGGACAACTGCACACTTTCATTGGGTTTTGTTTTGTCAACAGCACAGGTGACTCAAACTGTCTGGACAGTGATACTGGCAGACACATTCACAGACAGGAAGTCTCAGATACAGTACTGTACTAACTGCACTCATCTGAGAAGGGTGCTCAGTACATCCAGCATAAGAGCCTTCTGATTGCTCCAATTCTGAATTCTAACCAACCATTTCCAAGGTAGTAAAGGTCATCAACCTATTAGGATATACAACAGCATTGTGATTGTTCCAGCTGTTTTTTTCCTGATTAGTCAGGATATTTTGATGTTTCAGACAGTAAATTTCTCAATTAAAGCTGTACAAATTCAGCCACGTCTCATGAGCATGTCTCTAGAAGCTCTTTCTTCACTCTCGGGCAGCTGAGAGATGGTTCACACCTGAAAATCAGTGTAACCTAACTAAGGACAAACTAAGGAGAAACATGGAACAGTTATATGTCTGGTGCATTTTAAATGACAGCTGTGGGGTCATTTTTGGCTAACTGCTAAACACAACTTAAAACAGCCTTAACGCTTTGTGACGCAGCTGGATTAAAGCAGAACACTCAGAACTCAAAACATGTCCTTAGCTGGCAAATAAAGAGAAAAACCAACCATGGGTACCTTTTGTCATTGTTTTCAAACGATACATGCTGAAGTATGGGAGACCCCTGTAAAGTGTTGACACAGTAAAGAAACACCTTTTTCCTAAACGCTGTTCTTTATCATGAGACGATCACAGACCAAAACATCAGCAAACCTCAGACACCACTGCCCAAACAGCTGGAACCGCATGGAGAGTCAAACTTCACTGAAAATGTGCACAATTCTCTTAAACCACAGAGAGACTTACCAGCACATAAAACAAGACTGCAGCAAAAACCCAGTCAGACAGAAAGAGTGATTAGATCTTGTATATGCATCTGCCTGCCTCTGTCCATGCTCTTATTTTCATTTTATATTGTTCCTCAGTATCCATCATCTGAGGTCGTTTTTAATGCAGCAAGTGGACAAAACTTGCACTTTCAACGAAACATGCAGTCCTGATTTTAGTGTGTGGTTAATTCTGGACATACCGGATCGGATCCATCGAGTTTCCGGATGGCTTTGGAGTCGAACAGAACCTGCCGTCCCCTGCGCTCACAGTCCTGGTAAACGATCAGACGGATCTGGTTCAGGTCCAATTCGGATGAGGCCCAGCTGGAGGTGGGGGGGGGGGGTTTGGGGGGAACAGCATGATAAATCACATGTCACTGTTAACGGCAGAAAAATGCCCCTCCACAGGACTGCTAAACCACAGGCAGTGCACTTCCAGCGCTGGAAAACAAATAAACTAATTCCAAACCTTAGAAGTCCATGCTGGTCTTGCTCTGGTTAACAACAATTTCTTACAGTAATGAACCTGCTTGCTGGTTTTATGCCACTTGTTACAAAATTCTTGTTGAAAAAAAATAATTATCTTCCCCAATATTAGTTAACAAACATAATGAACCTAAACATACCCAAGAGAATAAACTATGCATACAAGCATTAGAAATGGAAGTGCACTACAAACTTTTTTTTCACACTTTTTCTACAATATGACAAAGTATGAAATATGTAGGTTAAACACACCACTTCCTGAGAGCTTCCAGCTACTTATGCAAGGCTTCAGATTAACCCCCTCTTTCCCAAAATGACTAAAACAGCACAAGTATTTCCTTCTATTCAGCTTCCAAATAAGCACGGTAACTTAAAAGACAGACGAATGAATTGCTCCAATAAGCTATGCTGGATTGTTGTTCCATTGTTTCCCAAAACAAATTCTGACCCGCGGAGGGAAACGCTCCTACCAGTCCCCAGGCCCCACAGAGCAGAGTTACAGCAGGGCAGAAAGGTGAGCCTGGCCGATACACCTGTGGAAGCTGTACCTGTTCTCCATCCCGCCACAGACGAGACGAGCCTACCCTCAGAGGGGTGATCGCTCGCAGCTCCAAGGTTTTGTGACTTCCCTGCCGTTAAGAGCTATCCCAGTGCCGAGCACATCCTAGAGCACAAGACTGTCAGATGACCTGGTGGAGCCGGCTACTGCAGACCGGGCAGCACCTCTGCGCTGCATTGTGTGTGTGTGTGTGTGTGCGCAGGCTCTATGTTCGAGCACGAGTCAAAGAAACAGTGCTTGTGTTGATACTTGCGTCTGAGTGAATGAGTGTGTAGCCCTACAACTGTATGTGTGAGTGATTTGTGTATGTTTGGATGTGAGTATGTGTATGCCTGTGTGTGTGTGTGTGTGTTAAAGAGTGTGTGTATGCTTTCTTGTCCGTGTGAAAGAGTGTGTGTGCATGCGTGTAGGAGTGTCGTGAGTATGTGTTGATCCAAGGCGGCGCTGGGTCAGATGGGGGGCAGCAGAAGTGTGCGGCCGTGTCCCAGCAGACGAGGCTCGACGGGCGACGGACACAAAGCGAGCCGTCCCCGGCCCTCCCAGTAGCTCATCGCTCTGACTCCCCTCAGGGACGGCACAGCTCCCGCTCTGTAACAGCCAATCTCCCGCTCAGTAACAGCACGTTTCCATCTCAGCGAAGGCACATATCTTCAGCACAGGGTCAGTAACCGCCAATCTCCAACTCAACGACAGCGTAAGTCTTGCTTACTATCAGCACATCTCTGCAGATCCACTCAATAATGGTGCGTTTTCCAGGGGCTTTACTCAGAAATAGCACATTTCTCCAGCCAAAAAGTTAGAGATGGCACATTTCACCAGCCCCGCAGTCATAAACAGCACATTTCCCCAACTCCACAGTCAGTCATGGCGCATTTCTCCAACCTCACAGTGAGCTATATTGCATTTCCTTGGCTCTACTTAGCAACGGCGCATCTCTCCAGCTCCGTGGTCAATAACGGAAGAGCAATGCACCCCTGTGATCATCAGAGACCCAGTGCCCGTAGAGGAGACCCAAAATTTCCCAGGGAGCATCCCTCCCCCTCGCAACACACACACACACGGTATCCGTCCCCTGGCGTCCGCCCCGCCGAACTGAGACACTGCCACCCAGCTGCACGCCACTGGTAACAAGAAACAATGCTATCGGGAGCACAGCGCCTGCTTTCTGCAAGCCTGGACAACCCTCTCTTTATGCTCCTGACACTAAGAATCTGCTGGCTGGCATCCTGCCCCCCTGCCAGAGCCCATGAGCTGGTGGTACATGCCACCAGGGAATCAAAGGGCCTGCTTATGGACGGGGTCACCAGCTCCTCTCAAAAAACCCTCGCGCTTCTTTATCTCACTCCCGTTAACACAACCAAAACATAAAAACACTCATCACTGGGGAGGAAGTGTGTCATATTAAAAAGGATTTACTGTTTGAAAAATTAATAAATAACAAAATGTAGTGTGGCTGTGGCACACATCTAAATACACTGCAGCCTTGTCATATTGGTGTATCTATTAGTGTATCTAATTCTATATTTTGTTATTGTAAAAGGTGCTTTTTCTACAGCATAACTATGTTACCTGATTCTGTCTGTTGTATCATGGTCGATACAAATCATTTTTGGTAAAGATACTAAGTAAGGCCTCTGGGCTCCTGCCTCACCTGCACAAACTTTTTGCTACTTATGTTTCTCTTATGCTGCATTTCTGTTATGGTGCATAGAAACTAAACAAAATAATGTTATCAGTCACAGATGTCAGGGTGAAGCACAGGTTATTTTATACTCTCAGACTGAAGGCTTACTTGCAGTATTTAGATAAATGGAAAATGGCTTTGTGAATGTGAGCCTCCTCCACCACGCGTAGTGCCGCTGTGGGGATGGGGGAGGATTGGGTTGCTAGCGAGCGCTGCGACTCTGTACCCCGGCAGGCCCCACTGTACAGATGCCAAGGCCGACCGAGTGACCTTGACTTCCTGCCGCATGACACCGCAACGACAGCCAAGAGGCCCCATAGCCAAGCCGCTCACGTGCCTCGCTTCACACCAAAAAAAAAAAAGTAAAATAACAAAACAAAAACAAACCATTCAGGCCCCTTTTACAAACCAATATCCTTCTTTAAGAATGATCACTAAACAATACACTGACATAAACTTCCAAAATATACATAGAAATAATTCTTCAGTTAACCTTGATTTCAAATTTTGCATTTGTGTTGTATGTGAAATATAACGTTAATCTTGGTCTCGATCACGGCAGTGTGGCGCAATGGGCCACTGATGTAGGTGATCTGCTTCTTCAGATAGTGTTGTGATGAACGCTGTGACTTTTTACCTACTCATATGACCAGATACTTGAGTTTCATGGTGGCTGAGGGTGGCAGACAGGGTATTCCGTGAGCTCAGCTTAAACGTTGCACTGCAGCAACTGAAAGTCAGCATAAGGACGCCAAACATACCGCGTTGATTCAGCATTTAATTTCACTAAGAGTTAAGCTATCACACCAGAGCTGCTACATTATATTACATTATGATACACTTATTGATACAGGGATATACCAATTGAGAACATCCATGTCTCTGCTAATCATTACATTAGATCCATCTGACAGGACAGGTGTTTCAGCTTTCACAATATCAGGAATGAAAAAAGGACAATAAGTATATTCTTCTTGCTTGTATTATTTGTACAATACATGACTGTATGAAAAAAGCCCTCACAGATGGTTGCACATCTAGCATGCCTCTACCAATTTAAATCGAAACATCTGTAATACATGAAATGCAATTCCAAAGCATATAGAAAAAATAACAATACATGATAAGTATATATTCAACATGCAATATTTTTACAGCAGATTTTGAAATAGAGACAGACTTCCCACAAAGTGACAGAAAGAAGATAAGTGCTCGTGACTGCATGAGATGAGAGATAAGGTTATCTAAAGAAGCTAAAATAAATCATGTAAATCTGAACGGGTTTCCCATGACTGAGCCCATTACCTGTCAAAAGCCAGTGAAGCCTGCGCGAAGCAGGGGTAAAAACTGGATTTTCTGCTCCTCTTTATCTTCATAGTAATTTGAGAAGAGGCAGGAAGATCAGTCAGTGCTCAGAAGTGACCCCAGAGGGCAGGTCACCCACCTCCATGGAAGAAAAAAAAGAAAAGAAAAAAAATCCACGCCCCCACACCTTTCACTGAAAAAACGACAAACCAAGCCCAGCGGTTTCCTTCCACATTTTCCTCTTTTCCGTCTTCGCTCAATCTTTTTTAAATACTTTTGACGGTTTTGTGCTGCTCCCATTCGTACCTCCCCCAAATCCTGAGGCCTTGGTTTCCTCCTTGGCAGAAATGGATGTGCTTTAGTAACTGCCAGTGTTTGGTTTGGCGGCGATGCCCCGGGACTCAGGTGCCCTGCTCAGCGAGGTATGCCACACCGAGGCAAGAACCACACCCACCCAACCCCACCACTCACCACCCAGCCTCCAGCCACCGCCAACAGACAAGATGAACGAGGTAGCCCCTTTAGTGACACTCTTCTCTCTAACCTACCGAAAGGCTGGTTACTCTATGTAGTTAGCACGTGCTAGCCTCACAGGGGGAATGGGGAAGCAAATTTTTTTTCCCCTGCACTGACACAGGAAAAGCGATTCTGGTCAAATGTAGGACACAATGCCTCACACTTGACAAATATCATGTGACGGTGTGAGCTGCATCATATGACACCTCTCTGCAACCTTCTGCAGACATCGGCAGCATTTACGGAATGCAAATCTGCCCCGAAAACACACCCCGACCAACCCCTGCTAAACAGATTATCTATATATTACTGTCCTCAAGAGGCAGACCAATTTTCACTCCTAATTAAAAAAAGAATGTCTGATCCTGTGTTTGTCCCAGAGTAAAAGGAAATATATGAGTGAAATCTGTTCCGTCGATTGAAGTCTGACAAGCCGACGTATTTTTTATTCACTCGGAAAAGTGGCTACAATCAGTCTCACATTATGGTGTGTGTGTCTTTGCGAAATCACTGTTAGCCTGTTTGCTGTTTCTGAAAAGATTTTTTCCCCCATTATCTAAACAGACTGAGGGCCACACTTGGCAAACAGTGACTAAACACACTTCACTGCCTGCCCGTCAGCTGACTCTGGTAACCCGCACACCAACCGCTGAGAGGCACATGATCAATCAACATTCAGTCTTGCACAGTACTGGCATGCCTTCCTGTCCCTTTTTGTTTTTACAGCTGATGCATAATGATTCACCACCATGCGCATCAGATAAAAAGGAAACCAGTTGAAATGACTAGTTGCAACTACACAGACTTTACAGTGCTGAGCTCTGTGGATAAGCAGTCAGCAGGGCTTTTTTCACAATCATGAGGAAGCATTCCCATGAGGCTGTACCTGCAATGTCCTGAGGGGCGGTACAGGAGAGTGCGACTCTGCGGAATTGGTGGGAAAGGAAGCAGGGAGAACACTCAGTGGGCTGATGAGGGAGAAAGTGGCCAAATGGGTACCATGCTTAGAATGTTTGTTCCATTTTGGAGTTCAACCAGCAATCTTTGGAATCCCACAACATGTACTGCACACCAACTTTCAGACTAACAATAAGAGCAAGATATTGCTGTCTCTTCATCAGTTCACTGGCTGATAATACACTGTTTGACAAAAAGAAGATCAAACACACAAAGAAGGAGGGGATGTCATGGAGTGAGCTTCCAATTAAAACAGGGAAACCTTCCAGGGGATTGTGTCCATTTCTGGATTTCATTGCAACTTATTCTCTTAATGAATTAATTACACATCAATAGTGGTTCACTCAAAGGTTAGACAAGAGTAAAATGTTTTCTGTAATAAAATCTGTTCTTCATGAGCCTATCAATAAATTAATCGCAACAGTTTACATGTAGACAATTTGACTAATTAAAAGCAGAAGCTGGAGTGAAATACAAAAATGAATACGGCACTTCCAGGAATGGGATTCCCCACACTAATTTAGAAGTAGTCCACGTCTTCAACAGCACACCATTTCCTTTTTTCTTGAATACTGAAAATGACTGCGATATGTACTGAATTCTGAAGTAGACAGCTTTTGCATCAAACGGGCTGTTCCAATCAGCAGCTTAAGTAGGCAGAGTTCAGGGCTGTTGTGGGCTGTTATCATTCCCATCCCGGCCACAACAAAGTCACGATGCAGTGAGTCAGGTTTTTCAGCAC
Source organism: Albula glossodonta (assembly GCA_019788955.1). NCBI lineage: Eukaryota > Metazoa > Chordata > Actinopteri > Albuliformes > Albulidae > Albula > Albula glossodonta. The sequence continues at coordinate 14,342 of JAFBMS010001035.1, forward strand.
AGACAGCCGCTTCTCTGCGACTGATGGGGGTTTTATCCTCGCACCCCACCCCCTCCCCCTGAAGCGCATGTGACACTCAGGCACTGTGAGTCAGGACACCGTTACCCAGACGAGCAGCTGATATATGACTCCTGGCTAGGACTGATGAGCAGATGATACGTGACTCCTGGCCCAGGATGGAGTCAAGTCCTGCTCTGACACAGACCGTAGTGTGTCACCCTCAGACAAGCCACTCAGATTATCAGTCAGAGGGCAGCAAAGTCAAAGAAGGACATTCTTTGACTTTGGACATTCCAGTTTTCATTAGGAAAAGGTATGATTATTTGGATAATAACAACAGTAATAATACAACTCTATTGCCAGACCTAGTGACTTTTTGGACCACTCAAGCAACTTTTCATCACTTGCCTATTGATTTTGGAGACTCTTCTGAACCGATTAGGGCATGTGGAAAAAGTGATAAAACAAATTTTTAATAACTTGAAAGCAGTCTGACCTACGATTAACTACTAAACAAAATCCTTGTTTTAGAAAAAATAATTGTTTTATTAATACACAGATCTATATTAAACTTCAGTTTTTTCTTTGTTGCCTAGTTGCTAATCAGGAAAACAAGTATATATCGCCACGTTTTTTAAACCAGCACAGATCCAACACTCTCCCCACCCTTTCAGAGATCTCCAAGCCATCAGCATCCAAGTTCTTGGAAATGTACATTTTATGAGCTCTTCCTGATAACTGTGACAAGGAAACAGCTGATCAGGCCAGTCCAGTCTATCGCATATACTCTCTGAAGCCAACAACAGCTCTTTATACTTCAGTCATGGAAATTAAGGCTGAAACTTCAAACAAGCATATGGAGTACTCCAGTAGCATGAGAGAATCACTGGTCTAGGCTTTGCTATGCTAGTTGAGACTTGTAAACATTTGAGAAAAATTGACCCAAATGTCTTGACCCCAAGAAAGCATCACTCCACACGTGAGAAACATTTTGTGAGTGTTTACATTTTTTGTACTACACACAGAAGGATTTATATTCAGGACGGAACACTCAACGCCACCTCCAGTGGTAGCAAAAAAGCATGACCACAACTGATCGTCAAGATACATTCTGTCCATTACAGCTTCCTGAGTGAGCATGTCTTGCTAAACTGGCTCCTCCTTCAAGCTTTCAGCCAAAAAATCTCCACAGTAGTGTAAACGTGATTGAAAGTTAATATCTCCAACTCTCATAAGCCACACAACAAATAGCCAATTTTCACCATTATAAACAAGCTCTGAGCTGCCTCGGGGTAGCTGTGTTCAGTCAAGTAGTTTAAATAGGTAAGAGGCCTGTCACGATGACCTTAAAACATACTTTATTTAATGATCTACTGCAGTGCAGTGATGTGGTGACAATTAGTGTGACTGGGAATGCCAAATATTCCAGCTGTTTGTTTTTACTCTGTGGCTGAACTCAAAACTGACACTCCAATAATCACGCCATAATACATTAACTTTATGGGTTTAACTCAGGTTTAGCCAAAGGACACTAGGATTTGAATAGCTGGCCTGAGGTAACACCAAGTGGTAAAATATGCTATTTGAGGAGCAAGGTCATTCATCAACTTGCCAGCCTGTCTACATTTCCTTAAGTTATCAATATTATAAAGCTGTGTACACAAAAAAGGCCAATAAATAGCTTTAGAAACCATTGCACAAATATATAGCCTATAACTTAATTACTGATTTCAGGCAGATCTAACTGTCCTCCTATAGAGTCACATGGGATTTACACCAGTGGTTTTCAGATACCATTCTGGGTGGGGACCACAGACCCCATTGTGTATGCTGGGTTTTGTTACAGCTACAGTTGTTGAAAACATATGTTTACATTCTACCATTATTATTTCCATATAAGTATTTGAACACAACAACACAGGTTTGACTTGTTGCAATGAGTCATTCAACTACATTCTTCATTTTCCAAAAAAAAATCTGAAACAAGGTATTTCTGTATTTATGATCACATAGATTTCACCTGTTGATCTATGACATACTTTTAAACATTACCACTACCTAAGGGTATAATTTATCATAATACTGTATATGAAAATACTTAAAAAAGGGCATCAGCTGGTCTGACTGATGACAACCACCCCGTAAGGACATGTGATGCTTATTTTTCATGGGGGCATAGCTACTGTTGACATGTGGGAAACACACACTTAAGTGTGTCCAGTTAAGAACATTAAAGAGCTTCTGGCAATTCAAAGGCTGAAAATGCAGAAGGAAAATAAGATACAGTGGATCCCATAGCAGAGTTTATAAACCCCTGGACTTGATTATTTTTAACATGCCACTCAATTCAAAATAATGTGACGTCAATTTACAAAGGAAATGGCATAATAGACTCATGTGGTATATTGATACCTGTACATACCTCAAAGGTAAATACTTGAGAACATTTCTTTGTTATATACACTAAACGCAAATTTTTTAAACAGAAATATACTAGTAAAATATACTCAAAAGTTAATCCAATGCATGAACATAAGTACATATAAATACAATCACATAAGGCAACATTTAACAAAAAGTGAACAACACGTCCTCAGAAAAGCCGGTGGAGATCCAGTGCCTGCTTAGCTTGCGTGTTTTAATCGTGACCAAAGAGGAAAATCCGTGTGGCGTTATCATGACGGCGATTTAGGTCCATGCGTAAACCGTTATGTATTACCGTTTTATAAATACTACTGACTAACCTCCGAATGACGTCCAGTTTGAGCTAATGCAAAAGCAGTTTCACACACCGGTTGGCTTCGAGATTCACACAACTGCATAACAGGCATTTCAACGTCCATCTAATTTGCACACTAATCCTAGTTATGTAAGGTGGAAATGTGGTGCTCACAAACTATATAGTCGTGACATCTTAAACATGTAGTATGTATTTAAAACAAAAATGACAAAGTAATAAGAACCTGACAGCTCCCACTCTTTCAAAGATATACGCACAATCCACGTTAGATAACAAGATAGCGAGCTAGCCAATAGCCAGACTGCTGCCCATTGTTTTGCGCTAATCAATCAGAACGAATATGCATCAGATTTCAGGATACAAATTCAAAGTTTCTACCAAGTGCATTTTAGCCTGCGGTTACACCAGAGTGCATTTGAGACCGACAGATGACTAAGCAAGCAAAAAATAACATGCAGCCTACAACTAAAATATTTTCGGAGATGATCACATCTGCCGCTGTGGCGCTTGCTTTGTTGCTAGCTAGTAGCTTAGCTAACTAGCTAGCTACCTGTCTCAACCATGTAATTCTTACCATAGATCCGGTCCTTTGTAGTCCCTCGAAGACGCCGCGTTGGCTCTTTTACTAAAAAGCCTTTGAAGAAGAGTTGGGGCCATAATGTACCGTTTCAAAGGTACTGAGCTCTTCCCATTTGGCTTTTCTGCGTGGCCATGGTGGAGAGTTGCAGCTCAGTAACTCCATGGATCAGTTATCAGAGTCATATGACTGTTCAATGGTGAGCGCAACCTCAGCCACACACACATGGATTAAACTCGGACGCTCTCTATTGGTTGTGAAGGGATTCACACACACAGCCGATAGGGACAGCTGCCATTGGAATCGTGTCTGTGTGCATGCTTTAAACACGTGTGTAGAAGAAAGACAGGCGAAGCTGCGCATGCCTCACTATCGGCGAGGACAACACGTTCTTTTCCACTGTCTGCATTCAGCAGGATATGCAGTAAGGACACTAGTTGCATAAAAAACGTGACGCACTTTTGCTAGTACAATTACATTGTATTTTATGAAAACATTTCATTATAGAGATGTCAGGTACTATTCTGTCTATTCGTAATATCTGCATTTCTCTATATTTTCTGTTTTCTATCTATTCGTGCTTGTTTGTCCAAAGACCAGCATTACAGTACAGGCAAAAATGCTCAGATTATTTTACAAATATTTTTAAAATATTAAAAAATTTTTAAAAACAAAAAACTATAATTTTATTCCTTTATTTTAACAAACCACAACACAAAATGCACTACAGCTTAATTTCTTGGAATACCTTTTAGGGCAACGTATGATTAGAATGATCTGAACAAAATATTCGATCATTTTATATTTATTGAGCCCAAGTACACTGATACATTGTGTTTTACAGTTCACTCTATGTAGCTTCAAAGTTCACCTATGGTTATGAGCATAAATAAATAACTAACTTTTGTAGAGTGTAGGCTGGATAAAAAGTGTGCAGACTGAACACACTTCTTCAAAAAAGCTCTGACTTTTACCACTCTCATTCCCAGTATAATGGACTTTGATTTGTAAGTTGCTCTGGATAAGAGTTTGAAAAATGCTCAATTGAAACAAAGATCCCTTTATGTTTTGACATGATCTTGGTTATTTGTAAACAACTGTAGCAATATTTTGACTTCACTACAGCAGTGTGTCACGTTTAAGTTAAATGTTTTAAATGAAAAGATAGTCAAATTACACACAGATACAAAGTATACATTGCAAAACCGCAGTAACTAAAACCTGCCTGTATATCAGATTTTTTGACATAAAAGTATTTCTAAATCACAGCTAAACTGTCACAAATATGCAGCAAGACACCAAACAGTCAATAATCCAAAGTAAAGAATATATCCCCTCTGGCAAGTATGAAAATCGCATGTAACATTATTTTATGATCTTCATGTTCGACAGTTGATATAGCACATTTAAAACATTATTTGTAAATCCTTCTCATGGAGGTAGTTAATACTTCACATTGATACAACATTAGACTATAGCCATATGTCTTTACTTGATCTTTGGTGAAATACATTTTCGTCTCATACTTCCCTTCGAAACATGTCTGAAGACTCTTTCATAATGAATACATGGAAATGAGTTTCTATCATTTTCAGACAAAAAAAATCACAAAGTTAGGATTCAAATCTTCACTCTCATATTTTAATCCCACAATTATAATGTTAAACATATGCCAGATATGTAAAGTGTTGCATTAGTTTGAAAATATATAGTGCAGTATGATATTGCAACTTTGGTCAAATATATATTATTTTCAGATATTATATTCCTAATATATAAAGAAAGCACAGAGTTATAGACATCACACCAGTATCAAACTCATTTGCTTTGGATACTAGATGTGTTTCTGAGTAACCTGGACCCCACTTTCATTGAGGGATGTAGTACAGTTTTGTTTGTACAGTCCAATTTTGACACTATCTGAGATTTGAATTTTGATTTATAGCTGGATAAAATGCAGTATTTGTTTAAAATGTTACTAAATATAGCTTACTTTAACATATAGTATACATTTTCGTGAATATTTTATGTTTAAATTACGTATTTTACAGCTTTTGTGCAATTTATTCATTTTTGTAGAGGACTTCTATTATGACAACCTTGACCCGGAAATGCTTTTCTTATTGCTGCTGCTGCAGGGAGAGCTACCAGAAGAAGAAACTGACACAGATCACGGTTATCAAGATAAACTTTGGAAAATGTCAAACCCTACACCGACAAACAAGCCTTCGACCCAGGACAACCCCCGGGTCTTCCTTGACATTGACATTGGCGGGGATAGAGGTTCGGGATTATTCTGAAACTGGTCTTCGATTTGAGCTAGCTAGTAGGCTAACTTGGACAATTTAAATTGAGTCATGAATGCATGGACTCAGAGAGCCAGAAATATTTATTTATTTTTTCTTTGTTGTTCAATTTTATTTATCTGTCTTTGTTGGTAAAACTGACGTTTTGTTTACAAAATGATTTGATAGATGATACTGAATTGAACCAATAATATATGTGGGCGAATGCATAGTCATATTTAAGATCAGCTAGCTAGCCGGCTATCTCGCTGACGACCATTCATACTCCGGCTTCTGTGGCTAGCCACCTAGCGAGTCTGCCGTGTAAAGCAAGACAGCTAGTAGCTAGCTAACCGTCTTTCCAACAACGTGGTTGGTTGCTATTCTAATTTGTAGCTGCAGCCATAGGCAAAGTCATTGACTTAATGCATAATTTGTTAGTACGGTTTACTGTCAGGTATACACATGTTATAACGATTCATGATTTATTTTACTATTCCCCTAACAGTTATTATATTTGTTGACTGGGTACATTGAGTTAGCTTGATAGCTCAGACAGCTCAGATTTACAGCAAAGAACAATAAATAAACTGTGACATCATGACATACTATTATTCATTAACTACATTTTTTGCCTGTAGTTTGCAAACATGTTGTATTTGAATCTCACACCATGTACTGTTTGAACTTGAAGGCTGTAGCCATCGTGTGAAATTATAAAAATGCATTGTTCTTATGTTTGTCGTGCATAACTCAAGGTTCCAGTTGTAACGCATCGCATATTTGGTTATTTATAGTGGGGCGTATAGTGTTGGAGCTGTTTGCAGATGTTGTGCCCAAAACCGCCGAGAACTTCAGAGCACTGTGCTCAGGCGAGAAGGGAGAGGGCGCGACCACTGGAAAGCCACTACACTTCAAAGGATGTCCATTTCACAGGAGTAAGTTGAATCTTAATCGTTTTACTCCATCTTGAAGCTGCAGTGTGTTTATGATAACAACAGGTGTGTTTTAATTGTTTGGAAGATCAACATTAAACCTGAAGTAGCTTTGCTATGCGTATGGTGTGTTTTAACTCTTATATTGAAGTAATTTTGCAGCTGAATGTACAGTTTGCTAAACCATGTTTAGTAATTTTAGTGTTTGTTACACAGTTATAAAGAAGTTCATGATTCAGGGAGGGGATTTCTCCTGTCAAAATGGCACTGGCGGAGAGAGCATTTACGGGGAGAAGTTTGAAGATGAAAATTTTCACTACAAAGTAAGTTACTTCCCAAATGTCTCTTCAGCCATGTCAGTATGATGAAAGGGGTCATGTACTACAGCTGGCCTGGTGCCTACAGGTTCACAAACTGAAGTTGTTGACCCGGCCTGCTTCCAGTGGCTGTGGATTGGTGTCACATCTGCAGCGTGAAAAATTTCTAAGACTAGTGACCATGGGATTCCAAGGCATTGTGTGTGGGGCTGATTTCTGCAGAATCCATGGGGGAAGATTGTGATGGCTAGTTCAACTGCAGTGGGTAAATAGAAAAAACTGAAACAAAAAGGAAAACTGTGTTATACGTTGTATGTTTTATTTCAGCATGACAAGGAAGGTTTGCTCAGCATGGCCAACTCAGGACCCAACACAAATGGCTCCCAGTTTTTCATCACCACGGTACCCACTGAACATTTGGATGGAAAGCACGTGGTCTTCGGCCAGGTGCTGAAGGGCATGGGTGTGGTCAAAATCCTGGAGGCCCAGGAAACAAAGGAGGATGCACCAGTGAAGGTGCATCTACAAGACTCTTTGAAATCTTTTTGCATACATTAATGACAGGATACGGAGTGCGTAGAGGTATGGTAGATGGAACACTTGAACCTCTGGTGTCATCCAGAGGTGGGGGGAATGTTTCATGAACCCCATAATGGGTGGAGCCACAATAGGCTGTCAATCACTGATTTTTTTCTGACCAGTGAAACGACTATCCGCTTCGGACTGGTTGGCTAAAATCAGTGAGTCTCTTGTACAGGGCATCTAGGCAGTCAGACCTCCAGAGATTTTAAGATACTCGCGTCACTTTGTGATAGAAGCACTTGCAGTAGCAGCAATTTCTGGCAGAAGGACATGGCACATTAGATACTGTTCAAAATCTCATGGGGCATTTTGTGGAAATGCAATGTATTTACCACATACCTGACCACATTAAACCCAGTAGTACCTCAATAAACTGCTACCCGAGATCCACCTTCACTAAGTTGAAAATATTGCTGGCAACCCTGAAGTGGATAGGTTTATTGCCCTGTGCTTTTTTTTTTTTTTTTTTCCAGCAGGCAGTGACATGTGAGGCGAGTGTGGCACTGACTGTAGTAGTCTAGCTTATGGCAGCTCTTCCCATTTGTACTCCCATGACATCTATACATCCCATCACAAGTGTCTTTATTTATTAATGTACGGTAAGGTTTGAGTTGATTGTGAAAAATAAAGGTAGGGCTTTTAAATCTTTTGACAGCCTTGTATCATTGCTGATTGTGGAGAACACAAGCAAGGGGACGACTGGGGCATCGCACCTAACGATGGCTCAGGAGACACCCATGCTGACTTTCCGGAAGATTCAGACATCAATTTTAAGGATGTAAGCACCATCTCCTTTATTATTAGTCTTTCTCCAACGATATTTAAGGTTGTGCCAAAAAAATACATATTATGGCATAATATATGTTTAATTACATTTCCCTTCCCCCAATAGGTTGACAGAATTTTTTCAGTTGCTGAAGATGTCAAAACTATTGGGAACAACTATTTCAAAGGCCAAAACTGGTCTGCAGCTAACAAGAAGTACTCCAAAGCTTTGAGGTACTGCATTCTCTGTTAATTATTTTGTTATTCCTAAAAGATGACTGTGTTGTTCTGCATATTACTTCAAGATCCCAGCAGTAAACTTAAGTTGATTAAATAGTTGTGGCTGATATGGTTTTTCATACAAATAGGTCACACAACATAATATTTGGGTTTTCCCCACCTATGACAAACTGTAGCCATAGGCAACTGCTTATGTTTTGAAAAATAATATAATCTCACTTAATGAATCAGGAGATGAAACAAAGAAACCATAATTTATGGTGTGGTTAACCATAACATCTGTGTAATTGTAACCTGTACAAATTTAGGTAGCATGCGTAAAGTGATACAGTGCCAAAATTGAAAGTGGTTTACTAGACTGAAACTCAGAATTTTGCATCCTACTGCAGTTCCTCAGTATTCAGTTGCCAGAGGGCCCTCTTATATTTGTGGCAATAGTTGGCATTGTAAACATCACATTTGCTAATACATAGTAGCCCTAATCCATTTTATCTTGGTCTTTGTCTTAAAGCCAAATTAACAGTTGATTGAAATGTTTATGTAACATATTGCACTCTGAACTGACATATTGGGATCAAAACAGAAGATGGTGGCTGGGATTAGTTTGCATTTTAGTCTTCCGATCTCAGGGTCAGGGTCAGTCTCTAACTTCATCCTCTGAGATAAATACCTACAACAGTTGCAACTGCCTTGCCAGAGACAGATTCTTAGAGGGTAGTTGACCTACATGTGGCACATCTAGCTGCTTTTCAATCAGTTTCACTGTGTCTTGTAGTTTGTTTGAGTAACCCATCTTCACTGAGTTGATGTGATGGGTAAAAAAATATTGGTTTTGTCCTGAAAAGAGGGCGACTTCAAAGCTCTGAACTTCACTGCTTTCGCCTGGGCTAAAGCGGAGCAGTTTAAGCTTGGCACAAGAGCCTGCTTTTGGCAGGAGGAGGCTTCTAGGTGTGGAATCTCACACTGTACTTTGCTGGCCACAGGTACCTGGAGGTGTGCGGGGATGTGGTGGAGGATGACGAATCACAGAAAAAACTGGAGCCCATCGCACTGAGCTGCATTCTGAACATCGCTGCCTGCAAGCTAAAAATGCAGCTCTGGCAGGACGCCCTTGACAGCTGCAACGAGGTAAATGCTGCGATCTGAGAAACACGAGTAGTCTGGATGTGGTGGATCAAGTGACATGCACTGAAGGGGGAGGAGAAAAGGAAACACTCAGCAACCACTAACCATCCCAATACAATATGGGTTAAAAGGATAAATACCTACATTTATTTAATGCATGTATCTGTTTAGAACCATTGTAATTTTTTTGTGTAAGTCAGTGAAGTAGTTCTTAGGGAAATCGCAATAAAGACTTAAATGGGATGGACCAAATACACAGTTAGTATTAGGTAGAAATGGTAGGTACAACCAAACCCTTTGTCTCTGCTTATTTCTTATAGGCCAGTACTAGCTGTCATTTAAGGGACCAGATTGTAAAGTGTAGTTATTATGTTGTTGTGCAAGTCTAACACTGTACCTTTATGTGTTTCTGCTTTGGAAAAGGCACTTGAACTGAACCAGACAAATACGAAAGCACTGTACAGGAGAGCTCAAGCCTGGCAAGGAATGAAGGAATACAACAATGCACTGGTAAAGCACTTTGGAATTAATGGCTTGATTTTGTTGATATTCTGCATAAAACCTCCAAGTAATACTTCTTTCCTCTTATTATTACAGCTCGACCTTAAAAAAGCTCAAGAAATAGCACCTGAAGACAAAGGTAAGATCTTTGCACTGACTGTGGTTTCTTTCTCCTTTTCCCACTGGGAACAAGTGAAACTGAAGTTAAAAAGAAAAGCTTTGTAGAAATAATGCAGAGGGTGACTTAACATAGTCAGCCAGTAATCATGTAACCAAAGATGGAAGAATTCTCCAGGGAAAGGTGATTTATTGCACTTTTGTTTCCTCCCTCTTTAATTTGGAGGGAGAGAAGAGAAAGCATTAATCATGAACAAATAGTGCTGATTGCTCCTAACAAATACAAATCCACAATAGTTACTCTCCTTTTATATCCTGACATTGTGACCATGCATTTGCATCTAGTCAGGAAGAACAAAAAAAATCCTGAATATGATGCTAGTTCTTCCATTGAAAGCACTGTAATATTGTTGCTACTTCACTCAGTGCTTTTGCATGAATGTTAGAATGGTTCTATTCCTTTGTTAATGTTTCCTTTTTATTGGAAATTTCTTGTTTCCAGCTATTGGGAATGAAATGCTGAGGGTCAAACAGAAAGTAAAAGAGGAAAAGGAGAGGGAGAAGAGAACTTATGCAAAAATGTTCGCTTGAAGATCTCCACCATAGATACAACAGATGTTTATTTCGCCATGCAGGAGTGTGAGCCACCCATTCATTCCAACAGTATAAACGGGAAATGGCAAAACCCCTTTGACACAGGCAGCACACTGGGGTTTTTATTCACCAATACGTTAAGTAACGTTAAGGCTTACTTTGACTTAAGATCAGCCAAGCCAATAGTTCTTTAGTTCTGAGTGGTTATGATAAGGGTATTTTCTGGTCTTATTATATGTAATTTGTTATACTTAATGTTTGGTGGGAAAAACACATCTTCGCAACATTAATTATAAAGAAACGTTATCGGAAACAACATGAGTGAATATCTGGGAACTGTTTCACATATGCATGGTAGAAACATTTAAAGAATAAATAAATCAAAGAGTTTATTTCCAAATTTTGTATGCTTTTATTCCCCTCTGTAACGGGTAGATGTTACTGTGCTGTGTCTGTTTCTGGTTTGGTTGTTGTAGTAGCCTGCACATTTCTTTGTCTTTGCAAGCTCTGAGTGGTTGCACAAACAGAATTTGTACACTTGAAATGTCATGTGACTCCCCAGGAGTTGTTTCTGACTGAATAAAATGTGAAACTTGGGTATTTGTATCTTTATTATAAAGATGGTGATTTTTAAAATGATATGTAGTATAACAGAGAGACAATTTAGTTTTGAAACTGATAATTACTTTCACTGTTTCACAGCACAACTGTATACTAAATAAATGAAGCATTTTGAAACAATTCACTGCTCAGATTAATATTAAGATCTCAGACTTAAATTAATCAAAAATACCATGCACTTAGTAACACAATGTGGTCAGTTATCACATTCCATCTCGGCCTACCCTTACACATACAGGTGATTCACATACTTACAGCAGGTTGTGATGCTGGAAAAGGTGTTGTGGCCATATAAAAAAAAAAGTTTTTTTTTTTAAATGGCCACAAACACTATTTGAGTAATCAGTTTTTAACAGATTAAAGTTTAACCGCTTGTGATGCAACATCTATAGCACCTTACGCCTAGGTAGACAGCTAACATCACCAAACTTTATTAATTTGTCTACGGTGGTAAAGTTGCATCTCTTTTATGAAGGTGAGAAAAAGAAAAGCTTTGAACATATCAGTGTAGCATGCTACATGGCTAGTGTCCTGAGGTATTAAAATATTAATAGCTTGCAAGCTAAGAGTTATTGCCCCTGCATAATTTGTTGATTACATCGACATTTTAATAAATGCTCAATTTATTTTATACACGATCAACTTTCTTACTGGTGAATGATTCAGCAGAAGGTATGCATTAAGAAAAACAGTCACAATGTCAGATTTTCCTCTGCATATCACTCTAGGCTCAACCCTCCCATTTTCACTAACGTTATATGTATAACTTCTGATGTATGAAATTGCATATTTTGTTCACGGATTTAAATCAAGTTAGAACTGCTTTAGGTAAGACACTAACAGTAGATGCAGCCTGTCCAGAAATGCAGCTGCTGTACTGCTAGGTGTCAACAGTGAGTTTACATAACCAGTACATGGGGTGAAGCATAAAATTATAGGGTTGTGAGAAATTGGCCCCATTAACACATTTACTTGTTACCTCAATTGCTGTGCTCTCAAAATAATAGCAGGCTGGTCATCGCAATATAGTACAGCACCAGGAATAAGAAGTCAAACATGGACAGGCAGTTCCAAGCTGACTGGAGTTGCTGTCCTTCCTTGACGGTGAGGATCAACAACCATAAGAAACCCAGCTGTGAACCCTGGAGTCATCAAAATATTGTCTGTTTCACAACAAAGATGTGGTTTTTGTGTGGATTTTGCAAGCTTTGTTGGGTTTGTTTTTTATAAACCACGGGCTGCCTCCACAATGATTCGCTGAAAGTGAAAGACCCCCTGTACTTAATACAGGCTTTACGTTATGCTCTTGTCCAGCTTGTTTTTATTTGACTTCAACTGACTAACAGCAACTTTCTCTGCCAGACAGTCAAACTCTTTGAGTTTAGCAACTAGGCACACTGTCAGTAAGGCACACTTGCAAAAACGTTTTCTATATATACGGAGAGTAATTGCTTATGATTGGCCTAACTGTATCACATGATCACTTAGACCAATCAGAGGAGAGTACGGGTTGCATTTGAAAAGCAAAAGCTGGCCAAGTACCAGCACCTTACCTAAATACTCTAAGGCGGCATCTCCCTCCCTGCCCTACTGCCCTACAGATCAGATGAAGTAAGGAAGGGTGCAACCCTTAAGAGTTTTCAGAAAGAGGGCCAGCTGGTACAGCTTTCATTATTTGTAATTATTTCTCCTTTAAATTATAATTATATATAAATAAATCACATTCCATTGTAGGCAGGTCCCCCACTTCCTTCTGGCACTACCCAGTTAATGTTCTGGCTGGGATCTTTGATGTCACATGTCTTACAGTGGACACAGTTCTGTGCATTGATTTGTAGCCTCATTCCATCTCCGCTCTCCAAAGGAACATACTCGTACACACCTGAAGACAAAAGAAGATATCACCTTACACACTGTTATAAGAATGTGTTTATGTAACTCATCTACTAAACTTCTTTCCTGTTGGCTTCAGATGAATTCTTTTCATTGTTTCCTCCAGACAGTGAGCTGTCAATGAACGTGTGAAACAGTGTGTCAGGTCATGTTGCAGAAGTATAAACCCTTAGGGTGTTCAAGTCTAGGCATGACACAGAGTTGGATACTCTCTAGACCAGCAACAGGGTGTGTTGGTTAATCTGCATTTAATAAGCACAATCGGTTTCACACTGGCAAAGACGAACTACAAAGCCAGTGTACTCTGAAGATCTCCAGGACCTGAGCTGACTACCCCTGCATTAGACTGTAGGACTGTAAGGAATTAACCTATTCATAAGCTACAGTAATGATACTCAGATTTGGCCCTTGAAGTCAGCAGTACTGCTGATTTACTTGATGACTGATTAGTGCAAAAGACTGGCGATTCACCACAGTTGTGTAAATCAGTCCCTGATTATAGGGGAGGGGTGAAAACCTACAGGAGTACAGCTTCTTAAAGGGAAAGATTCTGATAACCCAAATTTAGGTAGGGGAATTGCTTTCATTGTAAGTACCTGCAGGACAAAACCGCTGCTCTGGCCCATCGTAAATGGAAAGGTTTTTTGTGACGGGAATGCTGTCGTCCTTGAGTGTGAGGTGTGCGGGCTGGTCATGCTCATGGTTCGTGCCGCTCAGTGCCACTGAGGAGAGGAGGTCGAAGCTCAGCTTGCCATCTGGTTTGGGATATTCGATGGGGGTGCAGTCCTTCGCTGGTTTCAGCTGAGCCGAGTCCAAACCTGCAACCAGAATCAACACAATGTTCTCTGAGAAATGTATATATGTAAGTGGGCCTTAAAATGTAGCTGTACAATCACAGAAATTCTGCATTGTGTGGGCGCTCACCTCTGCACTTCATTTACCTGCATGCTTCAATGTCCATGGCTCCTTCCCTCTGAAAATCCAGTAAAATATTCCAGTGTACACCATGCCGCCATAAAGTCCCAAGTAGTTGTGGAAGGATGGCCGGATGTTTCTCACACTGTACAGCTCTTTCCAGATCCAGGACTTTCTCAAGCTATCTTCATATTCTGGGACGTGGATTCCTAAGAGAAGAATGAGAACCATCAAACTGTAGATGCTTTTGTTGGGGTAATGGGGACAACAGTGCTGAATTACATAGTTTTATCTGGTTGATTTTCTTTACCTGGGGGATCAAAAGAGTAGACCAGGAAAAAAAAATTGCATATAGAGAGGCAGGCCATTTTCTCAAGGCAATCCCATTTTTCATCATTGAAACATACATTTGAAAGCCAAATTAAAAACTGATTTAAAAACAAAAACACATTTCTTACTTTTGACCATCCACTAAACTGGTTCTGAGACAACTAAAAGTCACAAATACAGCCTACAAACCACATAGATGCTAAAACCTGCAGAAAGGAGTTATTTATCAATTGATTACACGAGAGATCCCTCAGCCATACCAGCTGTCTCGGAATGTAAGTCTTCATTTGTGAGCTTCTGGAAGATGGCCTCCGCAGCCAGCATGCCGCTCTTCATGGCTGTGTGGGTGCCTTTGATCTTGGGCACATTCATGAAGCCAGGACTGCATCCTATCAGCAGGCCTCCAGGAAACGTGAGCTTTGGCAGGGACTGGAGTAAAACAGAGGAAACATGATAAATGTGGATTATCATTCACAAAAGCACAGACTCATGGGAAAAAGGGACAAAATCTGGCTATAGCCCAAAAAATGAAATGTCCACCTGGAATTACTCTCAGCTACAAATGTTCCGTCTCTTACAGAACGTCTAGATGGATAACCTTTTCTGGACCAGGTTTCCTCATTAGTGATTGATGCTGGCAGATTTCAAAAAATGGTTGGCTTCAATCAGCCATTCTTTTGTGGTTTTATGAATGCGCTCTATTGTGGGATACATCTGAAGTAATGACCATTTTTTTTTGTAGCAAAGCATGTCCCTGGAAACTGGGGTAATCTAAACCATGTCAGAGTGAGAAGCTAGCCATGGTCACCTGGAATCCGCCTTCATTGAGTGCCCTGGCTCCATAAGCGATACGGTTTCCTCCCTCGAGAGTTGGGGCGACAGACGGGTGATGCTTCCACCTCTGAAACTCCCTAAATGGGCTAAGGTAAGGGTTTTGGTAATCCAAGCCAACCTGCCAAACAGTTAAAACACAAGTATTCCATATTTACACCGGCTTGAATTCATATAAGGTTACCGGCTTACGCTTTGCTTAGCCAATAGTCATACTGTATTCCCACTGTGTGTATTCTCACTCTCACTATACTTATGAATTACAGGGAGCAATCTAATACTCTTAAAAATGCATACTTTATGCAACTCACAACAAAACCTAAAGCCACCAGTGGCTCCCCTTCATTCAAGTGGTATAAGAATGAGCCTCCATATGTGTTCCTGTCCAGAGGCCAGCCGACCGTGTGCTCGACCCTTCCTGGTTTCCACTTCTTTTCATCAATGAGCCACACCTACAACCAATATGGGATAACACAGCCATCATTTCATTGTCTTACATTTATCCATTTTCATTTACAAGAACAATGCCAGTGCCCCACCTTGGAATTGAACCGACAACCTATGATTTTCTTCAGTTTCTTCATGAACATACTTCACTGCCATGTTCAATAGGGAAAACATACAAAGCTAACCACAACATCTTCCTCAAACAACTATATAGTAGTTGATATGAGACCAAAGGGACGTGTAGAGTCACAATGGAATGGTAATGTCATCTTAACTTAACCCACAGTGTGTGTGAACAGACTCCCTCTGGTGTCAGGGCTGGGCTCATTCACAATTTTTTCCAAGTTCTTACTTTTGAATTCATAATAAATATGAAAATAAAAAACCGACCAATGCATGAAAATTCATCAATAGCAGGTAACCTCTTTCAGTCCAATGGCGTAGGTCTGAGGCTCACAGTTCTCCCTCAGATTGAAGTGTTTATACAGTTGCTTCGCCAGGTGCCCATGGCAGCCTTCTCCAAACAGAGTCACCTTGGCATGAAGCTCCATGCCTCTTTCAAAAACATCCTGAAACAAAAATGACATCACACAGCGGAATGAATGAAAATGGAATAGCACATGTGATAGAGTAGCATGTGAAAACCTATGAATTTTTGGTCACAGCTAGGCCACTGAGTTTGTCATACAGTAGAAGCCAATCAACCTAATTTGCATAATAAATCTTAATATCTGTAATATAAACAAATATGGCTACAATTAAATACCAGTTCAGTTTAAACCCACTGGATGAAATTATTTGAGGTAAATTATTTCAGTAAATTAAGATACTTTTCAAACGACACAGTGATTAGTCACAGCCTTACCTTAGGCGAGCCATCTTTGGCAATCCCCACATCATTTGTGGCAATTCCTTTCACGCTACCATCCTCATGAAACAATACCTTCAGAATTGAAAAACAACATTGAGCATTACTCTAAGCTAATCAACAAGTAGCACACATAGGCATAATTTAGGTCAGTCTTTTAACTCTTTTCAGGCACCAATCTACAGTAGATGACATTATCCAGTAATCCACTTTGCAATTCAAAACTATAAAACATGAGTCTATTTTTGTAGCTAGGCTTGTAAAACAAAAGGTTGCATTGCTCAGGTAGCTCACTTCTGCTGTACCTTTGAGGGAGTACGTTACCTAAATTGCTTCAGTTAAATATCCAGCTGCATAACTGGACATTGTTTACAAATGTAATGTACAAGTCCCTCTGCATAGAATCTACCGCCCCCCCCAAGAAAACACACTAACAAAATCAAACTCTCCATGTACCTCTGCAGCAGCATATCCAGGATACAGTTCCACCCCTAGCTCCTCTGCCTGTTCCCCAAGCCATCGTACGAAATGGCCCAGGCGCACAATGTAGTTACCGTGGTTATTCATTGGAAGCCCTGGCAACACAAAAACATCACAAGAGTTAATTTCTTGTTTAACAATGTCAACTATTGAATGCATATTTGTGGAAGGTGAAGGAATGGTTTAATTATCACAATGTGATAAGGCCATTCTATTGCACACATTTTAAAAGGTCACTGCATTCATGGCGAAACAGGGCTTGATGAAATGTGTCAGGCGCATCTGACCTTTGTTATGCTACCAGAGAGAAATTACATTTCAAGCTGAATGCTTTACACTCACCAGGCAGAATCGGGACTGGGATTTTAAACTTTTTAGTTAGAATTCCAAACTTGTCTTCTGTCACGGGTGTATTCAGAGGTGCCTAAACATAAGAGAACAGTGAAACTTAAAATAAAAAAAAAAATAAATAAAAAAATTCCAATCTTTTTTCAGGGGGGTAGGGCACATTTGACAAGTGGAGGGAACAGTAAAAATACAATATACAATTTGGATAAAAATACTGAAAATTTGGGGTTGACACTCCTGCAAGTATAATATCTTATGTCTTTAAAATCTTATTTCATCCGGGAAGTGTGCCCCATTTACTATCTGTTATAATCTATTTGATTGTTTGCGAGTCCCTTGTTCATAGAGATGGAAAATACCATAGTGATCGGCGTTCTTTCTAGTAGCAAGGGTCTAGGGAAGTGTCTAGGTGCCATTTCTAAATTCAGTATTTGTCTCAAATAACACTTTACTGAAAAGGGACTGAAAACTACTGCTACTCACTCCTCTCTCTTTCCAGTCTGGGATAAGTTCATTGAGCGCGCTGGGCTCGAGACATGCACCAGAAAGAGTGTGTGCTCCGATCTGTGAGGCCTTCTCCACCACACACACGCGCAGCTCCGTGCCTTGCTCGTTCGCCAGCTGCTTCAAACGGATGGCGGCAGAAAGGCCAGCCGGACCACCGCCAACAATTACCACATCGGCCTCGTCCGCAAAGCGCTCCATCTCCATCCCTAGGGTGTAAACCCCGGTTACTGTGCCGGTAGAATAGTCCTGACAGACTATATCACTGTAGAGTTGGATTCCTCAACAAATTCTTTCAAATAACCAATTCAGTAATTCTGTATGTACTGTACTTGATGTATTGTACATGTGTGTGCACATAAAGTCGTGCTGTTCAAGAAGAGTCTTTCTTGGTGCACAACTTTTACTTATTTTTCATTTCCAGTTGTAGGGAAAGCTGTCACTATACAGACTTGAAAGGTCTCAAGTTTTGATACATGTGAATCATACTTTTCCCTTATCAACAGAAAAGAATACATCAAAATAAGAGTCTATTCAGCCCATCTAGACTTGTCATTGTCAGTGATTGACAGGCTATGACTGTCTCTATGCTGGAGACTCTAGGGAGTATTTAAGATCCTGCCCACCAGTTGAATAACACAGAGATGCACTGCACCATGTTACTTACATTTAAATAAGAAAAACTTAACAAGAGAGAAAAAAACTTTAATGTTTTACGTCTGGTTTTAATCAGGAAACCTGGGCAGTTCTTTAGAGAAATAGGTAGTTATTAATATATTAGTTTAGTTGCTAAGACTATAATTCACAGCTGACATTACATCAAAAATTTTGTCAGATTCATGGTCCAATATACCATCTCAAGATAGGATATACAGTACTCAATGTGTTCAGTCATTTAAAAAAAAAAAAAAACATATGGTTTTGTAGTTTTATGAAAATAAACCATGTCAAGGTTGTGCGCTGCCAAGGGCCTTTAACCACCATGAAGTAGTTCTACTGTAGCATGATATGTAGGTCACATTTTTTTTTTTTTTAATCAAAAATTAATTATTTTATAAACCCTAACTGCTGTCCTGAAATGTTTCACAAATGACTGCACATCTCGGTACTTTACCTTCCCATCGTGGGTCTTTATCCCGTGGGTAAACCGTGTAGTGTGTCGTTATGCGCGGCACCACGGCCGGGGAGGAAGACCGAAGTCTGACAGAGCCGAGTTGTGAGGTACGGTGTTCAACCCGCAGAGCCCTCAACGCCCGCACAGATGGGCGAGCTGCAAAAACAGTACCGTGATCACCAGAGAAGTTAAGAAGCAGGACTGTCCCACAAGTACATCGACCTCCAACTTATCCTATTGATTAATAACTTGTATGTTGAGTACACTTCCCCAGATTAATGCCAAAATCAACAGCTGTATCAGAAGCAATCAAAATAAGCTGACTTCGCTAACTATATATAGAACAAGTCAGAGCAGCGGGCCGTTAGCAACCTTTCAATCGAGCACTGGGAGAAGCCGTCTAAAACTCTTCTTGTCAGTGTTACTGAGAAGTCGAGGGCTGACAAGCATTAACAAATGACTATCCGTCTCTGGAGGCTGTGACCTTCATACATTTGTTAAAATAGCTCATGTAAAATAGCAATAGATACCACATAACGTTACTGCGCTGTAATGACAGACTGTGAATGACCTAATATATAAGGACACTGAATGTGCTATCCTCACTGTGAACTCTACCCCATATATTGAGTCACCACTAGGTGCGTAGCTAATTCTCTATTGAAAGCATCACACAACTACTAGCTTGCTCGTCATCCAGAAAGCCACTCATGCTGCTTTACTTTGGAGGTACTGGCTAGTAATTCTACTTTATGGTAACGGAAATATCCTCCATATCCAGACATGGTTGACAGTGCTTTCAGTTTAAAAAAATACTCAGCAAGCATCTAGCTAGCTTGCTGGCTAGCTGTCTAAGCCGTCTAGTTGTCAGTGAAGCGTTTAACAACATTACTTACCTTGCAGCGAAACCCTGCAGGTTGGAAACATTGGAATTCCTGTCTAAATGACAGAATAGGTAGGACAAAGACTGTAGTGATAACGTTACATGTACTGAATTAGGTTTGAGATAGCAACAGTTGAGAATAATTCCAAATTGTAGAGATTACCACTACCTTATGTTAGCTCAGCTGGCAAGCACTTAACAGTAGGAGTAACGTCAGAATCCACCCACTATTTGTGAACCTCCTTGCTTTCCCTACCAACCGACCCAGGATCTGTTTATTTTAAATCTTGCAATCATATCAAAATACAGGAACTGATCTGAGGTCAGTATTTAAGTAAAAGAAGCGTATGGCTATGACCACGTGACTGGTCATTATAAAACCTTAAATACTATGAGCTGATTGGAGAAACCTCACTCGGGACTACAAAATATTCGTATGTGCCTATGGGAAATTGTGTTTACAAAAATCATATTTCACGAGCTTCAGTATTTTGCCGGTTACAGCGAAATAGTTTGAGCTTGTTTGTTTTGAAGGTATTTTAACTGGAATGTGTACTTCAGATTTTTCTGAATATTATGTCTCTTCATGGGCTATTAATATGAACAACTGGTTTTGTTTCTAACACAAATTCAACTGGGTAAACACGATGCGCAAGGTTGTGTAGAATTGATCTCAGCGAATTTATATCAGGGAGTTACTGCGCAAGAGCAGTAGCGCGATGCTCCATTTACGCGGGAAGTTGGAAATCTAAAGATCAGAATATTGCGTGCCTTTTCTTCACTGAGATTTCCAGTATATTCTGTTTTTTTACAATGTCTAGGGACTCATCCATTGCATCAGAGAATACTTTAAATCTGACCGACCACGAGGTGTTGGAAGAAATTGAAGTACAGATAGATGACGTGAGTACTTTGCATACAAATGCAGACGCAGGGTTAACTCATATAGCTGTTTACATTAGTCTAAGTTTTTGTGTGAAAATTTCAGCTAACGGTAGATATGTGTAAGCTTTTCTGTAAAAGTAAAAAAAAAGCTTGCCAGCTACTTTGTTCGGCTCTGTGTTGTGGAGGGTTAGTGATGTCCTGTCGCACAGTCGGCAAAATCAAAGCTGCCATATTAGGTACGTTTGAATTTGCCAAATGCTGAAGTTTCCGATCCCTTGGAGCTCTAGGTTGTGGTAGTTATGACCGCAAAGCCATCTTCATCTCTTTCTAAGGCGAAATAAAAACAGTTGTTATATTTTGTTTCAGGCAAGTGTATCGCTAACGCATATGCTCCACGCGACGTCAGTCATAGCTGAGCAGGTGAAAGATTTGGCAGAAAAATGTTCTGCTAACGCCAATTTCTTGAAAGCTTGGAGAGACCTGCTCAAGGATGGACATCGCGATGTTACAGCGCCGGGGCAGACAAGTGCCGAAAGCTGAAGAAACGTCAGAGATGCCAAATACAGGATTTCTGGACCGTTTCCTTTAAGGGTTAAGTGTAAGATATGTATACATGTATGTATAAACAATTAATCGAGGTAATGCCTTGCAAAGGGCTATACAGATGCTGGATTTCCAAGGATACTTGGCTGTAAATCAGTTAGGAAAAACAATTTCCTCTTGTTAGTTACAGGACTGATTTGCCCAGTTTATTGAGAAATTATTTAAAAGAATACACATTTGAAATGCTTGTGTTCACATATAAATACACTTGCGATTTATCATCATCACAATTGGAGGGGTGAGTTGATGAGAGAAAAATGGACGCTGTTATGCCTGAGACTTGTGACTTCATGGCATCCAACAATTTAATTAAATATTAAATAACTCAAGTGGTGTAATTAAGTGTAAGGACTTTGTGTTGCACATTCTACCATTTAGTTTCCATTACATTTTGTTCCACCACACTGATATTCTGGTACTATATTCATTTGATTATAATGAAGTGACTTGATCACACAAATGTAGCCTTACACAGTTCTTTTTTTTAAATACAAGCTGAAACTTTGACACAGCACAGTTTTACAAAAAAGTAAGTACAAAAAATGTACATGATAATCTCTTTCTAGAAATAATTTACAACAAATACTCATCAGGGATTACTTTTGTAAGGATGGCAACAAATTAATATGATAGCATATAAAAGAGAAGATTTACACTTCTGAAGTTAGTGGTAACTAACAGGAAGATTCAAGTGGCTGATCACGCAGGCCAAAATGTAACGAAAATACTGTACAATCAACTGTAACACTTAGTGTAATGCATACATCCAACACTCAAAAGTTGATGGGGCAACAGTTTAGTCTAATAATGATCTTCCTTCCAAAGCTAATAGTTTCACTTATCACCTGACTCTGTCCATAATCTTATCTGATAACCAGTTGGCAGAGAGATATGGTGTTAATCATGTAACCTCAGCGCCATCTACTGGTGACACATGTAACATAAAAATCAAGTAAACACGGGCAACTAATTACTTAAGTACTTCTGGTCAGTTCAGGGGTTCTCAGCCCTGTTTGAGCTAACAATGTTATTCAGGTAACACAATCTTTGTTTTGAATGCTCTTTCAGATATTTTCTGTTTGGGACAAACAATTCAACAGTTGCTTTTAATAATATGGATTTATCCAGGTTGCACAAAATTGCATTCTGAATGAACTCTGTTTCAGTGAATGTTATTCACATTTTTAGTACTGTTTCTGGTCCTTCATAACTGCTAAGGAACCCCAGGTGGAAAACACCTGTTAAACAAGAATCCCACAAAATCAAATGCAATCTGTATGGTTAGTACTGTACAGCAGTCCCACTAATGAATTCATGTCACCACTGATGTCCTTCTTAACATTAATTATCACAGCCATGTTGGTCTATAATACTCAATAACAATAATTAAGAATATAGATTGTTGGTATTACTGACCTGAAATTCTGGGAATGTATACTCACAAATACAGATTTCAAGCAGTCGAATATCTCTTGATTCCTTGAGGGCTTTTCACCTCATGAATACTGTAAATGTTTGGGGCAAGTATTTTAGAAACTTTGAGAAGTCATGTGAAACAGTCACATTAGCTTCACTGACACATCCTGGACAGAATCTGACAAGCTTTATACGATAGTCAGTCCTGAAAGCACATTATTCTTTGTAGAGAGGTATTGGTAGTGTAAAGTGAATTTAAGTGACATGAGTTACAAGAAACATAATAAAAGACAAACTATAATGAAATTGGAGCTGGACTTTCCAGCCTTCATAGATTTGGATTACTTTGACAACCTTAGTTTCACCTTACATGACTCAATTTCAGCTGTCTGCAATACATATTATACAGAACAATATTCACATTTGTTCCTCTCTGGATTGCTGATCAACAGAGAACTGTCAGTGGAGCCTCTTTACTGGATTTCAGTTCTACTGTATACACATGACAGATCGACTTTTATAGCAGTGTTTGGAAATCCTAGCAGCTGATGGCAGTCAACGCACTGTCAAAAACCAACAGGCAGTACTCGTTTTTTGCTATCTGCAGCAGTGTGCAGTCCAATCCTTTCCCACTGGTTGATTTGATTTCTGACAGACAGTACAGAGAGTCGTTTTGCAGGGCTACACTTGAGTTGAAGGCTTGCTATGTTAATAGATGCTGAGCAGCATCACAGACTTTGTGAATGATCCGGACAGCTCATCCAATTAAATGTGCCCACAGTATCGATCGGCGTGCTGTAAAAGTCATTGAATCTGCAGCGCTGATCCATAAAACAAACCCAGAGCACAGCTTCAGAAATGATAAGCAGGGCCTTCTCCTTTTCCGTGGCTCACATTAATCGATGGCACTTTGGAGTTGTTGTGATTGATAGATACAAATCTTTTTTAGAATGTATCCGCTCAACCGTACATCACAGTTATCTCAAATTGCATTTTTGTACTTTGTACTTCAGGAGAGACTGATGCCTTGCCAGCACCTAAACTCTCATACCGATGGCCTCTTTGAAACTCTTCTGTGCCAATCTGCCATTTAGAGTTCAAAGCTTTCGCACATTAGAGAAGAAGGTGGGACAGTAGCGTGACGCATCAGGATCACATTTATGAGCCTGACAAATTACTGTCTCTGATGTGGTGTAACACTTGTAAGCTTCTGGAATTTTCTTTGCTTATAGACCAGTATCCTACTTCTGGCTGATCACAACCTTGAGTATGACTTTGGGGAAAAAAAATCAATGCATGTCTTTTAGATGTGGTACCAGAGATGGAGGTTCTGACTTTGAGATGAGTGGGAGAGCAGCCATTCAAGAATGTTCTCTTCCACAGTTGTCATCCAACAAAAATTACTATTTGTGGTGGTTACCAGCACATCTCCAAAATGAAAACCTAAACCGGTTGAATAAACAGGGTAAATTCAAATGGGAATTCAATGCCAACGCTCATACGCCATTCCTGCTCCGGGCAGGAAGGAGTTCGGACCGTCCAGAGGTGCTGGACATTTCGGAGGGATGGGCCAGGTATTCGGGTGAGGACAGCGCAGGGGCAGGCTCCTGCACAGGCCACATCTCCAGCCAGGTGAAGGAGGGCGCGTAGGCCCGGCGGGCCCGGGACAGGGGCCTCCTCTGTCTGTAGTTGATCCACACCTGAAGGAGGGTCTCCTTGAAGGGCCTCGTTGTGAGTGTGTACAGGATGGGGTTGAGCGCGCTGTTGATTGGAAGGATGAAAATCACCACCCAAGAACTGATTGTGCCTGTGGAAGGACACACCACCCAAATGTTTATCTTTCTGCCATGTTTTTAGCCATTGGTACTGCATGCTCTTTGTTGTGTCTTTCTGCTACACAGTAGCCTAAACATCTGAGGAACAGACTGAACTCCTAATTAAAAGTGTTAAAACTAATATTAGTGGGAAAAATTACATCTTTAAAATCATTTCTCTAAATTTCTAGCCATGTGGTTAAAAAATTTACAAAATTTAAAAAAAAATTATAAACATTCATCCATTAGAATGTTGTAGAAATCAGAATTCTTCTTCCACTTATTTCTCTACTGCATGTGAATCCAGGCTACCCAATTAGGGCCCTGTTAATGGATTTCATTCCAACTTATATTAATTGTATAATTATCCCAGGCACACATTTGTGGGATCTACTAATAGCTAAATGTGTGATAATCTGGATACTCTCATTAATGACTGACACACAGCACATTCTGAGCACAGCATGTACAATGTACACAATTTCCACTTCTGTGTCTTTTGGCTAAGAGAAAAACATTCCAGTGCCTAATTTAAGTTTTTATTTTTTTTTTCGATGGAAATAAGAATCTACCGGTTGCTGGTGTCTTGGAGATGATCTTAAAGCCACTCACCTGGTATTTCCACCTGCATCAGAGACAAAATCTTTAGCACAAAGATGGGTATCCAGCAGAGGGAGTCAGTAATGACGATGGAGAAGAATCGCTTGGCGATGGCCACCTCCTTCTTTATATGGTTGCTATACTCCGTTGCTTTTGTCCCTGTCTTCTGTATATTGTAAAACATACTTCCGTAGGAAAACACAATGATAAGAAATGCCACCAAGTTCAAACCTGCCAGGAGATATTGAGAAATACATATGCAAAGGTTGTAACACAATTGATGCATGAAATTGAAGTTTAAAACTGAATCACCAGAAAAACAGGGAATAAAAATGATATCTTTTATTGTTTAGCATAACCGACAGTAATCTGGGAGCCACTACTTTGCATATCTTCATCACATTTAAGAGCACATCATGTCATATAATTGAAGGAGATTTAGGCAGAAATTCAATCAACACTTATCCGTAACTTTGACTCACAAGTGTTAATTTTTATCTTCCTCCACACAGTTTAGTGAGTTCAGCAATCATTAAG
Organism: Albula glossodonta; assembly: GCA_019788955.1. Classification (NCBI taxonomy): domain Eukaryota; kingdom Metazoa; phylum Chordata; class Actinopteri; order Albuliformes; family Albulidae; genus Albula; species Albula glossodonta. Next base: position 40,209 of record JAFBMS010001035.1, read on the forward strand.
ATGTACTTGCTAAAGTATTCTTGTGGAGAAGATACATTACACTCATTCAACTGTAAGTAAAATCAAGGGACAAATGTTAATTGAACCCCAGCTTTACTGTCGCTTAGGCAGGCTCACATAGGTATGACCCTGACTAACTACCTTCTCCCCCTGACCAGCACTGACCAACTTGAGTGTTGTTAATAAACTAATGGCTAGTTACTGCTATTTCTGACAAATGTCAGGTTCATGTAGGAGAGACCTACACTGTGAGCCACCCAAAGGGGCTTCTGCAAACTGGCTCCCTGAATCAACTTGCTCGATAACGTTTCACATACCAACACAGAACAATGAATTGTCCTCACCCAAAAAGATGACAATGGAGTACACCTGTGCCCCGATAGTCTCTGGCTGCTCCGAGTGCAAGGGGAAGCACACCCCATTCGTCCCGTAGAAGTTTCGGAAGAACCCCTTCCCCACGAGGGGGAGGAAGGCGATGATGAAGCCCAGGACCCATATGCTGACCAGGATACTGACGGTTCTGCACCGGCCAGGGGTCAGGTACTGGAAGGGGTACACGATGCAGACATACTTCTCCAGGGTCAGGTAGGTGAGCAGCAGGACTGACACCTCCGTGGAGAGCATGGCCAGGGACCCAACCACCTGGCACTGCACACTGTCCATCCATGACTGGGCGTGCCGGTTGTACTCGCCGCGAAACTTCATGTCAAACGCACCGATCACAAACAGGTACACGCCCATCAGGCCATCTGCACCTGGCGAGGATATGAGGTGCTGTCTGTCTTTTTGACATTTAGCAAACACTCACACTTCACACTTTCTCACACTATCCATTTACTCACTATTCACACTCACAATATATTCACTGGACCAGTTTATGTGGCAGTCTAGTATAATGACTAGAGAGCTGGGTTTTGTAACTATGTGTTTTGAAGTGGTAGGTTAAATTCCCAGAAAGAGCACTGCCACTGGGCATTGCAAACAGGAAAACATCACACTGCATGCTACTGATAATAACATGAGATTGATTGAGGATGGGAGAAACCCAGTCAGCTCAGCTAGGCTTTCACAGTATGGGTCACAGTATGGTGTCCTACAAAAATATCCCATAAGAACACAGCTTCTAATTCTTTTATATTCTTGTCATAGTTCATGAGCAGCACTACTGAACCCTGGCCCTGGAGTGTGCAGGGTTGGCCAGACAGGTTTTTAATTTACACACCCAGTGTATGCTACAGGTGAACTAGGTCAGGTAAATACACTGCTTTTTTAACTGCAAAAACAAACTTTATGATTTTTTAATGATCCTTTTTTGTATTAAATTAAGTGCTGAGTAACGACTTCAAACAGGACACCCCGTAGCCCTGTGGTCCCTGAGCCCTCTCAGCACATCTCTCATGTATTTATTTTCCAGGGTTTTTCTAGGTCCCTGACATGTCATGCTATATTGCCCTAACCTAAAAAACCAGTTAATTATTTTTAAAACTTATTTTGAAAATACAACTTCTAAAATAAGTATTCCCCCGCCCCCTGCAATATCATCTTCAAAGTAGCCCAATTTCATGGGAATTTGGCAATTGCGGTAGTAAAAAATAATCCTAAAAATAATCTAACATCTGACATTAAAATGTAATTGAAATTCATGAAAGAATGTAACATTTGAGAGGAGGATAATTTTATATTTAAAAATCTGCTATCTATTTTTGATTACAAAACATAATTACTTTATATAAATCTAGGTTAGTGAACTAGATATATCTACATATACTGCATAGGGTGGCACCATGAAACCGTAACTTTGAAACCATAACATGTCACTTACAACACAGAGATATGATACACATGGCGTGTAGCTTGTTCTCAGATCTGATGTAAGATCGCATGCAGATGACAAAGATGTTCCCGAAGCAGGTGGTTGCTGAGACGACCCAGACAAAGACCCGCAGGACAATGTTGGCCAGAAGGTTCTCGAAGGAGGAAATTCCGTCTGTGTTTGGCTTGCAGCTCCTCACGTGTGGGGCATACCCACAGTACTGAAACTTCTTAAAATATCTACAGAGGCCAGGGCACAGTGGTTATGAAACGATAACTTCTTTTAAATTTATTTAACACATTTTCTGTATTAAAGTTGTTTTGTATTTATTTATTGGCAGTTTCGTTTTACCAAACATGGGAAAATATACTATTTTTATTAAACTGAAGATGATCCCCTAATGCAAAAACATGTTTTAAAAGTGAAGGAAACAGGAAGGCCTGCACTCACATGTGAGTCAGATTCTTCAGTGGTTCAAACATCCGTCTCTGTATGTTGCTGATTTCCATTCCCTCAATGCTTCTGAAAGACAAGTTACAGTTTTCCCTGGCACCACTTTCATTCGCCAGACTCAATTTCAGTTAAATCTTACTTAATCCTGTTTGGACAATCAGACAACATCAATACCCAATGAGCATCTCCTTTCCTTTAAAGAAATCATGTCTTCTTTCCCATTTCTGAAGTCCAACACAAATTTACAAATTATGCCAGAGTTACAAATTACTAAGGACTTAAATTTACAAATAAGTCCTTATATATCTATGGGTTACAATCTTGTTAAAAAAGGTAGAATGTATCACCTAAGCAAGTGCTGCACATTGTTGATGACAGACTTACCTCTTCTGATTATTATTATTATTATTATTGTTGCTGTTACTACAACTAGCAGTATGGTTATATTCAAACTTTTTTTAAATGCTCAGTGTTCACCAGCCCAGAAATTAGTTTCACCCAACTCCTCCTCTTGGCACACCATTAATAATTACATGTTCTAAAAACTGGAAATGCTTGATGCTATCTTTGTACAGCACATAAAAGTGCATTTCTATGTAGTAGTGGTATAATGCACGGTCTCCCCTCAGCTTTCACCCACATGGGAGACATACGTGTCTGTTATGAGATGTAGTCTGAGTCTATTAGAACATCTCTGGTAAATGGAGTCCGAGCATCTTATAGGAGAGGCAACTGCTTGCCAATGCACTGATATGCACTTTCCATCAGTCAGAGAGAGGGCCAGCATCTCCCCAGTGTAGACTTCATACAGAAATATTACCGCCACTTCCTGGTGTTCACCTCCTGCCAGAGAAGTTGGGGAAAACTTTTAAAATCTGACTAATCTCCCTTTGCTCACCTGCCAACACAGCTGGCCCAGGTGGTTGGCTTCAAACAGATACCCAGTTAACAATTTTGGCCATTAGAAAAAACAAACCCAAAATGAATTTTTGAATTTTTAAAAAATGTTATTTATCTTTTTTTATCCATGTGAATTCCATTGAGAGATGGAAATTTGCTTTTTTAAGCCTACAGTTTTCTAAAGATGGGGTAAACATGTTCTCCATGTTCATCATTAGTGCGTTCAGTTGCTTTGATTTGCCCAGGACGATATCTGTCAATCACAAAGAACTTTGCAGGAGCTGCCACTTTGGCAGAACATGTATAAAGCACTCTGTTCTGAAACTGTTTGGGAATTTCTCTTATCATAACATTAACTGGGAACCAAATAACAGACTAAACAAATAGGCTCCAACATTCTTTAAATATTTTGCTTGATTTACATGAATTGTGGAGAGGAGAACACAAAGCTTCCAGATTTATTTTATTTTACATTATCAGTCTTTATGGCTTTAGAAAGCAATTTGCTGTCAGAGAAAAAGGGTGAATTATCTATCATGATAAATTCAATTGAATGCCATTTACACATTACAAGTGTCTAATTATCCCAAATGGCAATTAGAACCCAGACAAGAACTTTCCTAACCAATCAGAAAATGAAAGGAAAAGCTACTTACAATGATTTTAATTTATGGAGATTATCAAAGTGGTCCATCTGCAACTCCAAAATGGGGTTATAAGAAATATTCCTGAGTAAAAAATAAAGTGTGAGCATCGGGTTGATGGACAGTCACAATGGAGACTCACACAGGAAAAAATCCTTAAAGTGCATCCATTAATAACACATCATAGTGAGTCTCCATTAAAACAGACAGATGAACAGTCTGAAATGAATCAACATGTTTTCAAAGTTCCCTTGGACCTGAATCATTTTACACACACACACACACACACACACACACACACACACACACACACACACACACACGCATATATATGATTTATATACAACATATACTTGCAAATATGTACATGTACATAAAAATTGCCAGTACACAACTCAGAATACTTACAGTTGTAACAGCTCGCCAAGATCAACAAACAGATTTGGTGGAATTGTTTTAATTCTGTTATTTGACAAATCTCTGTGAAATAAGGAAATAAACACTAGAAAAAATAAGATGTGTGATTTCATATACAATACAGGATTTTGATCATCCACCAGAGCATCAACAGACAGATAGACAGCATCTACAGCATTTAAGATCACATAAAAATACAATTGTACATGCTGCTATGAAGAAACTTTCCCCTTGTCAAATTGTAAACACATTAGTTTTTTAGATAAACTGAATATACCATTGGAATTGGACATGCTGTAACTTGGTTTCACAAAACTTCCTGAAGGTCACTTCCAGCAGTAACACCTCGCATGCACCTTAAACCGAAATCTGGGAAAGGACACGGAACATTTCACAACTTAAATGGATTAAAAAAAACAAGTTTCAAGGCTGTATGTGAACTTACAGTTCCCCAAGTTTCTGCAGCGGTGAGAAAGCATTTTCATGTAAGTGGCTGATTCTGTTTCGCTGTAGAACGCTAGTGGGGGGTGGATATAGGAGGGAAAAAGATGTTGTTAGGGTGACAACGTCTTCCTATCTTTGCCTTTTTTTGACATAAAAATCATTGGATAAATCTTAGCAACAGAGCAAGCAATGGGTAAAACCAGAACCTATTTTCTCTGCTGATGTCCTTCACATTTTGCCCCAGTCCATAGTTTTGCATGATACCATTGTAAAATTCTTGTGCACAGTTTTCATAAAGTAAACACAAGAATATGGGAATGGTTCAGGTGGCCATTTCCTGCTCCATAAAAAACAGAGCAGACCAAAATTACAAACTTAGGAAGACCCGGAATGATCATCCTGACCATGTTACAGCATCTCAGCCTTTAAAATAGCCTAATGCTGTCTTTTTATACAGCTGGGTATTTCCTGACGCAATTCAGGTGAAGTACTTAACTGAAGAGTACAATGGCAGTGTCTTACATAGCAATTAAACATACAATCTGCCTGACAAAACTCAGTTCTACAAACATCATCCTATTCTTCTGCCTTTCACCCTTAAGATAATATATACTTTAAAAATTGTAACTGCATTAAGTTTTTTATGCGATAAAGAACGCTGATGTGTGTTAAATCTTCAGAGCGGGATGGATGGATACTTACAGCACCGTCAGCATGTTGCAGGAGGAGAAAGTCACATTCCCCACTCTCTCGATCTGATTTCCTTCCATATCGCTGTGAAAAATGTCATTTACACCAATGCTCAGTCTCGCACATATGTTAACTGTTTGCCCTAATCATAGACTTGAAATATCACATTGTCTGTCATTTTACGCTGTGTATTTTAAAATCATCCACTTATTAGTACAATCTGTGAGTGTATATTGACCGTGACATTGTCTACTTGAAAGGCTTTAGATTTCCCTGACATGAATAGGAAAGAACAGGGCCCTTTGTGGACTATTTCAAGTGAAGCATTATTGTGTGTGTAGTGTGTTTATGTGTTGTTTATGTGTGTTCTTGTGTGATTTTGTGTATGTGTACGCGTGTGTGTGTGTGTGCGTGTGTTTGAGGAATAATCAGAGGAGATCACAGGACTCACAGCCAGTTCAGTTTTGGCATCTCCAGACAGATGGCCTTGTCATGCAGCTTGCTGAGTGCATTATTAAGCAGCACCCTGCAACATAAAACAAACCCCATTATGTCATTCAGTGCACCGTGACAAAGTATGCATTAATTAAGACTCTTTGATATCTGTTTGATATCTTTTCATATCTGTGCTGTTGTCTTGGTCAACACTCCCTTGAACAAAAAATCTGCATAAGACCATTACTGGTGAAATAAAGGTAAAAAATATATTGATGTAAAAAATGAACACTTAAATACAATTTAAACACATCCTGTTCATTCTTAGATAATAGTAAAGACATACGTCTTACATTTAAGCAATTGCTTTAAAAATGAGATATAAGGCGTAAAGAGTGACATATATATGAAAGGTATTGTGTGAAACAAACTGTCTGACAAGCGTCACTTACAAGAGGACCAACGAACGTAACCCAGAGAATGTCAGTGAGGAAATCTGGTTGATTTTGTTGTTTTCCAGTATCCTGTGATCAACAAACAGAAAAAAAGAGAACATTATTCAAATTCACCAATGAAACTAGTATAGAACACAATTATAAAAGTTAAAAGTGTTAATGCACTTTACCATTAATCATCATTGCAAATGATCATTCAGATTAAATATATCGAATGAATAAAGAACAGTTAATATTAGAACAAACATAAAAATTTTAAAAGTGTTCATGCACTTTACCATAATACATTTATTTCAGCTCAACACACGCTACGTGAAATGAATCAATTAGCCAGTAATCGGGGTAATAAAAATATGGGGGTTAAATAATTAAGGATAAACTTACAACCACTCAAGTTTGTTAAGGTCCTGGAACACGCCAGGCTTTAGAATGGATATCTTATTGTAACTCAGATATCTGGAAAAAACACAATATTATTTATCAGATATTGAATACAAACTTTCAATGCTCTCAGTAATTCTCCACTATTCAACAAGCATATGTTGCTCACCAAACTAATCTGTAATTTATGTTTAAAAAGGCAATAAAACTTAGCAGAAGTTGCAGAGTAAAGGTTTAAACTCACGGTGAATTCTCATTACATTCAGTGGAGGTGGTATAGATTTCTTACAGCAACAACGACCATAACTTTCAAACATAAGTCTTTTGTGATCAGATATATCCTCTTACAGAGATCAGACATATCCTCCAAGTATACTTGCATGCAAACTATTTGGACTCCAGAAACTTTCTCTCACAAAAAAAAAAAATTGTACAGTTATGAAAGTACATCAAACTGCAATTCAGGGATTTTCTTATCAGCCTCTGAGTGGGGATTCTGGCTTTCTGTTTTGTCATTAAAGACCAGCAGGGCTCAGATTAGGCAGAGCAGCACTTCCTCTCTTTGAGACCGATAGTAGAGACAGGTACCTGCTAGAACTCCCTTACAGCAGTCTGCAACCCCATCCACCCATGGAGGAAAAAAAGCACAATTTTGTCTCCCAACAGACTAATCTATAACTTTAATATTGTGCAATCTGCTGATGTGGGGTCAATTTCCAAGCGGGATGCCTTCAGGTGGTGTATTGCCCTGCTGTAGCTTCACTGAGAGCAAAATATTCCCACTTTGAAGTGCAATCAGAGGGTACAAGATCGAAGGAAAACTCTTACCTCCTGTATCAGGTCCTAGCAGGCTGGTACAGAATACATTATGTTTTTAAATATGCACCTAAAATATAGGTGGTTTTAGCGTTACGTTTAGGCCCCATGTATTCCTTGCTACATGCTTTATGTAAATGTTGCATACTGCAGTTTATTTTACTTATGCTGTGAAGATAACTACAATACATGTACAATATACTGCAGGATATTCTATTCTACACCACCCAGAGACTGTTGAGTTATAATATGGATGCTTCCATGTTTGCAAATGTAAAACACAATCTATAATTAGGGAAGGCAAAAAATATTTTGAACGTGAAATACAGAGTATTTTTTGTTGAATGCAACACACAGAAAAGTTCATGAACATCAGTGAACAAGGTTTCCCGTCTCAGCTCTAAGACTGATCCTCTTGACATATGAATCATCAAAGGCCAAAAATAAGCATCTCGCAGAAAGTGGGAATTCATATTCATGTGAGGAGCCCATCTCTGCGCGGCATTCGGATGCCGTGGTGAAGGAGCTGGAGGGAGGCGGGCTGAGATTAGCAGGAAGCCTCACAGGGGCCTCTCATACAGAGAGCCCAGGGGCCCACTGGAGGCTCCGGCATCATCTCAAACGCTGGAGATGTCCAGCAGATGATTCCTGCCTTTCACAGCAAAGTCAGTGTGTAAATCCCCCCTCCAGACCAGCTGGTGACTGAGAGTACCACCCAGTTAATGTCTGATGGATAAAACAACACTGGAACTATGATAATGAGCAGCCTGTGAAGGGGCTGAAATTTTGTGGGTTAAAGCAGATCAGCAATGGAGACGTGACAAAAGCTGCTGAACTCACAGTCTCGTTAAGTTATACAGCCCCCTGAATGCGTGCGGGTTCACAACACGGATCCTGTTGTGCTGAAGATATCTATGGAAACAAAACACACTGTGTCAATGATACTTAAACAACACAAAACATATTCACCGCTGTTTCAAAAGTACACATTGTGTTGCTTTTTTATTGTTTTGGTACAAATGCTGAAGGGTCATTTCTGGTGGTTGCCTCTAGGTGGCACTGTCAGATCCTGCTGAGGGCATTTCCCAGGGGTAGAAACTAAAGCAATATCACAAAGTGTCACAAGACCAAAGACCACCCTTCAAGAAACCTTCTTAAGCATCTTAGCTTTTTCCCAGGGGTTGGGAGAGAAAAGACTAATTTCTAAAAATAACACTCAAAAAGATCTTCTTCCTCTCTTCATCGCTGTAAAAATAAAGCTTGGAACCCTCCTCACAAAACTATGTTTCAAATAAAAAACTACATAAATAATTAAATAAATAGATAAATAAAAAAATAAACGATATTTAAGCAATCCCCCAAGGCAGTGAAATCCAGTTAAAAGAGAACTAAATTAAACATCCCCGAATGAATTGCCCATGTAGGCAATGTTAAAAATTCAAAGCACTTGACGTCAGCAGATTATTAATGAACTATTTGAACATGGAGCTTCCCGATCAGTGCAAATGTCTTCAGATGGGTAAAGCAAAGTTGACGGCTATCCCTCAGTTCAAAGTATTCTCTGTGTTTTAGAAGATTAAGGATTCAGGACATGTAAGAGTTAGAAGGAGGCTGCTGCCTATAGGTGGTTTTAATCCATCAAACACAGATTGTTCAGCTTACCAAAACCTTGAAATAATTCATCATGTCTTTGTTTAGCAGACAGTCTTATCCACTGTGACATCCCTAGCAAACATTTGACATATTATCCTATTATACAGCTGGCCAGTCACAGAAAAAGATGCCAGATAAGAGTTTTGCCTGAGGTGACAAGAACAGCACAACAGCTAGGATTCAAACCAATGTCCTTCGGGTTACCAATTCATTTCAACACCCACCATAGTAGACTACCAGTCACAATTACAAAATATAAAAATTAGTAAAACAACTATCTGGAAATATAGCAATGAAAAGAAGGAAAATTCTGGAGCTTCTCCTGAATTTCTAACACTCTTTCAGTGTCACGACACAAAGGTTTCTGTCTAAGCAGTCTGGATGTATTTATTAATCGTGGGAACATTTCGATTTTGCATACCTTGTATAACAATAAAATGAATAAAACTTACAGTTTCTGAAGATTCTGGTACTTATAGAACACGTTGGCGTTGAGCTTCCTCAGCCTGTTTCTTTGCAGGGACCTGGGGATATGAAGGACTGATCAGGTACTATAAATGCTATAAATAACTGCTG
>JAFBMS010001036.1:0-17500 GCA_019788955.1 Albula glossodonta
TTTACAGGTTTATTGAATACATATTTTCCAAAACACAAACCATTAAAATGTGATTTATTGGTTATGTTTGAATGTATTTATTATTAGTTGTTGTGAATTGTTACAATAATAAAATGGATGAGTTAGTGTTCTATCACTCTTTGTTATAACACAACATTGAGTACTATCACTTCACAAATAGTACAATATATAAGCAACTTCATACTTTAATGTTTTTACATTGCTAAGTGTTAATGTAACTCTACATTAGTTACATTGCTGGGTCATGTCATGACATGAATAACAGGCATTAGGCGTACCTCCCTAAGGTCGCTCCAGGATACAGGTGTACTACCTGCTTCTAAAAGCACAGGTAATCTACCTGAACACACATTGTGGGGGAGGAAACCAATTTAACCCTGCGTGGGCAGGGACTTTCCTGGCATCCTGATGTGCAGGTCACACAGTTACTCATTTGTTCCCTGGTCCTTGGACTGTTCACCTTCTAAGTCTGAAATTCTTCCAGTCATCCTGCCGGTTTTCCATCCCTCTGAATGCATCCACTGGGTCTCTGTGATTACAATTATGACTGTAAGATTTCTGTGGTCTGCAATAGCTCAAGCCAATAATGTGGAGATGTGTGTGTGTGTGTGTGTGTGTGTGTGTGTTTGTGCGTGTGTATTTTTTTACATGGAAATAAACTCCTTAAGCCTAAATACTGAACTTGAACTTTTGTTTTATCCTTTATTTTTTTCATATTTGATATTGAAAACAGAGGCAGACGTGTTTTTTCTTCATCACTATGGGAACCGCTGGCTGAAAGCAAAATGGAAAAAACAAAGGCTAAACTTCAATTTCCTATCACTTACTATGAGAGGAACCAGAAACTGTTTTATTAAATTTGATTTGGATTTTGAAGTCCTTATTTACTTTATATGAATCTATTTGATTGAATTATATTTGACTTCTATTCCCTATTATTGTTATTTATGATTGAGTTTTCAAAAATAAAACATCAGTAAGGTGATTTGAATAGCTTAATGATAATAAATAACACGATTTTAAACCATAGTTTTATATATTCAAGCGGAAAATCAACTCAAACACTGAGAGATCTTTTCCAATGCATATATGTATATTTATGTAGGATATTGCCCTACGTATACCTGTCTATTTCTGTCCCTGCTTCAGGTCCAGTCCTGTTCTCTCCTCCTTTTTCTTGTAAGTCTGGAGCTATTGTTCTGTTTCTCAGAAATACAGTCCGTATAATAGTTTATGCAATATAAATCTCACACCCACTGCAGTACATACGTAGTTTGTTATACATTTGTGCTTATTGAGAGTTTCCTTTGCTCTTCCAGAGAGAGATTGTTTGAAAGCTTGATTAAAAGCGTATGTGTTCTCTGAGAAACAGAAATCATGTTCTCTTGCCGGTTTTTTGGCATGAGTTCATGTTCTCTGTCACTCCGGGAGCATGGTTTGGCTACTGCTACTGTATTTTCTCCTTGTCAGGAAGGTCATGTTTGCCACTGTATTCATTCATAAAGAATTTAAGTATTTGAATATATATATTTTTTCCTCGGTTAACACAGAAGAAAATGTATGCTGATTTCTCATGATAATTCATGAATACTGTGTATGGACACTGTATATGGATATACGCACACTGCAGTCATCTGATTGGTCTGAGAGGGTCATGGGTGTATGATGTCACATGGAAGTCCTATCAGCTGAGTGCCTCCCTCTGTGAGTGACACTATGGATTCTTATTCTCTGCCCTGTAGGGCTGCTCAGTGCAGATAGGACAATGGTCCATGGAGCTCCTCCGCACTCTAGAGCAGTGTCTTAACACGAAGAGCCATCCAGCAGCCCTGTCGTTGTTCTAAATGACAAGGTGCTTATTCCCATTTCATTAACAAGTTTGCTTTAACTACTGCAATACCCATGCCTTTCACATTATGCTTTAATGCAACTTTCTTATAGAGAATCAGGTCTGTTCAAGAGCCCAGGAAACTGGTGAAAGCTGTAGGGGAGAGCTATTGCTAACCTTCAAGTGGAACGGGGTAGTGGTTTGTTGTCTAGTTTTATAAACGAACGACTGTGTTAATACAAAAGTGAGTTTTATGAAAAATACATTTCTTCCACATTTATTATTTTGTTGACAGTTATCTCATCTACCAGTAGATGGGGCACTTGATCTGTCTGAAAAACCACAGGATGGGCACAGTGTCAGTAGCCAGCCCTGCCTTGGTACTGTTTTATTCCTATGGTTTTCCTGTACTGTAAAAATAATACACTCCATCTGAATTGAACCTATGTAACCCTATTCAACTCAAAAAATTGAATTCCTTTAATCTTTTTTTTTGACTAACACAACTAAACTCAGCATCGCCAGCTTGATTTTCATAAAAATCTGAAAGCTAAATTAAATTGAACCTACCTCATCAGTAAAGTTGGTATGACTTTCAGTTTTGCTTTCCTACTCAAAACTGTGCATGGCAAATACAAACACATTCATCAATTTAACATCTTTTATGATAAGATTTTTCAGGATTAAAGCTGTGTCTCTAACAAATATTTGTGCAAATATAAATACATTTGCTGAGTGTAAAATAAGCTACAATTTTCTAGAGCCTGTAAGCTTGTTTACATTAGTCTCTGAAACATTTACACCTCAAAGGTCTGTGAAAGGTTGTCTGGCCTCTGATGACCCATAATTCCACTCCAGGTTCTTTAGGACTCTTAGCTCATGTTGAACCCTATCCATCTGTGCTGACAGGAGAGGCACTTGATTGACAAAATTGTGAGTATGTCTGAGCTTTTCTGGGCCATGTGGATGTTTACCATTTCACCTGTTTTGTCAGAGTGATTTACACTGCTGCAGATGCATTCTCTAGAGCAGGGGTCATCAACTGCATTTGTCCAAAAGCCAGAATTTTTCTAAGCAGACACTGAGGGGGCCAGACTTTCAAGTAATAATAAAAAAAATATTTAGGCTAATTAGCATATTAATTTTTAATATTTTCACTTTCTTACAGAATTAATGCTATTTTTCTTAGCCTATGTCAGCCAACTTTCAATCATGCTACATCTGTATGCCTCATTTGCAATGAGACGATCGCTGTTGCAAAAGAATACAAGCTTAGGCGTCACCATGCAAGTTGCGCATACAACTTTCAGAGAGTCACACCCTAAGCAGTCACCTTGAAAGCTGGATATTCCCATGCCAGTGTAATTATTAACCAAACTTTAATTTAACAAGAGAGGGCAACAAGTGCACCTCTTCAGACTGTCTGGGAGAATTAAGAATGTCGCTCCCAAAATGAATGCCCTTCACTGTCTCATTCGCCAAAGCATGCTGCATGCCAAACTAAGTGGGGATCTGAAAGAGGTTATGGATAAAACAATGAAGATAATTAACTTATCAGAGGGCATTTGAGTATGCAGCATCGCCTGTTCGGCAACTTTGTGCTGGAATCTCCACGACATGAGATGGCTGAGTAACGGCAAAGCCTTGGGAACGCTTCACTGAACCCAGGGATCAAGCTGTGGATCTTTTGAAGCAAAGTAAATCGAAAGCAGCAACTGACCACCTGCATATCAACCAAGACAGATAACAAATGTGCAATGTTGTATTTTTAGCAGTCATATTTTCCAATTTGAATGCACTAAATCTGAAACTACAGGGGAAATAGAAATCTGTGGTGGATATGGTGGAAAAACTTGATACCTTTGGGAACAAACTTGATCTATTCCATGCAGATTTGTTATCATGGAGGCTGCTGCACATCAACACACTGAAGACAGTGGGTGTGAGCAATGTCACAGAGAATATGAAGGAATCGGTCACATTCATCCTCCATGAGGGAGAATTTCTCTGCCAGATTTGATGACTTTGCCATTTCAAGGGATGTCATTGAATTTGTGTGTGACCCACTCATTAGCAGCCCAGGTGGAGAATTCTCCGCTAATGTGAAGAAGGTGATGCTGTTGGATAAAGAGGCGATTCAAAGTGAACAAGTTGACATCCAGGCCTGCAGCGAAATGAAAGCTGCTCTTTGTGGTGCTGAAAGCTTGAGCGCTTTTTGGGTGGCTTGTCCCCAAGACTATGGCACACTGAAAACGTCAGCTATGTATGTGGTCACCATGTTCGGGTCAACCTATACACGCAAATCTGCGTTCTCAAAGATCACCACTATCAAGACGCATGAGAGGAAACCGACTGTTAAACCAATCTCTGGAGGACTGCTTGCAGATAAGCCTAACAGCTGTCAAGCCTGATGTTAAGAAGTTGCTGTCAGGGGGGAAATGCAATTTCTCCCATTAACCAAATGTGACTATTTCAGCCTTAGGATTTTATTCAGGGGATTCATTGTTAAATGACATGGTCTACTTGACATTTTATTTGATGTACAGATACCTTGTCGCAAGCCACAGTGAACCATTCCGTTCCACTGACTCTTGAAAGAAACATTTCTGGCAACTAAGGCCTGTCCGTTTTATTTATATCAATTTTCTGTTGTCACACAAGGCTGGCACTTGCCATGCCCTTTTATTTTTTAAGCGATGTTAATACAACCAATTTTCTTATTTTTCTTTTTTTGAATGAGAAGTTTTGGTTGTTATTATGAGTTACTGTTATTGTGCATGTAAAACGAAATGTAAAATAAGAGCATGTGAAAAAAAATAAAACAAAATATTGAATGAGAACTTTGAGTTTGTCCCCATTCTTGCATGGAGATACGGAACAAGCCACATTCCATTTATAAAAGATGGGAATTCGTTTCCGCTTCACCTATCCTAGGATACTGCTATTCAGTGCACAACCAGTACAGCTTTGTGAGTGAGGTGGGCCTGACTCCTGCATCAGGTTGTAAAGGCTACACACTAATAATAAGCTAACAGGTGGAATTATAACGTCATTGGAAGCAGTGGGTTGAACACACATATTTGGGGTCGGTAAATCCTTCCTACTAAAATTATTCCCATCTCAATTTTTTTGGGGTTCCTTTGATTTTGGAAGAAAAAAATGCAAGATATTCTAAATACCGGAACACATTTTTTTTCCTCCTCACATTTTCTGAATTCATTAATATTCTGTGGGCCAGATGGGAAGCTTTGCCGAGCCGGATGTGGCCCGCGGGCCTCCAGTTGATGATCCATGCCCTTGAGGATCATGACAAGGCTGTCTGCTTTTATTTTACTGCTTGAGCCTCTCACTCAAAGTGTGCCAAATAAATGACACTACCATCAAATGTATCGTTCATCATATGTCTGTTCTGGGAGGAGCCTTGTGGGTACAATCAATTTGATACTTCCCCTGTCAAGTCTGTACACAGTACTCACACACAGATTCACAGATACATTTGCTTGCATGTGCAGATACACAAATCCTTACCAACCTCCCACCTCTCTCTCTCTCTCTGTGTCACCATCACTCTATCGCGTTCTCTCTCTCTCACACACACACACACACAAACAGTCCAGGTTGCCTCTGCTTGCTTCTGTGGATGGTGGTGTTTCTCATAGGAATACCCAAATGTTGCATGGCTGTATCTCTGGGTCCTAAGGAAGCTGGTGACATTCACCAAGCTACACCTGGGAAACCATGTTGCAGTCTGCAGATCTATAAATCTATAAATGCAGATCTATAGATCTCCACTATGCTTTGGTTTTGAAAATGACAACTAGATAGAGATTTGCTGAAGTTCTGGAGATGTGTCTTACTGACAGTGAAGTTGAGATAGATGTGTCTGTAACTTATGAGGATGTGGAGGACCGTGATTATGAGGGATTTTCCTCTGATCAGAGTAATTCTCCTTCAGCTGGCTGTCCTGAAGTCACTAAGTCCCAGGGAGAACCTTTTTCTCAGATACCTTGAGCAGATACCATCACCTCAGGCAAAAAAAAATTGTCACGGTCTCTCTCTCCACCTGAAAAACTGGGCAAACATGGCTCACATGCAACCAGATTGGTCCCAGGTCCCATAAGGTCTGCTGCCAGCAATTTCTCAGGCACTTAATGAGCTTCTGAGCTCAGCTTCCACTGTAAACATACAATACAATAAGCTCTTATATAGCGATCTTCATGCGTACATCCCAGGGCGCTTTACAATAAAAGAATTAAAAAAAAAACTAGTGACCTACGGAGTCCAAACTAAGAGGAATAGGCACATGAGAACAAGTAAGTCTTATTATTTAAAATAACCAATAATATCTGCACCTCTGATATGACTTAGGATTGAATTCTAGAGTTATGGTGCAGTGCAGCTAAAAGCTCTTCCCCCAACTGTTTTTACCCGGCAACAAACAACCAATAAAAGTTCAGAGGTAGTTGAACACAGGGTACAACAGGGAACATAAGGTTCAATCAAATCGTTCAACTATGAAGGTTCAAAGCCATGCAATGCTTTATAGGTAGTTAGCAACACTTTAAATTCAACCCTGGAGCATTATAATAACCAAGCCCAGACATTATAAAGGCATAAGCCATTGAAAACATTGAAACATTATGAAAACATAATACTTTAGAGGACAAACTCAGAGGAGAGAAGGGTTTACGGTGAAAAGTGGAAAGTTGTTGATGCCACCTTCCTGTGGGCCTGCAATGGGCTGCTGATTCTGGCAGGAGAGTGCAGGTCTAAAGGTGAACAGCAAGCCTTTGGAATGTGAACACTGGTAGGGCAAGATTCCCAGCCATGGTGTCTATTTAGATGATCCTCATATTAAGATATGTTGTGTCCTCTACCATGTCCTACGCTATGATAACAGGGAGACAAGATAGAAGTAACACGACAAGCTAGTAGCCCATCAGGGAGGGTTTGCAAGACTGTCGAGTTCTTGTTCATTCCGGAGGGAAATGTCACATTCAACAGCTCATACACAGCAAGCCTGCAAAATATGGCATAAAAATATGGGCAGCCTGTGTTGAAAATCCAGCTATGGATGGAAAATAAATATTTATATAGGAAAAACTACAGTGAACCTGAGACGAATGAGGGTATGAGGGTTGTCTTGGATGTGACAGAATGCCCCTCTAACCGAGTTTGCATCCCCTGTACATGTGAGAGGCATGCAGGCTCTCAGCTAATCACAGTGGACCAGCCAGACGCACCGCCTAAGTCTAGCATTATTATCAGTAAAATTGTTTGTGTTTTCCAGTGTGCATTCACAATCATATTTAGTCTAATTGTTTGTTCTGTTTTCCGTTATCGTATTCCATATTCTCGCCACATGAAATACGTTAATCGTTATTCTTTATGATACAGTAAAGTGAGGTTAGAATTGTTGACATTGTTGTTATTACTGCTAACCCAGTGATATCAGTTTAACTGTACTGTCAAGTGACATATAATAATTTCTGTTGTTGTTGTGGTTAGCTATGTTTGTGAATGTATAATTTACTATTGTATTGAAAAGTAATGACATACGGCGGTTGCTATGTGTTGCATCGCAGTAATACATCCAGCATAGGTTGCTTACAGATATCTACGTTTCTTTCAGTCTAATGTTTGTATACCCATTCCTGAATTTATTCCTTGCTGTTTGTTGTTTTATTAATGTTATGTAATCCCCTTTGTTTCAGACCACACACACACACACACCCCCTCTCCATACCCATACCTAGCCCTCAATAACCAAGTGTGAAGCTTTGCAACAGTCAATAAAGAGTAAAGGATCAGATGTACCCTGTCTCCTGGATTCTGACTGACACCCCATGGTGACATCAAACCCCATCCTGAACCAGCGCACTCTTCCCCCACACACACATACACAGGGTGCTATACATTGCAATTTGGTACATAGTATGTTTGCCTGTTGGACAGGTCCTTGACAATTCCTTGCCTTTGAATGTTTCTTGGGCAAACAAAACAAATATATATTTGTTCATGCATAGCCCATATATACCATAAGAAACAGGAAAGATTTTTATATTCTGTGAAATAATTTTTTATACTAATTTGTGTATTTTACCACCTTTTTGAAATGTGCTGGCCCAGGCTGTGGCAGAAGGAAGGGTTAAAACTTCAATCAACTGAGTTTTAATAAGGTCAGAAGAAAGAGAAAACACATTTCAGGGAATAATTTGTTAATGTATCCATTGTTCTTACTTTAACTCATACAGTTTTAAAAAAACAAAGAGGAAGTAAAGGTGATTTCAACAAAACATGAGTGTTAAAGCATGGAAACAGAATTCATGCATTCATGTCTTCATTGCATTGTGCAGACAAGCACCCACAAAGAAAAAATAAAAAAAACACCAATGAGATGAGAAGAAAATGCAGGTAAGAATATTATGCATGTTATCAGCTTGAATCTAAGAGCTAAACAGCTGCAACAAATGTGATATGCATTTCATATCTTATTACAAATGACCTCAGTCTCATGATTTTTCAAAAAAACCCTTATGACCACACACAAACAGTAATCTTTCTTCCGTAACAAATCTTCACTGTTAATTCTTGATACCATCATAATAAAATGCAGTCGATTATCTTGCAACACAGAAGAACACAAGCATCCAAGGGTAGCTCTTTTCTGTATGCCTGTATATTTGTTTCCACTCTTTCGTTGATATTGCGAACACGTCCAAATACATGTAGTATTGATATCAATGCAAAAACAGTCATCATTACGGATGAGTCGGTAGTTTAGTATAATTTTTACTGATGTGTATGGCTTGTAATGTCATTGGTATACAATCAGACAAAGATCACTGTAAACGTACAAAAATAACCTACTAAGGCAGTATTTTGCTTAGTGTTTTATACTATAAGGGAAAGGATTGGTTTTACAGTAATTAAATAAAATGCCATTCTAGCGTTCTGCTAACACGCTGGGGCTCAGTTTGTCTGAGGCCAAAAAAAAATCATTCATGATTTATGTTACATTCAGCTTTCATAGCTCTTGGAAACAACAGACCAAGCTGTTATTAATTAAAAGGTAATACAAGTGAATGCACAGCTGTTATTAAGTGAATGAACAACCTTAATTTGCTACCATAAAAAAACAAAACATACACAGGGGTCCCCAAGGCTGAGTTTGAAAACCACTAGTGTAAGACTCTGCTGTGTATAACCTACAGCCAACCATAATCCACATAATATGAATATAGGAGATATATTAAATGAATTCTGAACAACATATTTTCTGATCGTGTATGCAATGGTGTTGTTTCAAAGCACAATGGCCATTACTTCCAGAAATGTTCATTGGTGGATTTAACACAGGATAACAGCTTTTGAGACACAAAGAATTACATCATTACATCTTTCTAATAAACCTCTCCAAGTGGTAGATTCTGAGAACAAAATATTTTGTCCAATTTGTAGTCAGAGTATCAAGTTTCACAACACTTCAAACACATACACACTAGTGCTGGAATGCAGAATTTGTCACTTTCAAATGAGGAATTGGAAAATTTAATCATATCCCTCTCATATGTGTAGACATCACAAAACTACCAAACTCACATCTATTAGAGAATAACTGAAATTCTATACTCAGACAGAAGCAACCCTGAATGAGTAAGAATGATGTGTGTCTGATGTTATTTCCATATGCTTCCATGTACTGAAGATGACAGGGCCCTCCATCACAGACTTCCAAAGATTTATTTGATTCCTGACTTTTTAAACATTTTTTCATCTGTCCTTTGAAAATTTACATGATCATTTCAAGAATGTCATTCAGTTCACTGAAATATTATGTACATCTATTAATTATTAATCACTTTCATGTCTCTTTCATTTCTGTTTCATGTCTTGTTAATACTAAAAGGACTGGTTCCTTATTAAAAAATAAGAAACAGAGTTTTTGGTCATGTTCTAATTGCGACTTAAAATAGGTTTGCTTGGAGAATTGTACTCGCGGTGATTTAAAATGTCATACTGTTGCCTGTTATGTGTCCTGTTGTGTTACTGTTGCCTTTTGTTATGTGTTACTTGCGAGTAATTCCTTTTGGAAGGATTTGAAGTGTAAAATGTAGTTAGATTAATTATTTTGTTGTAAATTAATACTAATAATATTAAGAAATAACTTACAGTTATTCAGTTAATAATTCTCCAAAAACTCACCTAACATTCTAAAGGGAACATCCAGTATTGAGTCTCTGCAGTACATGTTGACAACACATTAGCTCCCGGACTAAGGTAAGAAATCAGTCAATCAGTTCATACTTAATTACTTCAGCTTTAATCTAAGATAATCCTCACAATATGTCAGTAGCAGCACAAGAACAAGTAATAATTGCTGGATGTCTGGCCTCATTTATCCTGGCTCTGGAAAGTTCTAGAGAAAGTTATGTCTTTGTACTTGTTACCTCCAGAGGGACGATGGGATGGATGGCAAAGAAATAGCGCTCGGGGAAGAAAAGGCCAAGCAACACCACTTGCTTGCTAGCGTGAAAATATATATACATATATATATATATATATACGTACAATGTACGAGGGCCCCCTTCTAACCTCGACCAAATTTGTAACACCCCAAATAATAATCCAAAACTAAAAAGGCAAGTAAACAAAGCACTGAGAACACAGAAAAAACAGACGAATGAACAGCTTCTCTAACAACGATGCGGGTGCAAGTATGAGCGTGAGCTCCAGACAGAGGTGCAGGCACGGTGTATATGGACACGGGTGAGACGGGGCAAGGATTGATTGGCCGAGATGGGATGAGGTGACGTCACAAGGAGGCAGGAGGCGATGATACGGGAGGACGGACTGGTGGATGAGTGATGGTTGACGTACGGAATGTGGGGAGGCGTCACCTGAAGAGAAAACGAAACAAAAAAGACACAGCACATACAAACACAAACCGTAGCCGACCAGACTGCATGCACGATTCCCGTAACAGTACTCTTTGTGCTAAATGCGAGAGTAAATCAGGACTCATCACCAGATAACATGATCAGATGTTCGTGAGGTATTATCTTATTAGACACATCATGCATAATCACAATTACATGGTGCCAGAAAACAGACACCTGAGGACACTCCCATAATACATGTTAGAGTTCCAGGGAAACACAGACAACAAAGCAGACAAACTGACCATGAGGTAACATTCATAGGAAATGTTTGGGGAGGGATTGGGAATGACCTACAACAAATGTGTTGTAATAATAATATAATAATACTGTAATGTAATGGCTTGTAAATATATTCCAGACCCCATGCTCCTCAAAGAAAACCTTTGAGTCAAAAATGGTTAACACTGAATGCATTTACAGCTCAGTACTCCACAGCCCAAGGGATGCTGTACACTTATAAGAGAACAGAGTTGTTTTCTGTGTTTCACTGTAAGTGTGTTCCCACTGTGAGAATTCTTACGGTCACCCTTTTGTGTCAGGTATGTGTTATTTTAATATAATTGTTCCAAGTCTGCTGATGTCATCCCACAGTTTTGTTGTGTGTCCCCTGTGTGTTTTCACTGTGAGAATTCTCATGGTTACCCTTTTACATCAGGCTACATCATGGCTGAATATCACAATAAAAGGCAGAGGAGCAAGAAAATGACAGGTGAGATGATAACCAGTCTCATGTATTATGAATACATAATATATCCCTTATGTAACAAAACTCAGCCAATGTTTAATCTTGAATAAAACCGTCACAGATAACATGTTCACGTTTTCATGAACATGTTTTATAGCTTGGCAGCTAACCTGTTCACTTGGGAGCAAAAGAAAATGAGAGCTGTCTAACTTATTTGCTTGAAATAACCTGAACGATTTTAGATTCTAATGAGAGGGTGACATATCAAAAATAAACGGTATATTAAGCAGGTGTGTTTATCTAGCTCTGTTGCTTAACCAGCAGTGGTATATGTTGTTAGTGAGTTAGTGGACTTGCATGATGGCTTGCTAGCTAACATTTCTTCTCTGCATTTTGACTGCTATGTTGTGAAAGTACTACAGCCTACTAATCAAAAAGCTCTTGCCATAAAACTTTCAATACTTGCTTGGGTACAACTCTTTTGTAAAATATTACATTGACTTTTTCTGTACCCATTTCTCAAGGTATGGCAACATCAATAGTGCAGTTCAGAAAGATTATATGTAAGTATTGCACTGTGGAAATGTCTGTCTGTTGTTGACATTACCAGATCTGAGAACAGATAAGACATGTTTTATCAAGTCTAAAATTCTGTATTCAGGAGAATGAACCTTCAGACAATATGAATGCGTTTGGAAGGAGTTCATTATGATGTAGCGAGTTGTATATTGGTAGGAACATTGATCTTGGGCTTGGAGTCCAGGGGGGCAGTGTCATACCTCTCTATTTTTTAGAGTGAAGTAATCCCCCCCCCCCCCCCCCGACTATTAAAAGAGGGTGAAAAAAAAACAGAAGAAAGGGAAGTAGACTTGAAGGTGGAGATGGGGAGGGGGGGGGGGATGTCGGAAACAGAGAGCATGATGGGAGAGAAGGTACATGGCAAATTAATACCTGTGTAAACAACCAGATTGGATGGATACTGGTGTTTGAGTGAAGGGCTGTCTGAAGGTTGCCTCTCCCGAAATTTGTTTAACAAACTCCAAATGTATCTGCAAACTAAACAAGCTATGTCTTTAAATATGATATTAGTTGTTGCATAACTAAAACATGGCAGTGGGGATTATGATAGCACTAACTATTTGTTGTGAATCTGGGCTTTAACATAAGTACTTCTAGGCTCTAAAGCAAATATTTTTTATTTGGGTGATACCCAATGAAAACATAAAAGGTTTAATTAACTATAGAAATTCTCATACAACATTTTCAGAGAGTTTTATTTTAAAATATCAGGCATATACAATTATAAGTTCTGACAAACAGTAGAACAGCATTTTTACATGTAGACTGACTACCTAAAAAACAAGTAATGATAAGATTTGACTAGAATATAAAATGGATGTTATCACTGCAAGGGGGGAGAGAGAGGCAGAATGGTTATGTGTCATCTCTGATAATATCAAGAGTGTTATCTGTGTTAGCAAAAACCTATTACAAGATTCAATAACAGTGGTAAAAAGTGACAAGTACACTATTAAAAGACATACAATGGGCCTCATTTATCAAACGTGAGCCGAAAGAATTTGATCGTAAATCGTTCGTAAATGCATTTACATCTGTAAAGCGTGTGTTTTTTTTTTTTTTCTTGTGTTTTTGCTTTTATTATTCAATTCATTCATCTTTTCTTGGATTAACCATGAGTAGCAAGTTGTTTGGTAGTAATATAATAATATTATAACGGTTAAAATTGTTATATGGATTCAACAGTAAAGCAGGTGATGCTGTGTAATGCTGTTAATCATATTAATTCTTATTTGGACTTTTACATGAATTCCATAAAACACTTCAGAGACGTTTACTGTAAATAAGGAGCAGAAACCATTGCTAAGGTCTTCATTGCTATGGCTGACCTCGCTCTATTATCTCACAGAAAAAATTACGCAGTCAACACCTCTCCGAAACACAGCAGAAGTAGGACTGTCAGAATACATTCACATTCTTATTTAGTAAACATACATTCTTATGATATTGGACTAATGTAGCTAGCTGACGCCATCCGCAAGTGATTAACTAGCGATCTCCCCTATCGCCAATTAGTTCTGCTTGCTCTAGAAGGGGTTTGTAACATACACAATCGCACGTGTTATTTCCGGATTTTGGAGCATTTCAGATTAGGCATGCTCAACACGTATTAGAATTGGTATCGTTATTTTTATAGACGGTAAAATGACGTTAGAGTTTGCATTTGAAAAGGAAAGGGACTGCAGAGTGGAGGGCAAGGAAAGGGAGGGCACACTATTATAAAGGATCCTAAATACGTAATATTTCTAATTTGAATGAATTATTTTCCTTGGGATTCGTTCCAAGTTGATTTTGGAAAAACATGACAGTCCAAACAATCTGTCGCATGTGTTATTACCACATTGGTTAGCTATGCCCCTCCTCGCAGGCCCAGGTGCAGCTCCCCCCAGGATTTATGGCAACGATAAGGCTGGTATACAAAAACTTACTCTCAGAGTTGGAGGGCGATTGATCCAAGACGAGGGAAAACAGATCGCTGTCACTCTCCAATGGCAATTACAGCCAACGACGTCACTCCAATAATTCGCCTCCAGTTTCATGTCTAACCATTTTCTTTTAACCTGTTGCAGCGTATGCAGAATTTTTGACACCAAATTTAATTGCAAGTTATTTCTTGCCAGGCTTTGGCCTTCCCCAGCCCAGACACTCCAGTACTTACACTACTGAAAAAAAGATATTTTTAATTCTATTTACATTAACAAAACTTCAGTTGCAACTTTATAAACGATTTTTTTATTTTGCCTTTTCCCTGCCATCTCTTTACATTGCCACCAAAGGCATTCCAAGCCCCTAATATGGTATTTCAGGGACGTAGATTTATGCCAATCGAAATTTCTGCGTTTCTCATTTACGATTGATTGGAACTTATTGGTACTTATCAACATACGCACGAAATACGAACAAATGCTGTGTCTACGCGTGTTTGATAAATCTGGCGGAATTTGTTAGCTTGTATCCGTTGACGCGTAAATTTACACACAGTTTTACGAAAATATTGATAAATGAGGCCCACTGAGAGGGAGAAAACTCAAAATGTGGACATTTCATATGTACAGTCTAGATATTATAAGATTCCACTTTTGGGTTTTTAGGAATTACAGCCCTCAACTCATCCACGCAGCTTTGTAGACTAGCAGCCGCTTCCTTCATCTGTTCAATGAATTTCCGTGTGTCTGATTTTCTATTTTTACTTCTCTGGGATGTATCTGAACTAGCCTGACTCTCATGTGGGGATTCAGTGCTTTCCTGTCTCATGGCATGGATCTCTCTGGAATCCTGAGCGATGAAATAGATGTCGAGAGCAACAAAGAGGCCTGCCAGTACACCTGTAGCTGCCTCTGCCACACGTACAGTCTTGGCTACCTGTGCTGCTACCTTACCTATGCTTACAACCTGGATCAGACGTACAAGCTCTCCAACACCAGCCAGGCCTTTCCCTGCTCTGACTAAAGCCTGATTTGTCCTACCTTCAATGGGCGGCAGTCCCTCACTGTCAATGGACCTGGCTTCATTCGCTGTGTTTATGCCATCAGAGATGTTCTGCAGGCATGTAACACTCAAATCCATTTTCTCCTGACACTCATTCAGAATAGCCTGGATGCTATTGCGATCAGCTGACTGCTTCACCATGTTGGTGATATTTGAAGCTGCACCAGTCACCCCTCCGAATGCAGCCAGAGTGAAGGGGGCCAGAATGAGCCGATCTATGGCTTTAATGCCCCCTGCTGCTCCAAACACCCCTCCTGCCAGACTTCCTGCTGTGGACCCATAATGCACACTTTCCATGTGAGCAATGATCTCCTTCAGCTCATTCACTTTCACCTGGAGCTCATTCACTGTTACCTTGAACTGTAAAAAGAAGAATTGCAAAAACTACTATAATGAGGCAGTAATTGTAATTTTTCTGTCTATATTATTGAAAAACCATCTACAAAGACAAATATCAGTACTAAAAAATAACAAATACAAACAATGGAAATATTTTGGAAAATGGAGTGTGGTGAGTAATTGAATTGGATAATATACAATTTGGCTGAGCACCAGTGGGGATATTATACATATGTATATTAATACATTCTAAATGTTGAATTTTGAATTTGAATGTGTTTTACAGTTAATGACTTATTCTGAATGTTTTAGAGACCTTACCTTCTGTACAATAACTTTTATAATGAATGGCTTTCCCAGTATGTCCCTGATTGTGGGTCTCCGAGTTGGAAGCTTGCACAGAAGTTCACTCCCCAGATTACATAGATCTTGAGAGAAATGGTCAGAGATTCTTGGTGCTGGACCTCCATTGATCTTAGTCATTAAGTCATTTTCTGTAACAACTGTATACTGAAAAACAATGTAAAATTTTTTGAAAATACAAAACAAAATTTTCAGACATTTGATCCGTGCCTCATTATTTTGGGTTAGGCAAACCCCGCTGGACCCAACTAGAAGAGACGGTGAAATACAGAAGGAAGGGAAGTAGACATGAAGGCGGAGGTGGGGAGGGGGAGGGATGCCGGAAACAGAGAGCATGATGGGAGATAATGTATGTGCCAATTTAATACCTGCACAGAAAACCAGATTGGATGGATAGAGGTATTTGAGTGAGGGGTTGTTTTGAAAATACTTCACAAAAACTTCTGTCTTGACAAACTCCAATAACTACATATACACAAATGCAAATAAATTATTGAAAATGCTCAGGATTGGGTCTCTACCTTTCTTTACATGTTTTTATTAGTGTAATATATAGATATATGATATGGTGATAAAGTACTTACTGCACCCTCAAGCATGCACAGCTCATACAGCACACAGCCCAAAGACCAAATGTCACTGTAAAGAAGGACACATAAGTAGATATGAAGACAGGCAGCATTTTGATTACAGTGACAATAACAACCTTACATAAAGATTGTGAAAACTTTGTGTTTCATTTGAGTTGTGAAATGGTGTGTATTGGTTATATAGGCATTGGTGGTGGGTGATAGTTCACTGTTGCTGCTATGTTAACACCAGAGACCAGCTGAGGGAGGGTGGATGAAACAAAATGAGAGAAGTATTATACAAATGAATTTAACTGACAAAAATAATTAGGTATGTGACACCACACTCCTGCTTATTTTCTTGATCTGGATATCTAGGTTAACTGGCTGTAAGCTAAGTATGTCTATTGTTTTGGCCCACTATGTGGATTTTTATGAGATAAAAAAGAAAAAAGAAGGCACACAGGTGAACTACTTCTACACACCCCAGTATTCAGTAACAATGAACAATGCAGTAATACACAATGCACTAAAAGATGTGAACATTTTAATAAAACAGCTAAAAAGATACATTTTTGTCATTTGTCATACAATTTTCAATGGAATCAACTACATGTATTTGTATGCTTGAGTTGGGTAAAGAACAGGTCGTTGTAGAAAAGCTTATTTTCTCATAAATAATATTGAGAAAAGAATACCTTTTTTCATCATGAGGGTTGCCTTCCAAAATCTCCAGAGATTCATAATGTGGCTTTTGAAACCCTGAATCCTGTGACATTGATTCCCTTACAGAGCAGAGCAATATGTTAACTGAGAAATCATACCATGGAAGACGCTCTCATAACAAATCCATCATGTCATTGCACCATACTCAAAGACAGTTTTTTGGTTGAAAACACTGTTCAAAAATCGGCTGCAATGATCAGTTGCTGTTGGTTTCAGTAGATCTGGTTAGTTTACTACAAAGTGGGTTCTGGAAAACTGTAGTAAATATGACTGAGAAAATTAAGCCATGCTGTGAGTGAAACCATCTCTATCAATTTAATGCTCTCTAAATACACACTGAAGTAAATGACTAGTAGCTCATAAGATGCTTATTAGTAGAATTATTCATTGACCAGTGGGATGGATACCCATTTGAGAAGATTAATACTTGGAAAATTAAGAAGAAATGGTAGAAGCTAGT
>JAFBMS010001036.1:22500-49869 GCA_019788955.1 Albula glossodonta
ATGCATTTAGGCATGCAGACATGGTCAAGAAAACCTGCTGAAGTTCAAACCGAGCATCAGAATGGGGAAGAAAGGTGATTTAAGTGACTTTGAACGTGGTATGGCTGCTGGTGCTAGACGGGCTGGTCTGAGTATTTCAGAAACTGCTGATCTACTGGAATTTTCATGCACAACCATCTCTAGGGTTGTGAGAGAAAAAGAGAAAATATCCAGCAAGCGGCAGTTCTCTGGGCGAAAATGCCTCGTTGATGCCGGAGGTCAGAGGAGAATGGCCGGACTGGTTCGAGATGATAGAAAGGCAACAGTAACTCAAATAACAACTTGTTAGAACCAAGGTATGCAGAAGATCATCTCTGAATGCACAACTTGTTAAAACCTTGAAGCAGATAGGCTACAGCAGCAGAGGACCACACCAGGTGCCACTCCTGTTAGAACAGGAAACTGAGGCTCCAATTTGCGCGGGCTCACCAAAATTGGACAATGGAAGTTTGGAAAAACGTTGCCTGGTCTGATGAGTCCCGATTTCTGCTGTGACATTCGGATGGTAGGGTCAGAATTTGGCGTAACCAACATGAAAGCATGGATCCATCTTGCCTTGTATCAGTGGTTCAGGTTGCTGGTGGTGGTGTAATGGTGTGGGGGATATTTTCTTGGCACACTTTGGGCCCCTTAGTACCAATTGAGCATTGTATGCCACAGCCTACCTGAGTATTGTTGCTGACCATGTCCATTTCTTTATGACCACAATGTACCCATCTTCTGATGGTTACTTCCAAAAGGATAACGTGCCATGTCACAAAGCTCAAATCATCTCAAATTGTTTTGTTGAACTTGACAATGAGTTCACTGTACTCAAATGGCCTCCACAGTCACCAGATCTCAATGCAATAGAACACCTTTGGTATGTGGTGGAACGGGAGATTTGCATCATGGATGTGCAGCCGACAAATCTGCAGCAACTGCATGATGCTATCATATCAATATGGACCAAAATCTCGAAGGAATGTTTCCAGCACCTTGTTGAATCTGTGCTATGAAGAATTAAGACAGTTCTGAGGGTGAAAGGGGGTCCAACCTTAATTGAACAAAAATATGAAAATGTGAAGCCATTGTATCTCGACATCCTCCATCTAGGCCTATACACTTCAAAGGGCGGCATTTTCATCTCTCTAACCCTCCCCTGAAGAATTCTGCGCTCTTCAATTTACACCATGTCAAAAGTGCAGTTTTGGCATAATTGAGGGACTCAAATCGTGTTCCTTTCAAATGTTCTTTGAGTTTTGGGAACAAAAGGAAGTCTGAAGGGGCAAGATCAGGGCTGTAGGGTGGATGGGGTAAAGTTTGCCAATAAAATTCTCGTAGGAGAGCCCTTGCTACCATCTAAGAATGAGCAGGTGCATTGTCGTAATAGAAAAAAAAATTATTTGGCACAACTTTCCATTCAATTTTCAATTTTCTTAACACTTCTTCATAATACCCCCCCCCCCCACCAATGATTTACACTTGAGTTTTGTTAAAAATCTGATGTTATGTACTTACATTAAAATTTGTTTTTTGATATTACATTCAGATTGACCCTCGTATACCTTTACAAGTTTCAAAAAAACCTCCCATTGCTTTAGTCAGAGTAAGAGTTTATGGGCTACTTTTTATTCTATTTTTGATATAGGTATAAAATGGAATTATGAAAATATAAAATGTTTGATAGTAAAAAATTGGTAAGATGGTAAGGTAGGGCAACATTTGGCAAAGCCGATAAAAGCTTGGGATCCACTCAAACACACATTGCCAGTTAAACTGCATATGCATTTCAATCTTTTAATATCCTCAAACAGCACCTTATGTTCTTTACTTATTGAGATATGGTGGAGGAAGGCAGAATTCCAACAAAAACATGTTCCCAGCACCTAGTTGTGAATGGAATAGAAATGCTTTCAAATAGAAAATGTGCTCTGCTGCTTTATTTATCTTCACTGTTTTGAGTGCACCAGGAAACTTGCGGGAGTGTACAAGTACATGAGCAGGGTTTGCCCTTTCTTACTGTGCATACCCTTGATTTTTCATGAAGGTCAAGCCTGCCATCTAGTGACAGGTGAGATGATGGGACAATCATATGGCCACTGCTATGTGGAATTTTTCCATAAAACTCAGGTTTATCAAGACATATTGTTTTACATAGCTGCACACATATTCAATTTTCTAAGGTAATTTGAAAATTTAGAAAGAGTTGTATTAAGAGCTGATTGATAAAATGAGATATGGTGAGACATAAATTCTAAATACCTACACTCTTAAAAAGGGTACAGCTAGGAGCCAGTATTGTCTTTTCAGAGAAATGCTATCGGGGAACCGATTTTGGTTCCCTCAGAAACCTTGGTTAATATGTGTGTGTAGGGGTGGGGGTGGGGGTGTCTCAGAGAGAACCTTTTATTTCAATGGATTGTGTGAATTTGATTTTTTTTTTAGCTGAAGGGTGTCACCACATTTGCCAGTGGGTGGCACACTACACTTTCCTGAAAAATCACAGACTTTGTCCCTTAGCATTACTCATCCATTCACTTGTACCATTGTATTCCTATGGGTTACCTTGTGCAATCAAAATAGTGTGTCTAAATCTAAAGATGCAGTAGATCCCATGTTTTATCTGTATGAAAGCTTGTACTGTTTCACCACAGGTAAATCACAGGATGGACATCTGTAGTAGAAAAGCTCCCTGGCCTTCCCAATGCAGTGATGCTCCACTTAAACATATATACGCCGTTTCTAGTTTCATATGCATTTTATTCATTCAAATACAAATACAGTAATGTACTCTTAACCAATGGCCTGTATTTCCAGCAGAGAGGTTTCACAGTCTGCAATACATTCTTTCTGTGGAGTCAGGTCTAATCGTGGCCACCATGACTGTCTGTCGGTTCTCTTAAGTTTCCGGAACATGTAGCTATTCCAACTGTTGCTGCTTGACCTGACTGACAACATCCAAATAATAACAACGATAATAATAATAAAAACCCAGTGCAGTAACGATTAACTTTCAGTTTAGTTTCTGTCCTGAAGAAATGAAAATGAAACTTGCTTTTGTTTAGAATGTTCACATGAGTGTTTCTCCCACTCACCATCCGATAGTATGGCCACACCCACCACCATTTTTACTCTGATGTTTTCTCTTACACACATTATACTGTGTTATACAGCACTGTTTCGCTGTAATCTAATTTGAAATTATTCATCATCCACAGGGCCAGAGGTCTTCAGTGTGATCTCAGCCATTCTGAACATAAACAAAACTGTCTGTCTCAGAATACAGTGTACATCGTGAAAAGGGTTAAGCCTTATCTGTTAAGTAGTACAGTGATTCCAAACCCTGGTCCATAAGTACTCCAGTGTGTTGTGATTTTCATTTCATACTAATTAACATGGATGAAACCTATGGAGATATTTTTGGTGCATAATTTGCAAATAAATAAAAATTGTTTCACAAATAGCATGTGATTAACAAAAAATAAATTGAGATTCATTCCATGTCAGATTATTTCAGTCAATATTTTGCAAACAACTGTGTAGCGGTCACTCATCACTAATTGTAACCTACCTCAGATTGGAAGTTACCAGCTCCTGCTGTACTTTCGCTGTGTTAACAGTAAACAGCATTAAAAGTAAGTAACAGATTTAAGCTTTATTCAATTTATAATCTTATTTCATTATTATTTTTTTAATGGCAAGTGTGGTTTGCTCACTAGCACCCCATTTGAGGAGGGAATCCCCAAAAAGTCCCGTATGTAAGATGGCTGCCACCATAAGGGAGATTCCGGTTGCATTCCAATGCTCAAATTCGTCTCCTCCTTTCCTCCGTGCCCCGGAAGCTGATTATGTGTCCTCCTTTCCTCCACTGTTCCAAAGCACAATCTCGCCTCCTCCTTTCCTCCTTTCCTCCACTCGTTTCCTCCCCTCCTTTCCTCCACATATTTCCGGCATACT
This sequence comes from Albula glossodonta, assembly GCA_019788955.1. Classification (NCBI taxonomy): domain Eukaryota; kingdom Metazoa; phylum Chordata; class Actinopteri; order Albuliformes; family Albulidae; genus Albula; species Albula glossodonta. The sequence goes on from JAFBMS010001036.1 coordinate 26,479, forward strand.
TCCGGGGTAGGAAAGGAGGGGAGGAAAGGAGGAGACGAGAAAAAGTATTGGAACGCAGCCTCCTTTCCGAGCGAGGGGGAGCAATGGAGGGGAGGGGTTGTGGCTGCTTGAACTGGAATTACCTCGGCTGCGTTCCAATACTTTTTTTCCGTCTCCTCCTTTCCTACCCCGGAAGTATGCCGGAAATATGTGGAGGAAAGGAGGGGAGGAAACGAGTGGAGGAGAGGAGGAAAGGAGGAGATGAATCAAAAGTTGGAACAGCTAATCCGATTCACCCGTCATCAAAGTCGACGTCGGCTATTGATGAAGTAATAATTTCGAACGACTCCGAGGATACCAAAGCCAATCACGCTTCTCTAACACCACCAGCCCTGTTCCTGCATTAAAATATGAATGTCAGTTTCTCGCATTCTGCTCATGATGTAACATAAGCATTTCTACAAGGAATAAATAAATTTACCGCAACATGAACTCGCTCATTTTACATCGGTAAAATGACCATTTGTATCTGAAAAACATGAATATATCGCATCAAAGTGGTTATGTTCGAAAACACAAAAGTTTTCTCTTTAATGTAAATTGCCCGATTACTGTTTACTGTTCTGGCACTAATATTCAGGTGTTGGTCAATCCCTTTTCATGTTTTAGAACTTTTCAATGGTGAAATATTCTGTGGGATGGTCATTTAATCTGGCTGGTCGTGAGCACAGTGATGTCACGCAGAAATGTGAAAAGACTTCCGCGGTAGGATACATCGATGTATCCTCCGTTTGGAGGAGACGAAAAAGGAGGAAAGGAGGAGGCGAGATTGCGCTTTGGAACAGTGGAGGAAAGGAGGATACATAATCAGCTTCCGGGGCACGGAGCAAAGGAGGGGAGGAAAGGAGGAGACGAATTTGAGTATTGGAACGCAGCCGGAGTCGTCACTGGAGGGCACACACGATTGGAGGGAGAAAGTGAAAGGAGGATTTTATTTCGATTTTTTTTTTTATTAGATTGGATTGCAGCCTAGGAAGAAACCGTTCTTTTCTAGGAAAACGAAACTTTAAGGAAGTGAAAGTAACGAGTATATAAAAAGGAATGAAGGAAGACCAACTCAGAAAAACTCAGTGAAAGCAGGAGGACACTACTGGTAAGGTTGTTTTTTTTTTTTTTTTTTTTTTTGTGTCAGATATACTATCTTAAAGTTTTGAGAAAAAAACAAATTTAAGATGAGAAAAGATTGGCAATTAAAATAAATATTAAAAGTATATTTCTGTGTTTTCAGTTGAAATGGAACATTCTTCTGTATTAAATAATGTTGGTAATTGGGAAAGTTCAGGTCTTCATTTATAAATCCAATGTCATCATATTCAGTTTTCCACAAATTGAACACAGATGGGTGGTGCAAGCAGCAAACAGTGGATTCTCCTCGTCGCAGGATCAAGAGGTTGGGATAATTACAGACACCAGGTAAAGTATGTGTACGAATCTACACTAATCTCCCCTTGAAAACTTGAATCAATATTCTGAGAGAGTCTGTTTCTGCCCACAGGCGGACGTCTGTCATGCGTACCAGATCGCAAAAAGAAACGGAATCCCAGATGAACAAATCATCGTCATGATGTATGATGATATTGCCTACAACAAAGAGTAAGTGTTATATACCTATATTTGATTGACTTAAAACCTCATAAACAAGTAGAGCAGTGTACTATCTTAAAGTAGGATACTCCCCACAGAAAACAAATGTAAAAGTAGTACCCTCCTATTTTGTAAAACTGAAGAGAGCATTCCTCAGGTCTAAAAATGTATGTGTCAGTAATGTGTTGTAAGTTTTTCCTTTCCCCGTGGTGTTTGCACCGTCTCCGGGCTCGCTCTCGTATCTGATTACCGATTTGTTTCACCAGCCATGTTACTCAGCTGTGTCTCGTTGCTCGTCAGTCTGTGTATTTATACCCCTTCCTGTACTCTGTTCTGTGCGAGTTCGTCTATGTTGAATTTATTCACTGTGTGCTCAACTAGCTTTGCCTTCCTTCCTTCCCTCCTTCCTTCCTTCCTGCCTGCCTGCCTGCCTTCCTTCCTTCCTTCCTTCCTGTCTGCCTTCCTTCCTTCCTTCCTTCCTTCCTTCCTTCCTTCCTTCCTTCCTTCCTTCCTTCCTTCCTTCCCGTTAATGATTACTTTGTTTTTGGTTCCCGTCTTCTGATTTTGTACTTTTGCCGAGTCTGCCTGTTGCCAACCCTGCTTACCTGTTTTTTGACTACTCTTGCCTGTTTTTTTGTACTGTTGCGAAGTCTACCTGGTTTTTACCCCTGCCTGTTTTTGACATGGATTTCTGGATTTTGGCTGTGCTGTTTAGTAAACCTTGGTTAATTGCACTTGTGCTTTCGGGTCCTTTTTCTGGCACAGATATACAACCCAGAACTTTGTGTTTTTTGGGCTACTGATCAGGAAATCTCGGCTTGGCTTGATTTTATCAGTTTGCAACATTTTTTTTTTCATGTAAAAACAAAACAAAAAAAAAAAAAACTAACGCCTCCAGTGTGATCGTTCTGAGTGCCAGAATAACATAAACAGATGTGAACATAAACATATTTTACTAAGACAAAACTTGTAAAATTGGCACAGAAAAACACATTTAGATGCATACATGTTAATTCCCAGAGTGCCATATCTGGATGTGAATGTTACACCTGACAGGCATGCTAAACTAACAAAAGGTGATGAACCCTGACCCTGGTTATCTTTGTTCTACAGGAATCCCTTTCCAGGAAATATAATCAATGAGCCAAATGGAATGAATGTGTACAATGGTGTACCCAAGGATTATACAGGAAATGTAAGCGTCTGTAAAATGTGCTCTGGAATACAGGCTCGCAATAGAGCAATGATTACTGTCTACTTGGCATATCAGAAGAAAAACATACACAAATGAAATGATAAATATATGGGTAGATCTATTAGGATCATACAATTTATATGTCTCATACATGAATAACTGTATGTATACATTTATTTATTTATTTATTTATTTATTTATTTATTTATTTATTTATTTATTTATTTATGAATTTATTAATTTTGCCTGGGCAAAAATCCATTGCTGAGTTGTATGTTGAGAATTAATTGAGGATCTAGAAAGGATGGGTTTCAGGATCCAGCCAGGATATTTTTAAACAGTGATACTGATCAAACACTACAATAAGAAATGCAGAAATCATAGGAGGCTTCTCATATACTTTGCAGAACTCTTTTTGTCTTTTCTTGCTCATAATTTCGCATAAGAAATCCAGGTAGGAAGATAACAGTAATGTGCAATTTACAACTGCTTGATAGGAAGTTTCGGCTGATAACTTCCTTGCGGTGCTCAGTGGAGATGAGGCCTCTGTGACAAAAAGGGGCCCCAAAAAAGTTATTAAAAGGTAAGATGGATGGTAATGTGTAATGTATTAATGTGGAACTAAGACTTCCTGAGGTATACATGTAAGAGGGATGTTTCTCTGAACTGCTTGATATTAATTAGCTAGAATTAATTTCCATTGTTAATTACATGACATTTTTTCATATCATTAAAATGGTTATTTTAAATTTTTAGGTGTCCCTCGCAAGAGAATACAGCCCAAAATTAACATTCACAAAAGAGATTCAGAGGGGAGCAGTCTTCTGAGAGTCATGTTCCTGCATAAAGTTATTCATTATTGTTCTGAAGCTGATCCCTCCCCTGTGTCCACGCCCCACTGTCACCCCTGTCAGTTGTGGCTTCTGCTAACAGGTGGCTAATGAAGTGTGGTTGGATGATCAAAATTCAGATACTCAGACCAAAATAAATCAGCACATGTAGATGGCCATGGTAGGGTCCATTGCCTGTTCCACTCCTAAAGAATGATGTCTGAAATGTGGCAGACCACATTTAAGCTATGCATTGGCAACCTGTTGATGTCCAATCATGTTGCTCTGTTAGAAGAGGTGGTAGGACATTTCATAATTAAAATTTAATCCAGGATTACCTGTTTTTGTATAATTTTCCTTTTTGTGTCCACAGTGGAAGCAATGATGCAATTTTTGTCTACTTGTCAGACCACGGCAGCATTGGGATGTTTTCCTTTCCCAGATCTACGGTAACCTCTTTAAAATAAAAATTAGCATAAAATAAAGGTTAAAATTGATCATATATCATAGATGAAATTTCTGTTGCTGTAATCTAATATTCTTTTTTTCAGCTTTATGCAGCAGATTTGATTGACACTGTGAAGAAAATGTCCAGCAATAAGCAGTTTTCAAAGGTTGGCACTTTAAATCAGTAATTATCCATTCATTCAGTATCTGTTTGGATTTAGAATTTGCATATGATTATTTTGAACATTACAGATGGTGATCTACATGGAGAGCTGCCATTCTGGATCCATGCTGAATCAACTCCCAAAGAACATTAATGGTAATGTGTAGGCGTTTTTGATGATGATGATGATGATGATGGTGGTGATGTTTGGTTTCAGTTCCAATTTGAATTTTAACTACAGTTACAGGTAAGGCATTTTTGGGCAGCCTGTAGTCTAGTGGCTAAGGTACATGACTGAGACCCCTGAGGTTGGTGGTTCAAGCCTCCTTCCAGCCATAGCAAGAACACCATTGCTGTTGGGCCCTTGAGCAAGGCCCTTAACCCCACACTGCTCCCAGGGGGGATTGGCCCTTGGTTAGCCACTTTGGATAAAAGCATCAGCTAAATGGCTATAATTGTAATGAAACAGTACAAACAAGGTAGTACGTTTTATGGGTGATAATTATGTCCAGTACAAAACATACAGTGGTATACCTTGATTCCTTTGATGTTTATAATCCAAAAGACAATGCTGACAATGATTAACATTATTTTCTGAATGCTTTGATGGGTGAAATTGCAAACAAACAGTTATTTTTGTCATGAGTTTGTTGAGGAATGTAATGGGGCTGATTCCATTTCTAAAAACAACAACAACAACAACAACAAACAGTAATGAGACAATAGTTTTGTCAGAAATGTTTTGTATCTATTCAATTGAAATATGCATGTAATCCTATCCAAACTGATGTTTTTGTGCGTTGACAGTGTATGGTGTCTCTGCATCCACGCCTGGTGAGAGCTCCTATGCCTGCTACGAGGATAAGAGGAGGAATGCCTTCCTTGCCGATGCCTTCACAGCTGCATGGCTGTGTCACAACAAAAACGTGTGTTGCTCATAATATAAAAATTTTCCTCAGTCTATTCAAAAAATACATGAACGGCTAATAACAGCAGCGCATCATGATCATGTGCATAAGATGTACAGATTTTACGTTGTTTTGCCGCTGAAATGATACCATTTCCTTCCATAGTCAGACCTTGACAGCACAACCTTCCAGGACCAGTTTAAGTTTATAAGCAAGAAAGTCACAACTTCAACACCGTGCCAGTATGGAGACATGGTACGTGATACACTGCAATACATACAGATACTGAAGAACAGCCTGATATCTGAACGTTAAAACAGGCAGATCTTCAGACTAACAAAGTGAAGGCTGCGGTGAATTCTACTAAACTAAAATATGTTGTTGCTATAAATACAGAGCTACCTGAGTACCTCAGTCTCAGGTGAATGAATCTCCTTTCCAGAGCCATGATACATTATGGCTTTAAATCAATAAAATAATTTATAATCATTAAAATTGATTTACATTTTGAGTAATTTTTACTTGTTGATGATTTTTTTGTGGGTTGATTAATAATATGATTAATAATAATAATTGTAATACTTATTTTTATAATTAATAATAGCTATTGTTATAACCCTCTGAAACGAATGACAATTTTTAACAGTCTCTGAAAAATAAACAAACTGTTCCACAGGAAATGAGAAAGGGGATAATCAGTGACTTTTGGGGAAACGGTGCACCTGGAGACACTGAGCAACCTCGGGCCTTTGAACTTACAGACGCCATTCCCAGTTACAATGTCCCATTGAAGATCCAAGAGAACAGGATAAGAAATGAACGTGATTCAGGAAAGAAAGAAGAGCTGAGGAGAAGATATGAGCATCTTAGACAGGTACTCACACCCATGTCATAAAGCAACTAAACTTAAGACACAAGTTGTGGTTGTTATGAACAATATTTTTACATATTGAGTATTTACTCATTCCTGGCTGTTTGTCTTATTTCTTGCTGTATTTTCATGAGGAAAAAAAACTGCCAGGTCTACAAAACTAAGCAATTTACTATAAAATCATACTGCACTATATTCCTCTCCCCCACTAAATTATGTATTTTTTTTTTTGTTTTGTCACTCTGATGACTTCAGGAAGAGACTTATCTTTTCTTGTATAATTGCAGGTGGCTTTTAAAGGGAATGTGAGACGATACTCCTATATACAATTAAATACTCAAGTCCAACCCACTTTGGGTAGAGCTGTTCTACGTGAATTACAGCAGTCATGAGCAGGTGTAAAAGTTTGCTGTGTGTAGTGTGTGTGTATGTGGGGCTGTTGGGGCGAGGGGGCGGGGGGGGGAGGGGGGGCTGTGGTGGGACACCTTGTATTGTTTTCATAAATCATGAATTACCATGTGGTGAGTGATTTAATTGCATCTGTAACTAATAAGGGCAGTTATCATCCCTGTCATGTCCAGACAAAGGCGAAAATCGAGGTTGTGGTTCAGCAAATCGCTTGTGACAGCTGTCCACGCAGAGGTCCAAGATGTTTGACAGAGAGGAAAGCGCCAACCAGACTGAGGGAGCTGAAAGCTGTGGCAGAACATTTCCGGACCACCTGCTTCGACTGGCATGAGGAGGAGGTACATATACGTATATCACACAGAGCAGAGCAGTAAAATCGCAGTGTTTAAAACTGGAGGGAAAGTATTGCTGTTTTCCCATAATTTAGAAAGAATTCATTTTTAATTATTTATTTAATCATATGAAATGCATAATAATGCTTTCACAGTCATAACATTTCATCGTTTCTTCTCCCCGCAGTTTGAATGTGCCCTGTCCCAAATGCATGTCTTTGTTAACCTGTGTGAGTCTGGAGTCCAGGTTGCAAGGTAATGAATATGCTGTTTCTTTTTTATGTCAGTCACATCAGAACATGCCATAGCAAAAACCCTGTCCTGTCCTGCTTTCACTCAATGTCTGTCCTTAACATTGAAATTACAAAAAAGCAAGTGAAAGATTGTTTCTTCCCCTAATTGGTGACTTTGGATCTGAAAGACAAAAAATCACTTGCTAAAGTTGTATTCAGAAGTTAAGGGCCGAATTCAGATCTGCACTTTTCCACGTAAGTCTCCCATTCTCCCAATGATACGTCATGCAGAAAAAGCACTTAGGCGCACGTCTGAATTAGGCCCTAAGTGCAAAACTCGATTGAACTGTGATCACTATCTACACAAGGGTAAGTAAACATAAAGTTGTATGACAATGTAAGCAATTTTTGACAAATGATCAATAAAGGTTATTGGATAAGAGTAATACATAAGTGCTTATATGTTGATGTTCTACCTTTCAGCATTACTCGGGCCATAACGCGAGTGAGCAGAGTTCAGCGGGGACATGTCCAGCATTGACAGTTTCAGGGAATGTAGGGGCAAGCTACATCCAGCTTGCTTTGATATTGCTTTTGTAGCACATGTATTAGTTCCACATAATAGGGAGGTTTGAAGCTAAACTAATCACATCTTTACAGTGATTAAGCACTTTGCATCCCAGAGAAGAGGGTGGAATTATTATTACTACTGATATAGAATGAAGTATGAAGTATGAAGCAGATCTTCAGTTCTTGATATAAAAAAGGACCATAACAAATACTGAATTGCATGCACCACTAAAAAGGAAATCATTTGGAAAACTGACATTGAAAAAAGAATTAGAAAAAGGGGTCCATTTACTGCTGATTTGATTATTAATCTAAACTAGAGTTCATAGCTAAATAAGTGGAGTTTGTTTTAAAAACAAATAAGGCTTCAACAAGTTAAGTAACAATAAACAAGTACATAATATCCTGGTATGTTCCATAAGAGTGTCTATTCTTTATTAGTTCTTCTTCCTGATTCTTCCTGATCTCAAAGGTTTTGCATTAAATTAGGTTTAATTTGTTAGATGTAGGTTTATGCAGATGCAACGCTGTTTTAATCTACTGTATCAGATATTATGCCTCTTATGCTGATAAGGTGTTCCTAGCTAGTTAAGAATAATATTCATATTGCCTGTTCAATCTTTCTCAGAGCTTTGGATGATCAGCTTGGAGGTGAATGTAATGCTGAGTTTCTTCTTTGGTACTAGCAATGTCTTTTTTTTCGTTTCCTTCTGATATACTATATGAACTTATATGAATTATGTCCTGCAAAAAATACTTTCATATAAACATTTGCATGTGGCTTTTATTGTAAAAATGGTCAATAAATGACCTTCTCGTCTCAATGTGTTCTGGTGTAATTCATTCTTAAAGCATGCCCTCTTTGCCTGTATATGTAGAGCTTTGACCATTTTGACCACTGTTCCTCTTGCCAATGATGCAGTTTCCTTGTATTTGGCATGTGGTTTCATAATTCTAGACATTTTCCTTGCCACATTAAATAATTCAGTAGTTTTTGTTACAGATGCACCTGCAATTTGAGCACTAACTTGAAAATGCTATATTTGATTTGAGGGGCTAAAAACTGTTATTGGGACCAGAATCAGTCCAGTCTGCACAGGCAGAATGAATTCCGGACTGTGAAGCCGTGCTGTTGGAAATAAGGTCCACTGGAACAGAAAGTGCATCATTTTTTTTATCACACTGAATAAATAAAATATACACAAATTAGATCATGTATATGTTTGGAAGTGGAGCTTCAATGCAGGGGGAAAGGCAGAGAATGTTTCCAGAAAAGACATGTTCACACTGATTCATCATCAAGTTTTCATATGAATATAAAATAAACTCTGCTGCTGCTATATTTAGATATAGGCTACTATAGTGACTTATGGTGCAGTGGCAGCATCGGCACCTGCTTTGTGATGTACTGTGGTTTACCAGGAATGTCAACTCTGCCATCTACTGGCAGATCAGGAGATTACTTCTGGCTGTAAAAACATAATAGAACACAAAAATGTTGACTTCCAGGTAGTTTCATGGCAACACATAATTTATGCATATACAGACACCCGTGTTTTTTTTTTTATAAATGTGATGGTGGTGGCGTATTAACTGCCAAAATAGTGTAATCTGCATTTTAAGCATCTTAGCTCAGCCCACTTCAATAGCTGAAAAACACACATATACAGACAGTGACACACAAAAAGTTTATAGTTTGTAATGATAAAGCACATGGTTACTTGTAATAATTGTGTGTGTGTGCATGTAGGTGAGAGTGTGTGTGCATGCATGTGTGTGTTTGTGTGCAGGGGGCAGATGATGAGAGGAAAGAAAGAAGATATAGGGGAGATGAAAAATACAGGGTGGAAGAAATATAAACCTTTGCAGGGTGCAAAAATATAAAAACACATTAAATGAACTAATTTTTGGGGTCATCCTAGTTTAACTAACAGCATTCTAAACTTAGCGCACCAAAATATTCAAAAACTTTTGTAGATAAACTACTATTCATTTTAAGGTGTTGGCTAAACTGAAACATCCTCATATTTATGCTATTTTAAGGACGTTTTGGGTGGGATTAGGCAGGCGATTTAAGCATGACTTGGCAACCCTGATTTGGCACAGGCAACAGCTGCAGTGATACGCTGAGAGAGAGGTGTCAAAGTAGCTTGGAGCTGTTTATTTGTGTTTGCTGTCTGGTGAAAATATACAACTTGTGGTGGGGCACTTAAAATGTTTTTAGTATATTTTTTGGGGCTGTTTTTTTTTTTTTTTTTTTGAGAATGAACACTGGACCTCACCAGCAAAAGCCTGTCTCAGATATAAATACTTCCTGTTCCTCTTTCCTGTTTTCTGGATTTTTAATGAACACAGACAGTTGGATCCAATTTGTTAAATACCCAGCTGTATCCCAGCTCTTTGTTTGCAAGTACGTATAGGGCTTTGAGACTGGGCAACTTTTTATTCCAGTATGTGAGCCAGGGATGCATTCTGTGACTCTTAAAGGAAATATTGTGTGTTACCTGTATTATTTTGTGATATTTATCAGAATGATTAGTTTGATTAGAACGCAATCAAGACAAACATGAGATCCAAGGCGTCTGAGTAATAATGTTTTACTTTGCAGGACAACGTCCAGCGTGCCAAAAAGGCATCAAGAGAAACTTCTACATTTTAAGTATACACAACATACAATTACTTAGATTAAAATCACTTCAGCATGATATAATTCACCCAGGTAGCTAAAACTTGTATTCATTATTATACACTGTATAGACACAAAACTCAGATATTTAACTGTTATAACAGTCAACACTCAATACATTCAGTTAAAATGATGGTCATAACGAAGCTCATTGTTCAAAATCTCAAAAATGATTGAAAATAAGATATAATTGGTTAACTAGTAGCACCTCTTTTTTATAAGAGACATAAAGTCTGATACAGCACGTTTAAATAAAGCTTTGATTGTATACACTGTATAGAGAAAAAAAGTCCGATTTTTAACTGCTACTACAGTCAAAACTCAATACATTCGGTTACAATTACATTCACAGCAATGCTGGTGTTGTGAACATGTCTAACAATGTTGATAACTTTGAAAATAATATTAAAACACTAGTATAAAGACTTGTTTTGTTTTCATTTGGAATCATTGCTTTTTGGTTTTTTTTTGTCTCATTCTTTAATTAGATTACTATTATGTTTTACCAATAACCCATTCTGCATTAACAAATGATCAAACCAACAGTAATATGGACTTCATTACAACGTGCACAGAATTTGAAATGATATGTTCTCATTCTCAGTGATGTGCTATCTTTGGCTTCACTCATGAACATTTCTGCTCACTCATGATATGGCTTGTTTGATGCTGAAAGACAGAAAAACAACATGAAAGCACAAATTTGTAAATCAAGGTGAAAGACAGATTTTGGCGGCACCCATTGCAGAACAAGTCAAGCATTTAAGTGATTGCAGATGATCTTATCTGTGGTGACTGACACGGTCTATATTGCTGATGGATATTTCCAGCTGTTTAAATGGATTAAAATGGACTACACTGCTGACTTAGGGTAAGAGTTTCTGCCATTGACTGTTTTAATGTGAAGAGCTTATACAGTACCTTCCAACCCCTGCTTCCATTCTCTGAAGCTGGCGAGATCCCAGCTGTGTTCTGCTCACTTGTGTTATGGCTTGTTTAATGCTGGAAGACAGACAAAAAAAAACCCAGAAGCACTTATTTACTGCATTCATTAAGTAGCATTAATTAAAAATTAAGCAAAAATGGCTTACAGTGTAATGCAACTTTACAATCAACACAATAAACAATGTTTTTCATACAGTGGCCTCAATTCAAGCAAGTCATGTCCTTAACCTTTACATGCAAGTGATTTCTTTTTCTATTTCTGCATTCATGAAAATTCACCAGTTAGTATTTGTGAAGAGACAATATTTCGGTTCATTTGTTGATTTTTTTCACAAAGTGAAGGCTGAGAACAGACTCAATGGTTTTCATGTGTTCGGCGTTTGAAAGAGCATATATTTTACCTGGCAACCTCGACTCCAGACTCACACAGGTTGACAAAGACATGCATTTGGGAAAGGGCATATTCATACTGTGGGGATAAGGCAATATGTTATATGTAACATGACTGTGAAAAGGTTACCTGCAATCCATATGATGAAATAAATATGAAAATCTTGCTCTGGGCAAAAACATTATTCAGATTTTAATATCTGGGCTTCAGTTTTGTGGTAATAGGGTTTGTATTATTTTTGTCACTTTAATATTTTAACTTTATTTCAGCAGTCAGAGCTGAAAATGTGGTATGTAAAATTAATAGACAGTAATTCTGGTTTCTTCAACTACTTTTGAAGCACTACGATTTGACTGAACTGTCCCTTTGTTTACACTGTAACAAAATCAAATAATGTTCCAAAATATCTGTTTATAGATATAAAACCACACTGTATTGTAGGAATGAAGAAAAGAGGAAAACTTTTTTGACAATCAGTATCAGAGTACCTCTTCCTCATGCCAGTTGAAGCAAGTGGTCCTGAAATATTCTGCCACATCTTTCAATTCGTTCAGTCGAGTTGGTGATTTTCTCTCTGTCAAGCATCCTGGACCTTTGATTGGACAGCAGCCACATGCGATTTCTTGAACTGCTTCCTCGATTTTTTTCCTTATCTGGAAATGTAAAAGATGACTATTATTGCAAAGTTATTCATGCAACAAAATCAATACCCAAACTGTAATTCATTAATTTTAACAGCACATTCCAAATTACGCAAAGGGGGGAAATGCACTAATAAATTGACAAAATGTAATAAATAAAGGAAAATATCTTCAAGGAAAACTGCACTATATAGTACCTCTCTGAGATGTTCAAATCTTCTCTTCAGCTCCTCTTTTTTCTGTGGATTGCGTGCGTTTTTCATCCTGTTCTCTTGGATTACCAGTGGGACATTGTGACTGGGAATGACGTCTCTAAGTTCAAACCCCTTCTTGATTTCAGGTGGAAAGTTTCTCCAAAATGTACTGATTCTCGCCCTTATTCCCTATGGAAAAAAATGTTTAAACAAGTCATTCAAATTATACAAAACCATTCAACTATATACAGTACAAACTATAAAGCATTACACTACATTAGGTACTAGCTCTCCCCTTCTAAGGGGACCAAATGCAACCAAATATGCAGTAAGCAACAGACTACCTTTTGAACTTCATAAACTTCATATTCATAGCAACAACATCATTTTGTTTAGCAGAATATGAGGTACATGACGTATGACAGCCTCTCATCCCTTCGCACTTCACTATGGCCATCTGAACATCTGCCAGTTTGAACATTCATATTTCTGGCAGTTCTCTTCAGGATCTGCATGTATTGCAGTGTATGACGTACCGCGTCTCCATACTGGCACGGCGTTGAAGTTGTGACCTCCCTCTTCAGAAAGTTAAACTGGTCCTGGAATGTCGTCCTCTCGAGGTTGGACTTTGGAGAGAAAAGAAAATTTCAGAGGAGACAGAATATCACATGTGCATATGTCATTCACACAATCACACTGTACTACTGTTGTTGTCATTCGTGGCCATCTTGAGTGCACTGTACATTCACATGCTGAATATACTGTATATATTATGCAATATGATATTTTTGTGACGTAAGCTACTCATACTGTTTTGTTGTGATACATCCATGCGGCTGAGAAGGCGTCAGCGAGGTAGGCATTCCTCCTTTCATCGTAGAAGCAGGCGTAGGAGTTCTCCTCAGGCGTGGATGCAGAGACACCATACACTGTCAATACACACATACATCATTTTGGATAGGATAATATAGACATTTCTATTGCATTAATGTTCCCTGTAGTCATATAATATTGCATTCATTGCAGTTTTCTTCATTACAGTCAAATAATTTGAACAACAAAATAAAGTTACTCATGGACATGGACCCCCCCCCCCCCCCCCAAAAAAAAAAAAATCATTCTCATGTAATACTGTAAATCTGCAGTATATTACCATCAATGTACCATGGGAGATAGTTCAGCATGGAGCCGGACTGGCAGCTCTCCATGTAGATCACCATCTGCAATGTTCAAAACAAACAGATCTGAGTGCTAAATCCAAATGGACAAACACTGTGTGAATGGATAATTACTGATTTAAAGTGCCAACCTTTGAAAACTGCTTATTGCTGGACATTTTCTTCACAGTGTCGATCAAATCTGGAGCATAAAGCTGTAAAGGGTTTGAATGAAGTCACTACAGCAGAACATTAATCCATGACACACAATGAATTAAGACAGTTTTTAAATGGGTTACCGTGGAATTGGGAAAGGCAAAAATCCCGCTGCTGCCGTGGTCCGACAAGTACACAAAAATCACATCCGAGCTTCCACTGAGGACAAGAACAGCAAACTACATTTAAGTACAGGTAAAACAGATAATATTTCAATATATTTCTATATTTCTAAACTATTGAGCTCATTAATCTTGAGGAGTGGGCAGTAGGCCATAGTTATTTACATTTACATTCATTCATTCTCAAGATGCTCCTTACAAATTAATTCTTATTGTGAAACCTTATTAACACCAATACAGAAACTCAAATAATCGAACAGTACTCTGTAATCACAACAAACTGTGCTTGAGAAGAACAATTAGACCGTAAACATATTGCTATAAACATATGCCACAGCGGAGAGGACAGGGAACAAAAGATAAATAAAACATATATTAATACTGAAATATAATGTGCAACGGTAACTGCGGAACGACTGAATAGATATCACCCTCATTGCATACATCGTTTTCGTATTAAAGGGGAGAAGAATCAGTTATCAAGCTCTAGTCAATTCATGAAGGGTGAACTGTGCTCTTCTGACTTTTGTTGGTAATTTAATCCACCAATGGGAATGAGGAATGCATAAAAATTATGACCAGGTCTGAACCACCTAATATGAAGTAATTGGTTAATATTAGGTTTCAGAGTGTTTTCTCCTCTACATAAGAACTCCAGAAACTCTTATTTACTTGTGAATACATTATACATTACCATACATCTTACCTCTTAATTACTCTTTTAGGACCCCTTTTTATCACGGAAGCCTCATCTCCTCTGAGCACCGCGAGGAAGTTATCAGCAGAAACATCCTGCAGTCATACGTATCAGAGAATCACTGTTATCAGCTCAGTTTCCGGAAATGAGAGAGATTGCCTTTATTTCGTGATAGGTTAATTCTGGCAGGATTATTGATTGTTGATCTTCTGGCTACTAGTTTGACATTCTGAAAAAATGAAGCCCCTCCGTCCCAAATCACAAATTTTTTTTCCAGCATTGAACTTACCTATGGAGGTTTTTCTTGTTATGAATGATAAATAAATAAATAAATACATACATACATACATACATACACTCCAAAGGACTCAATCACATCTGAATGAAATTAAATTTACCTATTTTTTACTGCAGGTATCCTGTGCTATTACCTGACCAGTCAAGCAAGTGCATTAATCCTGCTGAATTTAACATGTTCAACGTGGAAATACAGCATGGCTAGCTATGTTCCAACTGTTAGAATGTTTGTTTCGTGGGCATAGATAACGCTACAGAAAGCTATAGTTATAGCTATAGTTATTTCGTTGGCTACGTATCAGTGAGGCAGCTGATGCTACTCATCATTTTAGCCAGCTAGCTAGCAGCATTAACCGTGTGATACATTGACTGTTGAGTTAATGATTTTATCACAATTTACGATTTTTATAATTATAAGCAGCTGACAGTACCGGCAAGAATTTCCGACTACGTTACTCTGCTGGAATTCTGCTAATAATTTTTTTTTTTTTTTAAACCCAAAACAGTCAAACCACCGTGTTTTGGCAACACCACATAAAGCAGGCCATAAATAAGTAGACTACATTAATAAATACATAGAGTAACATAACATATAATAATATTTATTCATTTATTCGTTTATTTATTAATGTATTATTGTAATGGTAATATTGTATGATGTATTAATAATCTTACGTCTCCAGTGTAATCCCTCGGAACACCGGTGTACACATTGGGCCCATTTGGCTCGTTGATTATATTTCCTTTGTAGGGATTTCTGTATAAAGAATGGTAAAGAAAGAGGATTAAGGTTAGTCGCACATTAATGGGTGTGCGTGTGAATGTGACCTCAAATCAAACATTTTATGCTGTCGGCTAATAATCTGGCAAAGTGAAGTCGTAGTGTTTCTGTGGATAGCCTTTAACGTAGAATTCTAGGATGAACATACCAGAAACCTCTCTTTTCAACGCCACCTTCTCTTTTTTATACATTTTTTATAAATTGTATAAATATTTTTAAATTGCAGGAATGCTGTGTCTAATTTGACAAAATGTCAAAAGAGGATATTCGTCTGTTTTAATATTTGTACTATACGTGTTTACTGTAGAGGTTGTCCCGTTTCAGGCAATGGCAGAAGGCTCTGGTATAAATCAAGAATTACACGTTTCCAACTTACTCTTCGTTGTAGGCAATATCATCGTACATCATGACGATGATTTGTTCGTCTGGGATTCCGTTTCTTTTTGCCATCTGGTACGCATGACAGACGTCCGCCTGTGGGCAGAAACAGACTCGCTCAGAATATTGATTCAAGTTTTCAAGGGGAGACTAGTGTAGATTCGTACACATACTTTACCTGGTGTCTGTAATTATCCCAACCTCTTGATCCTGCGACCAGGAGAATCCACTCTTTGCGAAAGCAGTCCATGCTATATCCAAGGCCCATCACTTTGCAATTTGCTTGATTCTATAACATATGTAATTGAGTATTACGAGATTTAATTTCCAAATACCTGACCTTTTAAGATAAGTGATTAAATACGTAAAATGTTCGAACGTGAAAAATAAAATAAACACATTATAAACAGGCTGAAAATACAAATCGTTATGTAACATTTTTATGTTCTTATTCATGATCTTTAGATTTAAGTCCAACATTTTTAAATGTTACAGTTTTACACACAATCACAGTTTTCTGAAACAATTTGTTATTTATATTCTCTATTCATTTTCAATTTAAGTGTAATTTATATTGTATATTTTACCATTTAGCGCCCGATGCTTAATAAAAAAAAATGTTGCTAACTCAATCAACGCTACAAAAAGTGACCTTACCTGTAGTATCTCCCTGCTTTCAATGACTAATTCTGAGCAAGTCATCTGTATTATATCCGCGGCACTTTCGCTTTCCGTGAGTGCTGTTCTTTTCATTCAGTGGGAGGTGTTTGAGTCCGAGCCACGGGGACGCGCAGCAGCTGCGGGATGCGCCGTGAACAGGTTCAGTGTATTCAAATATATCGGCTACTTAAAGAATTGTATATTTATTTCTTAAACATATTTCATTAACATTACAAGTAATATGCCAAACAACAAATATCAGCAGGAAACCTATCTGTTGGAAATATAGTACGAAAGACAAATAATTAACAAAAGAACATACATTTATAAGAAATAGTATTTAATATAAATACATCATATAAATGATAAAACATGTTAAATATAACAATATATTACAATATAATGTTTATCACAAACACTGCACAATTTAAGATTTTAAACTTAAATTGCATTTAATTGATTTCAATTAAGTGTATAACTGCGCCAACCAGCCACAGTGTCATAAATTTGGTTCCCAAGAAGCTAAATATTACCTGTAACATTGAGAATGAGGAGAAATGCGCCTTTGAGCTCTTAACAAAATATCTAAATTCAGATATGAGTAAAAATATAGACACAATAACTTGCATCCTCACCAGTGACTGTGACTGTGGCAGATATAGTTTAGGATGAGAGAAGCTTGACAGCTAGAAGAGAAATTTTGTAAAACATGATTCAATGTGCACATCTCACAGAAACAATGTTATGTCCTTATAATAACATACATTTTTATAATACCTACATTGAAGTAAAATTATTTTGTTAAAATAAAGCCAAAATTTTGATGTTTAACAAGCAGCAATCAAACTGTGACCAACCAAACATATCAGTGCCTTGTGAAAAATGGATCAAAAATTGATTTTTGCCTAAACTTTGTGAAATAAAAAAAAAAAAAATTATGATAATCTACAAGCTAGCTATTTATGGCATACATTAATCAATTTTATTATGGAGGTCTCATTCAAAGAGGTTATAATGGTAATATGTATATTAGGCTGTGTAACACTGCATTGTAAAAGCAATGCAGTCATGAATGACTATTCGGTTAACATCTAGTTTGAGAGAATCACGACAGTACAGCTGCATTTCAGATGGACAGTATCCTTTTGAAACATTTCTCTCAAATCTCTAGTTGAGAGTTACCTTCAGGCTTCACGGCATGCCGTTTGCAAGTAAAACTCAAAACGTGCCTCACAGGTCAAAGGAAGCAGGCCACAAATACCGTGGGTGCGCTAATGCCTATACAGACAGTGACAGGGATATAATAAGCCTGATATTTTGATGAAGGCATGGAAGGCAAGAGCACAGAAAACATAATAACAGTCGTAGAGACTGATAATGCTAAAGACTGGCCTGCATCCAGCCAATGAAATTGTGTTGTGTTGTTGATTCAAATAACAATTTTTTTTTTGTTTTTGTGAAAACAAAAACAAACAAACAAACAAAAAAACACTCACACATGAATATACTGGTATTCGATTTATCACCGGGGTGTTGGTTAGTTACTGAATACCGGCATGGCTCTAGGTGTGGTCTTTCTTTGCTACGTCTTTGTAAGGATAAACACTGACTGTGCCATTTACACTATCTGTGAACCCGTTCACCTGGGTGCAACAGTACCCACGCCCATGCTCCCCATTAAACTGTGTCATATTATATAATATAGGCCTTGTCATAGAGTTGCCCATAACAGAACTGTCACAACTTTGCATTTGCATAGATCTCTGGCCTTACAGATTACCTCCACTGTAGAGTGGGAGCAGCTCTTTGAAATGACCTGACAAAAGATCTCTTACAAAATTTAAAGCATATTTATTATGTCTTCCTGGATCATCAGAATCAATTGTATGTAAACTGCTGTCAATTTCCAAATAAAAATGGGAGATCATTAACAGATTATTTTCATATTGTCAGTACATGGATATCATTTCGCATTAATGTTCAAGTAGAGAGCACATCATTGTAGTAGGTGACAACCTAAAATCACATTCTATATAATATGTTACAATATAATGTATTGTTTTTACAATACATTCATTATCCAACCAGATCTCTCATAATCACGCTACGTTATTGGAGAAATGGTATAGTGTGTGTCAGCTTCAGCAGTAGCCTGTGTAGACTTCTGAATTCAGTTTAAAGTTCCATGAGCAGCTCCACTGAACAGATATGTTGGTGGTTAGCTCACTCCTGAATGCAGTTTTGGAAGATTTGAAATACAGAATATTGTTGGGAAGACTACGGGTTGTCTACTTTAACTATTAGCTTTCAGTGGTCAAAATCAAATATATCTTCACAGCTTGTCAATGTTACTTGCTTTATTTATTATTTTTATTTTGTAAACCTTTCTTTTATTGGTCTTTTCTCCTCTCCAATCCTCTGTTAAATTATGTATGTAATCAATAGCTTGGTTTTATCCACATTAAAAACCTCTGTCTGTATCAAAGTTATTTTCTCTCTTTTGTTTCTTGCAAGGTATTCTTCAGCGTCCTGTCCTGGTTTAAACTGTTAATGGAATGACTTGTACAAATACATTCAATGTCTGTCTCCCTTATAGTTTTCTCCATTAAAATCCCTGTGCAGGGGAAAGTGAGTATTTCTGACACAGCTGGAGCACCCATGGGCTGGCTCCCATCTGGCTGTTTTGAGTGTGATGTCTCACCCAAATGCTGCTCAGGACGTTTGCTTCGGATTTGGCTGACTACCACTGTTACTCAATATAAGATATCAAACCCAAGTTTGATATCATGGGTTGTTGATCTTTGTTTGAATATTCATCAGGTTAAAATGGTGGTGCAAAGCAAGCCCATCGCCTATGAGCATATATTTATATTTTGCTTTAAAAACATTAATCTTCCAAGAAATGTGGGTGATACATGGATAGATGCCATAAAAAATTTATAGAGACAGCAGTGTGGCATAGTAAACAAATATGGCTAGCAGTGGAACTAACTTTCATGAAACTAGCTAGCGGTGGCTAGGCTAGCAACCATAACAATATATACAGGCTGATGCCTCAGTATTAATCAATGGTTTTGATCAATATTAATCAATGGTAAGCAGCCAATAGCTAAACAACATTATCTCCACATGCAGCTGCTCACAGCTCGCAGAGTTTTACTAAACAACAAAAACTCTGATGTAATTCACAGGTGAGCAGAGAGTGGAGGCACTGGTAACCTAGCAGCCAGGTATTCATACGTTCTCTTCAAGTAATAACATCACAAGTATTTTTTGCAAAAGCACAGGGAGTGGTATCAGTATGGCCAAGCAAACAATTCAATGCCACTGTTTCATAGCTAACTGCATCATTCCTTAATTAGGGGATTGTTGTTTTGCTCGTAATTAGTATTTTATTTTGTATTTTGTTTCTTGATTTTTTTGAGGTTAGTGCAACTTAATTGGTGTCTGTGTTCTCTGTTATCTAGGTCACCAGATTCTTTTGCGAATGGGTCATCATCCCTGCCTGCCCCCACAGTTGGATCTGCATCCCATTCTTTGTTGGAGTAGCTGCTTTAAGCAACAGATTAATCGGCAAAACAATAACAACATTCAGGCGATGACTGTGTTGCTTACGAGAGCTGGTATTGTTTTTCATTTACGCCACTGAGCCGGGACAGAAGCAGATGGGCTGCCCCTCTGACCTGAGTTCTGCTCATGGTTTCATCCTTTTAGCCAGAGAGTTATTTCTTTGTCAGTGTCACCCTCGGCTTGCTTTGTGAGGCTTTCAGACACAGGGTCTGTATAAAGCTGCTTTATTACAATGCCATTTGAAAAAAAAAAAAAAACACTGCATAAAACCTTAACTTTTCAGCATGTCAAACTATTCCAGAATGTTTTCAAAGACCCGAAATGGACCACTGGCACAAAACCCATGTCTGAAAGTCAGGAATTAAAAAAAACACAAATATTTTCCTGGGTCATAGGTATATAAAAATGCTTTAGTTCAATGACTACTCTATGAGTGAAATTAGTTCCTCTGCAGACTAAATTGTGTAAAAAACATTGTGCAGAACTTTGTGACATGGCACTGAAAGTCAGTGTTGGCCAGACACTCAGTGATGATGAACTCTGATATTTTCTACGGCATCATGGCCCTGGGAGCAGTTACAATTACTCTGAATGCACAACATGAGAAAGCAAATTTCATCACTGACACACAATTCTTTGATTGCATTTTGTTTTCTGTGATTCAGGGCCCATGACACAATAATGGCCCACGAGAGTACATTGTAATTGACGCTTTAGAAATGTACTTGATGCACAAGTCTGTCCATCCTGGGTCATGTTATAACATGAATAAGAGGTATTAGGCGTACCTCCCTAAGGTCGCTCCAGGACACAGGTGTACTACCTGCTTCTAAAAGCACAGGTAATCTACCTGAACACACATTGTGGGAGAGGTGATGTCTGTCTGTTTGGCCTTGCGTGGGCAGGGACCTTCCTGACACCTTGCTATTCAGGTCAATCACTTGACTCACTTGTGACCTGCTTCTCTTATTGTTCAGCTTTCAGCTCTGGAATTCTTCCATTTTTTTCCCTCATGACATGTTTGCCCTTGTCTCTGAATCATGTCACGGATGAGCATCTGGTTAAATATTGATAATTTGGGACAGTGTGCCATAGTCTCTAATAACCCCAGCCAATGAAGTAGAGCAGTAGTCCTCAATCCTAGTCCTGGAGAGCCACAGTGCATGCTGGTTTTTGTTGGGGGGGGGGGGCTAGTGGGTGACTTTGATTTATGACAGAATGACCCACATATATACAGTGCCTATCATAAGTATTCACCCCCTTGGATGTTTTACCCTTTTATTGCTTTCATAAATCAATCATGGTCAATAAAATTTGGCTTTTTTCATACAAAAATTTATTGGAAAAAACGCTTTAATGTCAAAGTGAAAACAGATTTCTACAAAGTAATGTCAATGAAACAAAAATATATAAAGAAATATAATTTGCATAATTATTCACCCCCTTTTAAATTTATTGGTCTAATTCAATAGAGGTTTATCCAATTGGTGCAAATAGTCTCACAATTAGTGAATTGAAGATCACCTGAGTGGTGTGGGTGTGTCTCAAGTGATTGAGGTATAAAACACCTGTATCTGAAGGGTCCAGAGACTGGTTGATCAGTATTCCTGGCTACCATTGAACCATGAAGACAGAAGAACACTCCAAGCAACTCAGCGAAAGGGTTATTGAAAAGTTCAATTCAGGGGATGGATACCAAAAAATTTCCAAGGCATTGAACATCCCCGGAGATCAGTGAAATTAATCATAAAGAAATGGAAGGAATATGGCCCATGTGTGAATCTGCCTAGATCAGGCCGCCCTCGTAAACTGAGTGACCGTGCACGTAGGCAACTAGTGAGAGAAGCCACCAAGACCCCTACGACTACTCTGAAGGAGTTACAAGCTTCAGCTGCTGAGATGGGAGAGACTGTGCATATAGCAACTGCTGCCCGGGTTCTTCACTGGTCAAAGCTTTATGGGAGAGTGGCAATTAGAAAGCCACTGTTGAAGAAAATTCATATTAGATCTCGACTAGAGTTTGCCAAAAGGCATGTGGAAGACTCCATGGTCAAGTGGAAGTAGATTCTTTGGTCTGATGAGACCAAAATTGAGCTTTTTGGCCATCAGACAAGACGTTATATTTGGCAGAAAACAAACACTGCACATCACCAAAAACACACCATCCCCACTGTGAAGCATGGTGGTGGCAGCATCATGCTGTGGGGATGTTTCTCAGCAGCCGGCCCTGGAAGGCTTGTAAAGATAGAGGGCAGAATGAATGCTGCAAAATGCACCGAAATCCTGGGGGACAATCTTATTCAGTCTGCAAGAGAACTACGGCTTGGGAGAAGATTTGTTTTCCAGCAAGACAGTGATCCAAAGAATACTGCAAAAGCAACACAGGAATGGTTTAAAAAGAACCAGGTAAATGTTCTGGAGTGGCCGAGTCAAAGCCCAGACCTCAATCCTATAGAGAATTTGTGGCTGGACTTGAAAAGGGCTGTTCATGCCCGATACCTGTGCAACTGGACAGAGCTTGAGCAGTTTTGCAAAGAAGAATGGAGCAAAATTGCAGTGTGCAGATGTACAAGACTGATTGAGACTTATCCACACAGATTCAGTGCTGTGATTGCAGCCAAAGGTGCATCTACTAAATACTGACTTGAAGGGGGTGAATAATTATGCAAACAATTATTTTTCTTTATATAATTTTGTTTCATTAACATTACTTTGTAGAAATCTGTTTTCACTTTGACATAAAATTGTTTTTTCCAATAAATTTTTGTGTGGAAAAAAGCCAAATTTTATTGACCATGATTGATTTATGAAAGCAATAAAAGGGTAAAACATCCAAGGGGGTGAATACTTATGATAGGCACTGTATATGACTTTAGGTATCATTTATTCATGGCTAATGTGTAAGCTGTTACATAATTATTATACAACAGGACTGATATTACAGGGCCACAAGCTAGAGAATGCACTAGTGTTAGGTGCGCCATCTATTGGCAGATGGGATAATAACTCTCAGCTGCAAAGACAATACAGCATTCCATATAAACCAGTATGTTTGTGTCAACACATCATTTTTACA
>JAFBMS010001037.1:0-49861 GCA_019788955.1 Albula glossodonta
ACTTTGGCTTGTTTGGATACAATTTTTTACGAGGGTTGACAATGAGAACATCGAGAGAGTGAGTTGGATCGACGCTCTTTCCAGTGAAGTTTGTGCGCGCAGTTCGGCAGCGTCGTGTAAATCTTGGAAGCGGATCTCCCAAAACTCCTTGTTCACCCTTAACCAACTAATTTGTGCGATTATTGTTCCCAGGCTGTCGGGATCTTTTAGAAAACGCTGAACAAACCGATTGCTGGAGGCAGCGAACTGTTGCTTTCACAATTCCAAGACCGGGCTGTCCGTCCCCGGCAACAAGAGCGAGCTGGCCGCGGAATGAGAAGCTCTGGCGTTGGGTACAAGCGGCGGAGGCAACATCAGTCCTCTTTTCTTTCTTATTGTATTTAAACAAGTGGAGTGTATCAGCCGCACGCCACTAAACTCAGCAACCTTATAGCTGGCATTGACAAATTTAAAGACAATCAGAGTAAGGTCAGGCATGCAGTATCTGCCCAGGGAGGCCGTGACAGTATCAAGCTAGGAATATGTATCCTGTTTTACCACACATATTTTAGAATCCACATCAGTTGTAAGCTATTTTTCATCATCATTTCAGATTGGCTTCTTTCTTTTGACGAGGAAAAGTTTGTTGGAGCTCTCAATCCAGCAGGCGCCACTCAGACATTGTAGGCGATCACTCCAGTAATAGTGGAGTGCACGAACTTGACTACTTGGTGGATGTCTCTCGTCAAATGGATGTTTTAGAACACAACTGGTAGGCTGAAGACCTGGCTACAGTATGAAACATTGACTGCATGCAGAATTTAAATATGATTATCAGACCTACTTTACTGCTGTCTCATATGACCATCTATGATTGAGTTTACTTTTTAAAGGTACCAGAGTCAGACATGACGGCGCCATTTTGAGTCCCTGTAGATTCACAGTTGTAGCTCTGTGGTAACCCCTCATCACTCCATGTGGGACACAGCAAAATATTTTACTCGCAGTTACATTTATCCTAGTTACATAAATGCATGTTATGGAACTTGACACAACTAGTTAAGAGGCAATCAAGTCACAGCTTAAGTCAAGTTAAGGCTTTGTGCCAGGAGGCTAAATTATGGCGACTATAAAAGTATAAAGCGAGACCTGTACAAAAACTATGTGAACTCAAAGCAAGGTTTTTACTAAAAGCTGACATCGTCAACAGCCAAGCTGATTGGCAATTAGGCTCAAACAAGCAGTGGAGCTTGCTTTTCCTGCCACAATAAGAGACTCAACAGAGAAGCTTTTCTGCCAGAGATTGAGAGGGAGGCTATGTACCAGTTACCAAGCAAACTTATTCTATTGGCGAGGTACTAGCTCGGCTACCCACAAGGTACTGTATATGTTGAATATTCTGTTCTGTTTTACGCCAGTAGGTTGGTGACGTTGACAGATGCAACTTTAATTTGGATTAGTGGTTTGTGAAGTGGAGCAACACAAAGCGCATAGCCATAAGCTAGCGGTACCTCTGCAACGCAGTGCTTCATTATTATATCCACTCAATAGTTTTCGGTGTGAATGTGTCGCAGCCGGGTTTTCTGTGGAGGGATGACAGCGCTCTTTAGTGGACTCATTTAGTAACTACAGCAGAGCTCAGAGAGGAGCAAAAGCATTTAGACACAGCAAAACTGGTCTGAATAAGGGCCCCAATGGATCCAGCTTTGTATGTTATTTCATTTCTGGATTTATGCAACCGGTTAATGGTACGGCTGTGTTGATTTTCTTGTAAAACTGAGTATTATTGTTGTAGAGGTTCATTAATTTCAATTACAGAAAAGACAAGTAAACACAACAAAAGATGGAAAAACGATGCACAGCCAAAATATTTACTTGCTTCTAACCCTAATCACAAAAGTTTGATGATTCAGACCTTGTGTAAAATTATATTTCAAATGATATAGTGTTACATAGAATGTTCTGGCACACGGCATAGCGTTTTATATTTGTGAATGGGGTAATTCAGTGGTACAGTGCCACAGAATGAATTTATGCTCGATATATGAAATTGACAGTGAGAGTTTAATCATACTTAAAAATGTGGGTATTTATACAGACTATACTAAAGTATCAAAGGCTTTCCTGGTACTGGGAAAAATCACTCAATTCCAAAGAATTACTGAGCACGTTCCATATTATGAGAGTTTGAGGATAGGGAGACTGTGATACCTTTGGATGCTGAGCACATTGACCCAGTAAATGCTGGACTGTGATGCCAGTACAGGAGCAAGAGACGTCAGGGCCCGTTGAAGACAGCAGCGTCAACACAGAATTTGGAAATACTTCGATTTCACACCATCATTCTTGTTTGTACAACTAAATACCAAAAATAAGGACCACAGTAAAATTGAAAATGAGCTTGTCTAGCTGTTGCAACTTTGAGAAATGAATAATGCATTGATTTACAAGAACCAAAGAAAAAAGATGAAAATGTTATAAGATGCATAAAGTGCAATGAAATAATTTTGTTCCCTTAATCAGACTGAAAATTGTGGTTAATAATTGTAATCACAAAATTTAGCAAAATAATTGGGAATATTTTTTAAAAATGTAATTTAATTTTAACCACAATCATTCAGTTCTGAATTTCAGGCCAGTAAGTTGAGCAGAAGCAACTGTGAATGTTCTGAAATGCAGACCTGATTGTAAACAAGCTCTGATACTGACTGAAGCCTGAAAACAGGGAAAACAGACTGTAGTAGCCTAGAATATTGATTGCTTTTTTTATTTTGTCTTTAATTTTTTCAGAGAATGGCAGTTAAGTATTAGTGAGTAAATATTTTGTTTCTTATCTGAGCACCTTAATTGTGTTTAGTTAAACAACATCAAAAAATGATTTTAGTTTCCTGCTGATGGCTCAGTGATTTGCACTGTTTTGACATTGGTATTCCTGCGTTGTGGTTTTTTGGTAAAATTCATAAAACCAATAACTATCAAAAAGTTTGGTCACAGATCTTTGAAAAACGATCACCATCAGAACAGACACGCTGCACTGCTGATCAGATGTGAACTAAAAAAACCCCCTTGCCTTCCTGTGACTACTCCTGTGAACCTTTAGCTGTGTGATAATTTCTGCTTTTTTACTCTCATTGGAAGGAAATACAAACTTCTCACAACTTGTCAGTCTAACTCACTATTCACTCTAAAGGCTGGAATTTGCTTTAATGATGAAATACAGTATAAAAGGATCTGATAACTCCATCCTTAGCCCTGCTGTCCACACTTGGCTCCAGGGCATGAGTAGGGCCATGAGTGACGCTTAAAGCCCAGAGTTAGCCTGAAAAAGACAGTGGAAAAGGTAGCTGGGCCAATCACCCCGAATTCTGACAGAAGTGAATAGAGGAGAAGGGAATATTTGGGTCAGAACCACAGCTGTAGAACTGTCAGACTTGAGCAGGACATCTTATTCTCAGGTGTAAAGTGCTGCAGTTGTAGGGTGTAGCACAGACATCTTCATCAGAGCATTGTAGATCTTACAATCCTCAATATCACTCTTTATCAGTGAGCACTATCAATACTACATTTAAAATATTAAGTGTTAAATATTAACACATCACCTCTTTCTTTCAGACTTGGCAGCTGTGGTCTTACAGGGCAGTCCTGTGACATTGTGGCCTCAGCTCTCCAGTCATCAAACTCACCCCTGAGAGAGCTGGACCTCAGCTACAATAACCTGGGAGATTCAGGAGTGAAGCTGCTCTGTGCTGGACTGAAGAGTCCAAACTGTAAACTACAGACACTGGGGTGAGTAGTGCTGTGTACTTTGTGACCTTTAGTAAATAGAGTGAGTGATTGTGGCTCCATTCAGAGTAACATTAAAGAACTGCTCTCATTTTACTCCTCTCTTCCCAGCCTTTCTTCCTTTGTCCACATTTCCTTCCTTTGATCACATCCCTCTCTTCTTATTCTTCTATCACAGCAAAGTAAAGCAGGATAAAACCCTCAACAGCAACATGCATTTTATGGTTATTTACCCTGCTCCCTTCTTTTATTGTCCCTTGCCATGCAGCCTGACATGGCCTGAGAGGGACAAATGGACTCCACCCCCTTGTAAATACCCCTGAATCAGTGACCAAAGAGGCAACAGGCTTTTCAAGCATGGCAAGGAGCAGAGCTTTACTCAGAAACTAAAATGAAACACTTATGACAGCCAAAATGGATGTACATTTGGGGTTACCAGTTAAGAGCAGAACTGGGCGTGATACGACCCTCTTTGTTGTTGGTAAGCCCTAAGATGCCCCCAAATGTAGAGTGTTTTTTTTAAACATGCCCAACCACAGGGGCTATCACCTGTCTCTCTCTCCCTCTGGCTCCTTCCCCTTCTGGAGCACCTGTGTGTGTTTGTGTGTTTGTGTGTGTGTGTGTGTGTGTGCGTGTGAGTGAGCGAACAGGTTTAGTTAAACTATCCTGGAGTTACTCATTAGAACACCTGCAGAGCCTGCAGCATGTAGGTAGGAGATAGTTTGTCGGACGTGGCGTGCCCTTTTCTTGGTGATCGCATCAGCACTGAAGCTCTAATAATTTGCAGAGCTTTACATGGGGAGAGGGAGAGTAGACCCTGATTAGATATTAGCTATTCTATCATTCCCTAATGAGTATCTTTGTGTATTTTTTCATTTTCTGAGCAATAATTAATTTGATCAACATTCTCCAGGCTCATATTTCAAACATTAGGCTACACATCATTTCAAGGTGCTTTATTGGCATGACATGGGCTGTATTGCCAAAGCAAATGGTACAGTTAACACAACAACAGAACAATTAACACAAATGATAATGGGGACAAAAGGAACAAACATGAATGGATATAATGGCTGACTATTAACTAGCATTTATACACTTATTATATTCCTGCACTAGTGACAGGTTGCTACATATAGAGCAGCCAGGGAGGCTGTGTGTCCTTCACCCAGTAAGATTGGTAATTGTCGCTCCCCAGGGAGTGTTTCAAAATTTGAATATATTCTTTTACATTTTTCAAAGAAGTCTTTGTGAATTTTTGAGTAATTTGTGCAGTAGAGGAAGTGTAGCTCTGTCTCAGCCTCACCTGTCTCACAGTGATCACATATCCTCTCCCCTTTGGGGCGCCAGGTTTGCTTGTGTCTGTCTGTTTCAATGGCCAGGCTGTGATCACTTAGTCTGTATTTGGTTTGGATCTGTCTCTGCTTTATATCTCTAACAGTGGAGAGATATTCTGCCAGTTTGTAATTTCTGTTTAACATAGTGTAGCAATTTAATTTGTTTTGCAGTTTTGTCCTTTTCTTCCAATGTTCCAAGTAATAATCTTTTATTTGCTTTATTAATTGGCTGACTTTAATTGAAACAGTGCTGGTCTGAAATATGTCAGAGTTAGTATTGTTAGTTGTTAATTGGTTTGTTAGTTTAAAGGCCAGCTGACTGAGAGGATTTCTGTTGGGGCTCATTTCTTGGGATAGGAAGGCCTTATATTGGAGGGAATTTGGTTTGCTTTTTTTAGATGAATCCAGAATTTTAATGCTCTTTTCTGAATGTTAATAATCAAAGGGTAATGGCTTAATTCTGCCCTGCATGCATTGTTTGCTGTGTTTCAGTGGACTTGGAGTATATTTTTGTAAAATTCAGCATGCAGGATTTCCACTGGGTTTTTTCCCCATTGTGAGTAGTCTGGATGGCTAAGTGGACCCCATACCTCACAGCACTATACAGCACAATAATGCTGTGAATTATTTTCAACCAGATTTTTGTGGGTCATTTAATATTGTAAAATTTTCTTTTTATGGCAGAGAAAGCTCTTTTTGTCTTTTCGTGCATTCACTGCTAAGTTGAAGCTCCCCGATGCATTGATTTTCAGACCAAGGTATGTGTAATTTGTGGTATGTTCCGATACTGTGTTGAAGAAGGTGAAACTGTATCTGCTTTTTTTTTAGACCTGGCCTTTTTCTAGAATATCATTATTTTGGTCTTTTTTAAGTTTACTGCCAGGGCCCAGGACTGCCAGACATTTTCTAAGATGGCCAGGTTCTGCTGTAGCCCTTGTTCTGTGGGCAACAGCAGAACCAGGTCATCTGCATATAATAAAAATGTAATTAGGTGGTGCAGTGTGATTGGAGGGTGTAGTGTGACTAGGGGGTGTAGTGTGATTGGATGGTGTAGTGTGATTGGAAGGTGTAGTGTGACTAGGGGCTGTAGTGTGATTGGAGGGTGTTGTGTGATTAGGGGGTGTAGTGTGAGTGATGTGTCTTGGGGAAGGAACTGGTCTGTTTTTCCTGGAGGTGGGTGAGGGGGTGCGTGTAGCTTGTTTAGATATGGGGATAGGAATGGGTGTGGTCTTTCTGGGGAGCGGGGTGGGTGCAGCCTGTCTGGGGGGGGGGGTGGGCATGACTGTTTTAGGGGAGGGGGTGTTATGTATGAGGGCGTTGTAGGGCCTTGTAAAGCCGTGGGTGGTGCCAGGGCTTGCTGTACTCTGGGCTCTGCTTGTTTCACGTCCAGGTCTTGAGGAGGGGCATTCTGTTGTGTTTCCTCTCTGGTCCTGCTAACTTCCTGGCTGCGTTCCAATACTTTTTTTATCTTTTTTTCCTTTCCACCCCTCCTTTCCTACCCCGGAAATATGCCGGAACTATGTGGAGGAAAAGAGGGGAGGAAACGAGTGGAGGAAAGGAGGAGATGAATCGAAAATTGGAACAGCTAATCCGATTCGCCCGTCATCAAAGTCGATGTCAGCAATTGATGAAGTAATGATTTCGACTGACTCTGAAGATAACAAAGCCAATCAAAATATTCAGTGGGATGGTCTTTTAACCTGACTGGTCGTGAGCACAATGATGTGAAAAGACCTCCGCGGTAGGATACATCGATGTATCCTCCATTTTGAGGAAACGAGAAAGGAGAAAAGGAGGAGGCGAGATTTCGCTTTGGAACAGTGGAGGAAAGGAGGACACATCATCAGCTTCTGGGGCACGGAGGAAAGGAGGGGAGAAAAGGAGGAAAGGAGGAGACGAATATGAGTATTGGAACGCAGCCCCAGTGTAGCTGTTTGTTTTCCTCCTTCAGTGAGCTCACCTCCTCCTGCAGCTGTCTCAGTGTAGCGTGTGCTCCTGTCTGAGCTGGTGGAGCTCCTCTTTCAGCTGCTCTGTCTGGTCTTGCTCTGTAGCGCTGGTCCTGCTGCTCTCCCTGAATTGCGTAAACTCCAGCTCCATCAGGGACAGGCTCTCTCTCAGCTGCAGCAGGCCGTTTGTGGGTCTGGGGGAGCAGGAGGGCTGGGGGGAGTCAGTACTCTGCTAGCTGGACCTGTGTCTGAGGTGCTGGGGACCAACAGGCTTGGAAGATCATATATGTTATCATTTTATCTGGAGGAGCTGTGATTCTAACCTTTTAATTTAGGGAATCTTTTTTCGAAATCAAAACGAATGACAGTACCATTGTGATAAATGTTAATGGTAAGCAGATAACAGTGTGAGTCCTCCTCTTCACCTACATTCAGCTGTCGGCCTTTTGAAATCCCATTCTTTTTTATGTTTTTGAATTCCTCACATATTGTGGTATGCCAGGTTTCTGTCTTTGTAGTGTAGTGTAATTATTTGTTTGCCTCCTGTTGTCGCATAGTCAAGTATTATTATCTCTGGACGGTCTGCTATGATTCTGTTTTTGAATAATTTCCTGGCTTTTGCACTCCTGGTAATCTTGAAGGAGTTCTGCCCTGCCTGTTGCGGGCATTCTCTGTTCGGCCTAAATTGTTACTTGCAGCCTTTTTTTTTACTCGCCTGTGCTGAGCTGGCCTGTCAATCAAGCTGCTTTCCAACTGTCAATTTTAAGTGTCACTTTTTAAAATTGGGACACACAGCTAGGTGGCTAATGGTCATGATACACACTTTAATTCAGTGATGTAATGTAGTTTTTTCCCCTTCAGTTTTATTTTGCCCCCTGTCCTTTGTCCTTTTTTGTAATCGTGGTTTGCCTTTCTTATTTTATCCCTTTTCATTTTTAAAGGCTTACCTTTCTTCTGTTTTCTTTTTGTGTTCCTTTTTTAATAAATATC
Source organism: Albula glossodonta (assembly GCA_019788955.1). Classification (NCBI taxonomy): domain Eukaryota; kingdom Metazoa; phylum Chordata; class Actinopteri; order Albuliformes; family Albulidae; genus Albula; species Albula glossodonta. The sequence goes on from JAFBMS010001037.1 coordinate 8,036, forward strand.
CAAATTCCTTTTTCTTGTGTCTGAATTTGTCCTCTTATTTTCAATCCTTTCTGTCGTTCTTGTCCATTTGTTATTTTTTTGTTGTTGTAATCCATTCTCTTTTTTCCCCTATTCCTGTCCTTTTACTGTTGGTGATTTAGCTCAGCATTTCCAAAGAATTTCCATTTCCTTTTTAAATGTAAAAAAAAAAAGAATAAAAATGACCTCACAAATAACTGAACTTACGGATTGGCAATAAGTATGTAATATTAGTTTTGTATTTGTATTTCATTTTTGTATTTGAGCTCATCTTTCTGTGATTCACCCTCCATTCAGAACAAATGTTTTGCATTGCCTTTGAGTTTTATGTCAATGGAAGTTTTCTTTCTCACATCAGAGAGAATGAACACATTATCAAGGCAACCGTTCCTCTTACTGTTACTCTTCTGCACTGTTAAGATAATATGTGATGCAGCCCACATCATTACAAATGCTGAATCCAAGTGGCCAGGCTCTGTCCATGACTCAGCTTAAATTTTTTCAAAAAATTACACTGTACCCCCATATGAATGTAGGACAGGTTGATGGTGTCCTACTTGGGGACAGAGAGTTCCCCTACCTGCCCTCTCTGATGACCTCTTACCCTGACCCTGAGCCTTCTCTATATGTAATCATATTCTCTTTATATAACATCCCACCAAAGAAATACAATGGACTACACTTTATACAACTTTATAATGTTGTAAATTTACTTTCAGCTCATTGAATCAGTTTATTATTTGTATTTTTCTGTGTTGAGTGGAGACTAGTTGTAGTGTGAGAGTGTCTGAGTTTTCCTGTGTGTATTCTGCACGTGAGGATAAATGTAGGAGTCGGAGCTGGGAGAGTAAGAGAGGGAACAATGGGTTCTTCCTAGTTCCTAACTTTCATTGCCCATTGCATGTTTCTGGGGATACAGAATTGGCTGACTGTAACTGAGGATGTCAGGCTGGGGTGGTGCTATAAACATCACTGGTGTTTCCTGTGGAGTGTGTGGAAATGTAGTTCCATTGTCCCTACACCCCCCTTTGGTCTCAGGATGCGGCTTAAGCCAGTATTCCTTTAGAGCACAAAAGTCATTCAACATTCCACAGGTCTCGAGTTCATTTGACAGGTTATGTCAGTTTGGCAAATCTGGGCACTTCATACACAGCTGTCGACATCTGGGCAGTTATGTGTAACATTTAACCAATCATAAATAACATATCAAAAGAGAACAATGTTAACAGTCAAGGACTGACTATTAAGGTACACTCATATCTACTGACAAACACAATCAATAAGACATAATGGAAAATAAGAAAATTGCAACACCTGCAAGGTTCATGCTTAAAGTGGTTGGGAGTGTTAGTGAGGTAGAGTATGAGTTGTCAGTGATCCAGTCATGAGAAGTCTGAGGGGGGTGCCCTATGGATCAGATGAACTTTTGACTGCAGTTTGAAGTCTGGTCTGGCCCAGACTGGACTGGACTGTTTAGTCCCTTCAGACAGGAGCTGCTGTGGAAGGGTGATTCCTGGCTGTTACCCAGGTACCCTTGTGCTGTTCTGACAGAGACTGTTTATCCTGGTGACTTAGTCAAGAAATGGAAATACAGACATAATGATCTCATTTCTACAGTCCATCCTAGTTTGTGTGATATCCTAACCAGGAGATATATGTTAACAGTCTTACATTACTGGTACTTCACAAAGTCCAGCTAATTACTGACTTACATGACACTGAGTCAGTGAGCAGCTACTCACATTGAGGAGGTGTTGTGAAAAATGTAACAATGGGACAGCACTCTAGGGATGTGCCCAATGCACCTGCAAAGATCATCCTGTCTACCTGAATTATCTTCTCCAATTTTTACTGTCATTGGATTGAGAAAAACAACCTCTAACATTTTGGCCAACAGGTTTTCTTCATGTGTTTTTGGGGCTCTTAGGTTCTGAGTGGCTTGGCACTTGCTCTGGACCTTCTGGTCAACCTCAGTTTTTTCATTTGTGGCACGATACGCAGGGTGTCCCAAATGCTGTGGGCTTCCCTTTTCATCTCGTGCATTGATTGTTTATCTCTTGAGGAACATGAGTACGAATACAGGGGTGGAAGTTGTGTAAGAAGAGAGATTTGAAAGTTTGACTGGCTTGTCTCTTCCTAGTATTTAGACATACTGTAGCAACATATATAATTTTTTTGCAATTGACCATGATGCAGTTCTCGTGCATCATGTCCACTCTATGCTGTGGAAGACATTTTGTTAAGTTTATTGTATTTCCAGGCTTGTCTGTGTTTATGTTTTGTGGTTGCAATCTTTTGAGATGTTGTTTATCTTCGTAAAATGAGGCCAGAGTTTCTACTGTTTCTGTGGCTTAGTGAATGCACTTCAGGGTGAACAAACGAGCTGAAGGCATTTTCCTCCTCTGGCATGTAATTTCATAGGTCAGTGTGACGGTGAGCCAGTCAGATTTCACCTTAAATTTTGACAAAACTAATAGTGATTGGCATGCAGATTGTAATGATGGATGTTATTTCTAGGATAAAAATTACATTACGGAAAGCTGGCACTGAATTTTTTTTCATATCTCGTCAGTATAGGCAATAAAATCAATGGCAGTTCTGTTCTGAAGAGTTGTGTTTTTTTCTCCTCTGAATTATAAAAAGTATTGATGATGGTGTCAATATTGTCTCAAATTGTTCAACAGCATCAGTAAGGTATCAATAAGATCTTAATGATACCCATCCATAGTAAGAGGTAACTGTGGTGAAACACCTTTTTGTTCCCTTTGTGGAGGGGGATAAATCATACGGCTGTCAGAAGATTCGTGCCGAGATCTTCTGGTCCCCTCTTTGCAAGGGTGCACAGGGAAACTGGCTTCATTCTCCTGCTGGGAGGAAAAATTGGAGATTAAATATGCTCTCTGGTGAGAATGTTCCACTTCTCTCTCAGAGACAAAGGGTTAGATAACAGCGGTCTGGGGAGCGATCTCTCATCTGATGCTGTAAAGCATAAGTGCTGTTCAGCCCATAGGTTTGTCCCTTATGGCCAGAGTTTCTTAGAGAGCCCACCTCTTCCTGGTGCAGGTGAGATGAGGTCCATAAAGTTACATCAGCACAGCCAGAGGATCAAAGACCTGAACAGACTGAGAGGTTTTGGTTAGAGGAAGTAGAAGAATGATGCTCAGAGCAGCACAAGTCACAAGTAGACCCCCCTTTCACCTTTTCACTGTGTGAAGAGTGAGATATCAGCACATAGTCTGATGTGGTCTCCACTGAAACACTGCTCAGTGAATTAGAGTGGGACCTGAGGTCGGCTAGACCGGATATTGGACCCAGATCAGAATACAAAGTGTTTCTGTGCACCTGGTTATATGTGGCTCCTTGCAGAATTGAGGTGAGTGGGGATGAGACTGAAAGAAAAGAAGGGGTGTCATGTGACTGCAGTACTGCAGAGGGTTCACTTTTAAGATGGAAAAATTCCTCTCTGTAGGAGCAGAGATCTGATTTGGTGGAATGCAAATCATTCAGATACTGCAGAACGTTTTTGCTAACAGTTTGTAGATCTCTGAGAGGATGTTTGTGTTTTGAGCTCACTCCCTCGTTCCTCATTTGGAAAGGAGGGCAAGGCTGGCTTGCCTTGAGAGAGCCAAGACAGATTATGACTATGTATGATTCAGTTCAAATTAGGTTAAGGGCAATTTAATAATTCCCTTAAATTTCAGAAGTACTGAAAATGTTGGTATGCCAGTAAAATCACCAAATGGACCATTATTTTCATGATTCAGAGATAATAATCATAATAATGATTGTTCACAATCAATTAAAGCTGTCTCTTATAGTGATTTGAATGATTAAGGGTGATTAATTACACCAATAATGAATAACAATTCTTTTGTTAAAGTCTGTGTGGAATTGTCAGTGTGTTACCAAGGGGAATTCACAACCACGGTGTGAGCTTTGCTTGCTGTTACTTGGTTAAACCACAGTCGACAGTGGTGTTTGAGAACATCTAGTGGTCAATGTGGGAAGTGCAATGAGTTAAGTAAGAAGCTGCTTAGATTTTCTTCTGCTTGTATTCCTAAATTGAGTAGCATTTTTCTTTCTCACAAAATCATTAAATATAGCCAAATGATATTATCACAAAACATCGAATATCCTCACACATGAGGGCACCACAAAATTTAGAGGAAATGTACTATTCACCACATGGGAACCAGAAAATATGAGGATAATGCTATTCCTCACAGAGGCTCCTGTTAAATGCAGGTGAAGTGTATGTAGTGCAAGGACAAACAGTTAACAAAATATGTTCAATTTAACAGTCCCAGCAGTTATCAATCTCATGAAATTACTTAAGCAATGACCTTTAATAAAAAAAACTACAATATTAATTGCAAACCAACAGGAATTACAAAACCCTTTTAACAACACAATTATTGATAATTAGTGTTGGGGATCTAACCAATTTCTGAATGCTGTGTTCTATGAGTGGCTCCAGTCAATGTTTAAGTGATAACAACACAGACAACCAGTTATAAATACAAAGGCTTTATTATTCACAATGATAAAAATGCTAAAAATCTGAGAGTGTGTAGATGACTTAGAATACACATAGTATGTGCGTGTGTTTGTGTGTGCGTGTGTGTTTTCTCTCCACAGGCTGGGTTGGTGTGTGTTTTTAGTGAGTGTGTTCTTTCCACAGGCTTGGTGGTTATGTATTTATAGTGTGTGTGTGTGTGTGTTCTCTCCACAGGCTGGTTTGGTGTATATTTATACCCCCTTGCCTTCTTGTGAATACTCATCTGAACATTTAGCTGTGTGATAATTTCTGCTTTTTTACTCTCATTGGAAGAAAATACAAACTTCTCACAACTTGCCAAACTAACTCACTATTCACTCAAAAGGCTGGAATTTGGTTTAATAATGAAATACAGTTTAAAAGGATCTGATAACTCCATCCTTAGCCCTGCTGTCCACACTTGGCTCCGGGGCATGTGTAGGGCCATGAGTGAGGCTTAAAGCCCAGAGTTAGCCTGAAAAAGACTGTGGAAAAGGTAGCTGGGCCAATCGCCCCGAATTCTGACAGAAGTGAATAGAGGAGAAGGGAATATTTGGGTCAGAACCACAGCTGTAGAACTGTCAGACTTGAGCAGGACATCTTATTTTCAGGTGTGAAGTGCAGCAGTTGGAGAGTGTAGCACAGACATCTTCCTCAGAGCATTGTAGATCTGACAATCCTCATTATCACGCTTTATCAGTGAGCACTATCAATACTACATTTAAAATATTAAGTGTTAAATATTAACACATCACCTCTTTCTTTCAGACTCAGCAGCTGTGGTCTTACAGGGCAGTCCATTGTGGCCTCAGCTCTTCAGTCATCAAACTCACCCCTGAGAGAGCTGAACCTCAGCTACAATTACCTGGGAGATTCAGGAGTGAAGCTGCTCTGTGCTGGACTGAAGAGTCCAAACTGTAATCTACAGACACTGGGGTGAGTAGTGCTGTGTACTTTGTGACCTTTAGTGTGAGTAAATAGAGTGAGTGATTGTGGCTCTATTCAGAGAAACATCAAAGAACTCCTCTCATTTTAGTCCTTTCTTCCCAGCCTTTCTACCTTTGTCCACATTTCCTTCCTTTGATCACATCCCTTTCTTCTTATTCTTCTATCACAGCAAAGTAAAGCAGGATAAAACCCTCGACAGCAACATGCATTTTATGGTTATTTACCCTGCTCCCTTCTTTTCTGGTCCCTTGCCATACACCCAGACACAGCCTGAGAAGGACAAATGGACTCCACCCCCTTGTAAATACCCCTGAATCAGTGACCAAAGAGGCAGCAGGCTTTTCAAGCATGGCACGGAGCAGAGATTTACTTAGAAACTAAAATGAAACACTTATGACAGCCAAAATGGATGTACATTTGGGGTTACCAGTTAAAAGCAGAATTGGGCGTGGTACGACCCTCTTTGTTGTTGGTAAGCCCTAAGATGCCCCAAAATGTAGAATCCTTTGATAAACATGCCCAACCACAGGGGGCTATCACCTGTCTCTCTCTCCCTCTGGCTCCCTCCCCTTCTGGAGCACCTGTGTCAAACCAAGAAATCAAACCATAGATGTCATAAATTAAGTTATGTGTAATAATGTAAAATTACACAGGGAAAAGTATTGAACACATGATGAAAGGGAGGTGCAAAAAGGCATGGAAAGCCAAGACACCAGCTGAAATCTATCAGTAATTAGAAAGCAATCCTGCCACTTGTCAGTGCAAATTAATATCAGCTGGTTCAGTCCCAACTGATGGCCTATAAAAAGGTGTCTCATTACAAAGGTGTCACACAAGAAACATCTCATGATGGGTAAATCAAAAGAGCGCTCTCAAGACTGTTGCAACCTTATTGTTGCAAAACATACTGATGGCATTGGTTACAGAAGGATTTCTAAACTTCTGAATGTTCCAGTGAGCACTGTTGGGGCCATAATCCAGAAGTGGAAAGAACATTGTTTCACCATAAACCGGCCACGACTAGTTGCTCCTCGCAAGATTTCTGACAGAAGAGTGAAAAGAATTATCAAAAGAGTTGTCCAAGAGGACAAGGACCACTTGTGGAGAGCTTCAGAAAGACCTGGAATTAGCAGGTACAATTGTTTGAAAGAAAATAATAAGTCATGCACTCAACCGCCATGGCCTGTATGCACACTCACCGCGCAAGACTCCATATCTGAAGAAAAAACATGTTGAAGTGTGTTTAAAGTCTGCTGCACAACATTTAGACAAGCCTGTGAAATACTGGGAGAATATATTCTGGTCAGATGAGACCAAAATTGAACTCTTTGGATGCCATAATACACACCATGTTTGCAGGTCAATTGGCACTGCACATCACCCCAAAAACACCATACCAACAGTGAAGTTTGGAAGTGGGAACATCATGGTGTGGGGCTAATTTTCAGCATACAGCACTGGAAAACTTCATATAAATGAAGGAAGGATGAATGGAAAAATGTACCAAGACATTCTTGATAAAAATCTGCTTCCATTTACCAGGATGATGAAGATGAAACGAGGGTGGACAATTTCAGCAAGACAATGATCCCAAACACACAACCAAGGAAACTCTCAACTGGTTTCAGAGAAAGAAAATAAAGCTGCTAGAATGGCCCAGTCAATCACCTGACTTGAATCCAATTGAAAATCTATGGAAAGAACTAAAAGATCAGAGTTCATAGAAGAGGCCCACGGAAACTTCAAGATTTGAAGAATGTTTGTATGGAAGAATGGGGCAAAATCACACCTGAGCAATACATACGACTGGTTTCTCCATACAGGAGGCGTCTTGAAGCTGTAATTGCCAAGGTTTTTGTAAGACGTATTAAATAAATTTCAGTAAGCGTGTTCAATACTGTTTCCCTGTGTCATTCCATTTTATTACACATAACTTAATTTCTGAACTTATTTATTTCGGTTTCTTTATATGTATGGATTACTTGGGTTGTTACTGACATCTGGTGAAAATTTCATGTCAATAGCACCTTTAGAAATATTTATATGAATATATATATATTTACTTAGAAAAATGATGATGTGTTCAATACTTATTTTACCCGCTGTATACTCGTATAATGATATTCAAATTTAGCTCAATGTAGAATTGGTACTCCAGACATAATATTCCAGGAGTTTGCCCTTTTTTTTACATACAGACATTTTATTTCCCCAGAAGTGCCATGATGTCATATTTGTACATCTATGACATTATTTCTCAACCTTTCTTGAATGAACGCCCCCTCACCTCATCATGACACGCCCTGCGCCCCCCCCAAAAAAAAATAAATAAATAAACTAACACAAACACACACATTCAAAGGCAGTGATGTGATATAGATGTAAGTATATGTGGTAGAAATCAGTGGGTAGAGTAGATCACTTGACCAATTGACCATGCCAGAAATATTTTACAGTGAAAAACTCAAATTACAAAACTGACTCACAGAGACCAGTGTTTTTGGTCAAAATGATTGTCAAAATGTTGAAATATCAGTGATATATTCTGTTTTTAGAAAAGGCCTCAAGTGGTTATATTTTTATTTATGTTTGAATGTGATGAGGCTACATGACATTTATGTTTCCTATCAGAGAATGCAGTCATTACACAAGAACATTGGTCATAAGCCTATTTTTAAACACTTGCTCTCTGATTTTTTAAGTAACCATTCCAGGACAACTAGGAAAATATTGTCTTTTGGGGAAAAAAACAATAACACTTGTGAACTGATTGAAATTGTTGTAAATATATGTGATTGCAAATTCACAGAAAAACAATCAGGCAAACAAAACTCACTAAGTGCTGTGGTGGCACACCCTTGCATATACCTATGACCAGACAGATTATAAAGATGCCAGAAAAAAAGGAGAATGCCTGGTCAGCAATTGCTTACCAAATAAAAACTACTCGTAAATAGCTCTCGTAGCTAGCTCGTAACATCTTGCATAACTGCTTAAAGCTCTACTCAGCTAATTTACAGAGCTAATGTTAGTCAAAACAGATATGCAGGCTAACAACAATACCTGCTTAGTGATTCACTGTAACTGAGTGCTTACCTGTTGCCACACCACCCATATTTAAAAGTGGAATTTATGTTGGTAATGCTCGCTCGTTTCGAAATTCCAAGCTAACGTCATGGTAGAAAAATGAAACGAGAAACCAATGTAAGATTCCGCGTTGATTTAATTGATTTTAAAGATGATTTTAAAGTGATTAGTCTGTAGCATGACAAGATGAGGTCAAGTATGGAGCGCATTTGTTGGACTGCTTTTTTGTTGTCAACCTATCTGCATTTCCTGGTCTGCTGGTAAATGTATTGATTTCCAGTTTTACCTAGCCTATGGTACTGTGACATACATGATTATAATAGTCTGTGTTGTGAATGGTTACCATTACACATTTGTAGCGAGCTCACAAACTATAAATAATAACCTTGCAACAAACAATCAACTACATCGATTAATCTTAATTTCCTACCAGCATACATTACTGTAATTAGGCTGTCTCACAATTATCTTCACAATGTTTAAATATAATGCAGTATACTAGACTGCACTTCCATAAGTGTCTTTATTTAAATCTAATTTATAAAGACATAGCAAAAAAAAAAAGCATTTTTTGCTATGTCTATATAAATTTCATGATTTCATGATGCACACTATATGGAAATAATGCATTTTATATTAATCATGAATTTCATATGCAAGGACAAAAACTCAGGATTAATCTCTGCTGCCAAAAAGTTTGTAAGATAATGAGCTGCATGAAAGATTTTTATAGTTTATTTGCTATAAAAATCAAATTGCCAGTTATTGTAGGCTAAGCATTTTCTCAGATCCTCCAAATGTGGATACTTTTTTTGCAGAGTGGAGAGCTCAGCCAGCAATGGGGAAGGCTTTCAAGTGCCTTGTTCAACACATCATTGCTTTGCGTTCTTTTCTTTAAACATGTGACATGGGTGACAACTCTGCATGCCCAGTGGGTGGCCAAAATTACACTTCCTGGTTCTGACGTTGTCTCCATTGAATTCTGTTGGAGTTGCTGTCTCTACATGTTTATATACTCTATGGTTTCCTCAAACAAACCAACAAACAAACAGAGAAGATAGGAGACAGTGAAAACAGCAAAACTATTCAACAAAACACCACAAGGCGAAGTGTGCTATAGATGATAAGTACATTGAAAGACATAAAAACCAGGTGTGTGTGTTTGTTTATGTTAAGTAATATGTAGAACTGTTAGGGGGTGAATTTTTATGTGGATGCATTTGTGTGTGTAACCGGGAAGCAGGCTGCTAGCCCTGAGTGTGTATCCTCAGAGCTCCGGGGGTGGGGGTAAAATGTACACAAAACATTACACAAGCACGGTAGGTTCGTGTTACCGTAGTGCGGGGAGGTAGGAGTGCTGCCTGCAGCCTGTGACAGAGCTCTCTGTCACAGAGGGCTTATGGCTTCCACACCACATCCCAAAGATCCCTTTGATTTAGGTGAGAGCAGAACAGACCGTAATCCAACTTCTTCCTGTTTGTTAGACCCCATACCTCAAGATGTGCAAGTGGTCATTGTTGAATATGTAGTCAAACATGGGACAGAAGGACCTGTGAATGTTATGAAATGCAGGCCTGATTGTAAACAAGCTCTTAAACTGAATGGTACCTGAAAAGAGGGAATTTTTTTAATAGTAATCAGAGATTACTGTAATCAGAGATTTTCTTGTTTGGTTCTTTAACCACAGCTGTAGAACTGTCAGACTTGAGCAGGACATCTTATTCTCAGATGTAAAGTGCTGCAGTTGGAGAGTGTAGCACAGATATCTTCATCAGAGCATTGTAGATCTTACAATCCTCATTATCACTCTTTATCATTGAGCACTATCAATACTACATTTAAAATATTAAGTGTTAAATATTAACACATCACATCTTTCTTTCAGACTCAGCAGCTGTGATCTTACAGAGGAGTCCTGTGAAATTGTGGCCTCAGCTCTCCAGTCATCAAACTCACCCCTGAGAGAGCTGGACCTCAGCTACAATAACCTGGGATATACAGGAATGAAGCTGCTCTGTGCTGGACTGAAGAGTCAAAACTGTAAACTACAGACACTGGACCTCAGCTACAATAACCTGGGAGATTCAGGAGTGAAGCTGCTCTCTGCTGGACTGAAGAGTCCAAACTGTAAACTACAGACACTGGGGTGAGTAGTGCTGTGTGCTTTGTGACTTTTAGTAAATAGTTAGTGATTATGGCTCCATACAGACAAACCTTAAACAGCTCCTTCTCTCAATCAAACTTCTCCTCTCCCCAGCCTTCCTTCTTTTGTCCACATTGGTCCCATCCCTCTCTTCTTACTCTTCTATCACAGCAAAGTAAAGCAGGAGAAAACCCCATGAGTCTTAGGGTTGCCAGCTGTGTGGTTCCTGAGCAGAATTCTTTTGTGTTGAAGTTCTGTGTGAAAGTGACATTCTGGATTGATGTGTGTTTCTCATAAGGCTGCTGCATGCTTCAAACGAGCTCCTACTCAGAACGGTGGAATGAGTCTAAAAGTGACTGAAAGGGTGTCAAATTTGGAAATTCTGTGTCAGGCAGTTTTTGTAACTTTTCAACTCATACAATGTAACAGCCACACCCATTTTCACAAGTGATAGGCCAAAATGGGTGGGGTTTCAAGTGGTTTGAAAATTCTGTGTGTTCATTCTTAAGACAACTTCTTCAACTACAATTTTCACTGTGAATACCTTCAAAGGAAATCAGATAGTGTTCGCTTGTATCTACATCTGTTTGGCTCTTCACCTCCCCAAGTGCAGAGACACCCAGAAATCTCTGAGTGATAATTCTTACTGGTGGAAGATCATGGAGGCTGTGGGCTGCCCACTGACCCTGACATAAACGCTGTTTACTTTGAAGAAGATCCAAAGTGGTCTTAAAATTATGTCTGAAATTAAAACAAAAGAGTGAATATGCCATTTGAAAACATGATAGTTTTCAAACTGCATATGCACAGCTATAAACTCAACGTAAAATGACATTTAAGAAGCAATAGTATGGTAGATGTCCTGTTCCATAACTAGCCCATATGTGTTGCACCTCTTAAAAGGGCGAGATAAAATGTTACCAGGGAATGGAAAAGAGACTGCAACATCATAGTATATGTGTTATGAATTGGTTTCCACTTCTCTAATCTCATCAGGCTGGCGTGTATTTATTTATTGTGTGTGTGTGTGTGTTCTCTCCACAGGCTGGGTTTGTGTATATTTATAGTGGGTGTGTTCTCTCCACAGGCTGGGTTGATGTATATGTGTAGTGTTTGTGTTCTCTGCACAGACTGGGTTTATGTATATTTATAGTGTGTGTGTTCCCTCCACCGGCTGGGTTTGTGTATATTTATAGTGGGTGTGTTCTCTCCACAGGCTGGGTTGGTGTATATGTGTAGTGTTTGTGTTCTCTGCACAGACTGTGTTTATGTATATTTATAGAGTGTGTGTTCCCTCCACCGGCTGGGTTTGTGTATATTTATAGTGGGTGTGTTCTGTCCACAGGCTGGGTTGGTGTAATCTCACAGAGGGTATTATATTATAGTACATTAACTAAGCCAGCAGGTGTCATAACATGACTTCGGAGATATTACCAAAAGGCAATAATGGACAAAATTTCATAACAGCACAAATAATTTAATTCAAATAAAATATTTTAACAGAAATTTGTTGGATTTCATGAATTGTATACTTTCAGACTTGGCAATGAGCATATTTTCAGCAAACAACAGACTTCCCCTCAGCACAGACAATGCAAATTTCTCCAAATTAACTAACACCTCTCCACCTGTATATAAGAACAGCCCCACGATCTATGTTAACAGAACAGAGGAAGCCAGGAAAACGTGAGACCTGTGCTCTTTAAATTTATATTCTTTTAATACTTGTAACATGATAGATGCAGACTATTAATTTTGGCTGAATTTAACACCTCTGTTTTACTGCTGATCTCAATAGTATGGAATCCATAGTTGCAAGGAGAAGAAGGTTTACAGCTGACAAACAGCAGCACTCCTTCCTTAGTATGACTGAGGGGGAGTGGCGTAACATCTTATGCAGCATGTGGTGGCCCACATCTGCATTCTGAAAATGTGTCTCAGATGCCTGGACAGATCAGGTGGCACATTACAATACAACTTTCAGAAAGGCAGTGTGTTCTTCCTGGCATGTTGTGTTTTACACAGTAAAGCCATAAATTATGGATGGCACTGCAACATTTAAGAGGACACATTAGAGATGTCAAGGCAGAGAGAAACTGAACCACATTAATGAGGGGCAGCCTATAGCCTAGTGGCTAAGGTACATGACTGGGATCCCTGAGGTTGGTGGTTCAAGTCCCAGTCCAGCCAGAACACCACTGCTGTTGGGCCCTTGAGCAAGGCCCTTAACCCCACATTGCTCCCAAGGGAGATTGGCCCTTGGTTAGTCTAATCAACTGTAAGTCACTTTGGATAAAAGCGTCAGCTAAATGACAGTAATATAATGTAATGTAACATGTGCCGCTTGTTGAAGAAGCCAATTAGGCAAATGATGCACAGGTGAGAAGTGACCAAGTGGCAGAGGAGTTGTTTCCCCCAGTAAGCTGAACATGAACTTGTCTATTAAATGCATTTTGCGAAATATAGGCACACAAAATCTTTTGTTTAATGCCTTTATTGTGTTAACATAAATCTGGAAACATAGATCTGGCTCTCTCACTCTCTCTCACACACAGACACACACGCACATGGGTAACGACAGTGGCATCCACCTCTTGTGCGCACACCAGAGGATTGATGGAGAGAGGGGGAGGTCTGAGGGGAGGAAGTCCTTGGAGCAGACTGCTGAAGTAGTTTAGCAGACTGCTAAACTTCAGAGTACACTGTGTATGCTGAATATATCTTAAGAAAACGTTTAAATTGGAATTTGCATTGTCGTCGTTTTACATATCCAGACCTCATGTTAATACCAGACTTCTTTGAGTCTTGGAGGCTTACTGACAGATCCAAAAATGTGCTTATGTCAGGCATGGACCTCACAAACCAGTACCTCCGTCTCCTCTGGTGTGAAACGCACATTCCTCTGCCTTAGCTCATCCATGTTCTCTTGCAAGGGTGCATTTGATTTTATTGTATTTAACATTCATTATGATTGGCGGAAACATGTAACGTCATACAAACGCCCTCTAACTGATATTAACACAGTACTCCACCCACTACAGATTGTGCCATGTGATGGACCTCCTATTGCGAGTAGTGCCATGGAATGGACCAGCCCAACTTGATTTAGCGAGTTGAACTTGAGTCCTCGAAAATAATTTTGTGTGTCTGCCCCTTCCATTGAATTTTGTGAAAATTAGGCAATGACTTATTTCCAACATTTGACGTATGACTTTCAAAATAGGGCCCCCCATCTGTGTAGTTGAGTTAAGTGACAGTACATACGCGTGTGTATATGCAGAGTCACGCCAGCACACATTGAGAGGAAAAGAGAACAAAGAGATGTGTGAAAGGAGAGAAATATGAATAAGGCCTGAATGCACACACAAGGAGTGTGCTGCAGCCTGAGACAGTGAGGAATGTGTGTTTTACATACAGTACACTCATAATACCACAGGTGTGTTTGTCCCATAGCATCAATTACTTTGAAACATTATTCACACTCAACATAAAAATTATTACATTCCTTACATTTTTGGAAAACAAAGGACATAAAATGAGTCAATGCTTCACAGTAAATAATGATAACCATTATTTAGCTACACCATCTCCAATGGAATTGCTTTTCTTAATTGGCTACATAGAATTGAAACTTCTGGAGCCAAGTCCATATACATTATGGCGAATCCTTTGACTGAATGTGGCAAGTGATTGTAGCGAGGTGCCTCTTGTCTCTGGCCAGATGCGGCAGCATCAATTTATATAACATACATGTGAGTTGAACTAGATCAATCACTGTGCCACTTGTTTCCAAATGAAACAACATGCGGATCAAAAGAACCATCTCTAAACAATGTTAACACTTTATTTTCAGACTAGGCAGCTGTGGTCTTACAGAGGAGTCCTGTGAAATTTTGGTAAAAGTGAGATTCTGGATTGATGTTCCTCACAGTCTGTGAGAATAGATGTGAAAACTGCTTCTGAGTGTGCATCTGTTTGTATTTTTTGGTGTGTATTTATTGTGTGTGTGTGTGAGTGTGTTCTCTTCACAGGCTGGGTTGGTTTATATTTATAGTGTATGTGTTCTCTCCACAGGCTGGGTTGGTGTATATTTATAGTGTGTGTGTGTTCTCTTCACAAGCTGGGTTGGTGTATATTTACAGTGTGTGTTTTCTCCACAGGCTGGGTTGGTGTATATTTATGGTGTGTGTGTGTTCTCTTCACAGGCTGGGTTGGTGTATATTTATAGTGTATGTTTTCTCCACAGGCTGGGTTGGTGTATATTTATAGTGTGTGTGTGTTCTCTCCACAGGCTTGGTTGGTGTATATTTATAGTGTGTGTGATGTTTCCACAGGCTGGGTTGGTGTATATTTATAGTGTGTGTGTGTTCTCTCCACAGTCTGGGTTGCTGTAATCTCACAGAGGGCTGCTGTGATGATCTGGCCTCAGTCCTGTGTTCTCCCCACTCAGAGCTGAGAGATCTGGAGCTCAGAGACAACGAGCTTCAGGATTCAGGAGTGAGAGTGCTCTCTGCTGGACTGGAGGACCCACACTGTAAACTGCAGATACTGGGGTGAGTAACAAACACTTCTCTTTCATGAAGGGTTCAAATGTGACTAAATATCCCACTAATGTTTATAAATACTTAGACTAAAGCTTTCTGTACATTTTGTACAGTCAGTCTGACATTACAGATTTTGTAAGGTGTTTACCACACTACTATGTAGGCGTGTAACGGTATACAAACTTCACGGTTTTGTATGTACCTCGGTTTTGGTGTCGCAGTCCAGTACATTTTTGGTACAGAAGGGAAAACAAAAAAATGTAGAAAATAATATTTTTATATTATTTTGAAAAATGTAAACATTCAACAGTGGCCCCTTGGCCACAATTCTGACTGTAACAGTTAAAGCACTCTAATATAGACATGTCATTAAGAAAAAATAAGGCGTGCAATAAACACAAATGTCAGTCATGCTCCATTGTAATCATTCTCTGATCTGTTGATAATTCCTGAACAAATGCAGCTTGCGCTGGTTTATACAGGGCAGGCACAACGGACTGACTGAAATGTGAGGGCACATTGCAGCAGAACTCAAGCACTTTGTCCATATGTTGCATATCCGCAGTTGTGATAATTCCTATAGCATTAGTTATTGCTTTGGCACAGTCTGAATCTGCGGTGAGAGGCTGCTTGAATGCTGTGAGGAGAAGGACTCGCTACCCTATCATTTTTGTCTCGTTCTGCTTATCGACACATTCGGGTCATGCTGTTGTAAATGATTTGTTTGAAGTGTATCCACAGACATACCCAACTGGGCGGGATGTTGGATCATGGATGTTTGTACCGTAGTTTTTGTCTCGGTTTCAGTTCCGTTACAGCTATGTGTACTACCTACTGCAATGTGTTTGATAATGATAATCACTAATTCCACAGCCCTGTTATTTTATATTCAGATTTTGTAAGGTGTGTTTGTCCAGAGCTGGTCTCCTTCTCTCTGCAGGCTGTCTGGCTGTCGAGTCACAGAGAGAGGCTGTGCTTCTTTGGCTTCAGCTCTGCGTTCAAACCCCTCACATCTGAGAGAGCTGGATCTGAGCTACAATCACCCAGGAGACTCAGGAGTGAGAGCGCTCTCTGCTGCTAAACTGGACACACTTACACTGCTGTAAGTACAGAGAGTTTCCACACTGCACCTCATAGACACACTGCTGTGAGTACAGAGAGTTTCCACACTGCACCTCATAGACACACTGCTGTGAGTACAGAGAGTTTCCACACTGCACCTCATAGCCACACGACTGTAAGTACAGAGAGTTTCCACACTGCACCTCATAGACACAGTGCTGTAAGTACACACTGTGTTTCACTCAGTAACTGTTTGTTCTGCTGTTCCTACAGTGTGGACCATGGAGGAGAGAGAATGGACAAACCAGGATTCTGGAAATGTGAGTCTGAACATTCACTCCCTCCTCTTCTCCTTCTCTTCCTCTTTTTTATACATCTATTTTCAGCAATTTTTTCAGTCATTCTCTGCACTATTCTGTCCTTCACAGTGACACATGTCCACAGATTGGTATCTAGACAGAAGACTGTCCACACAGTGGACTGTCTGTGTTTTTCATGGTCATTGAGCTCAGTTTAAGTGTTTGTTTGCAGATAGCATTTACATTCACCCAAATATAGACACACAGATGAGTCAAAACATGATGACCAGTCACAGATGAAGTGAATAACATTGATTATCTTGTTACAATGGTGCATGTAAAGGTCTGTGGATGAGGGAGAAATGGGCAGGTGTAAAGACCTGAGCAACTTTCACAAGGGCCCAATCGTCGTGGCCAGACGACTGGGTCGGGGCATCTCTGAAATGGCAAGGCTTGTGGGGTACACCTGGTCAGCAGTGGTGAGTACCTATCTACAGTGGCCTGAGGAGGGACCACATCCCAGTGACAGGGTGTTGGGCGCCCAAGGTTTATCGATGTGCAAGGGCAAGGAAGGCTATCCTGTCTAGTCCAAACCGACAGAAGGGCGAGTGTGGCACAAGTCACAGAAAATTTGAATGATGGTTCGCGAGGAATGTGTCACAACACACAGTGCATTGCATCCTGCTGTGTATGGGGCTGTATAGCTGCAGCCCGGTCAGAGCGCCCATGCTAACCCATGTCCACCGCCGGAAGCACATACAGTGGGCATGTGAGCATTGGAACTGGACCTTGGAAAATAGAAAAAGGTTGCCTTATCCAAACAGTCCCATTTTCTTTAACATCATATGGATGGCCATTTACGTGTGTCCCGTTTACGTGTGTGCCAAGTGTTGGCACCAGGATGCACTGTGGGAAGAAGACAAGCCGGTGGAGGGATTGTGATGCTCTGGTCAAGGTTCTGCTGGGAAACCCTGCATCCCCGCATTCACATGGACATCAATTTGACACATTTCCAACATAAACATTGTTGTGGATCTGGTACACCCCTTCGTGGTAATATTATTCCCCGATGGCAGTGGCCTCTTTCAGCAGGATAATACACCCTGCCACATTGCACACATTTTTCGGGAATGGTTTATGCGTTTAAGGTGTTGCCCAGGAAGGGTCTATCTTTAATCTGACTGGTCATGAGCACAATGATGTCACCCAGATAAGTCAAAAGACTTCTTTTTTTTTATTAAATTTTTTCCCGTTTTCCCAACCCGAACTTGTTCAACCGAACTTTGTGCCGCCACAGGTGCCCGACATGACCAGAGAGGGCGCCACTGCGATGAGACTTCGCATCGGAGGCAAGTCTCATCGCAAGGAAGAAGGCTTACCTCCTATCATCAAAGGCAAGGCTGGCCAATTGTTGCCTTGCCAAAGAGGATCTCCGGCCATAGCTGGCAATAGCAAAACCCAGGATCGAACCCCTGACCCAACGTTTTATCCTGTGAGCCACTCGGAGGCCTGTGTAAAAAGACTTCTGAGGTAGGATACATTGATGTATCCTTCATTTGGAGGAGGTTGGATTTAAACTCTTTAGCTCATCTCCCATAATTTTGGAATATTGGAGGGAGGGAGGACGGATACATACATCAGTTTCCAGGACACAGAGGACAGGAGGATACAACTTTTGAGTATTGAAACTCGCCTGTTCTCTTGAAAACACTGTCAAATCAAACCTGACAAACTTTACAAATCAATGAAAAACCTTGCAGTCTTTATTTTCAGATACAAAAGCGATGGTGGGCGATAGCTCATGCAAACATAAACCTTAACAATGAGGATCCCAGGATAGCTCACCACTTGTGGCATGTCCTGGGGGAAAAAACAGTACATGACTCACCTAACTAAATCCCACAGTTTTAGTTAGGCAACAAAATCTCTCCTGCCCACCCCCTCTCCATTTCCTTGGGAACGCACCTCACTCTAAACCCTCTCTTTGGTGGTAGAACAACAGTATACATGCCTCTATTTTATAGGACAACAGTGCTCAAAGTACCTACACTGCAACTGCAACTGCAACACAAAGCTAACAATCCATTCCCGAACAGGTGGAACTAGCAGAAACAAACAAAACAATGCTGAGACACAAATATTTAACATCTCCATTTGAGATTTTACAATAATAGTACAACTCACCCCTTCAAGACAATATCACTGCTCAACCAGGTGCAGAAATATGCAAACAACAATAACAATGCAAAGTTGCTTTTCCTCGATAATGGGCCTCATTTATCAATATTTTCGTAAAACTGTGTGTAAATTTATGCGTCAACGGATACAAACTAACACATTCCGCCGGATTTATCAAACACGCGTAAACACAGCATTTGTTTGTATTTCGTGTGTATGTTGATAAATACCAATCAATCCTAAATGACAAGCGCATTCACAGAATTTTCGATTAGCATAAATCAACGCCCCTGAAATACCATATAAGGAGCTTGAAATCCCATTGTTGGCAATGTAAACAGATGGTAGACAAAAAGCAAAAGAAAAAATGGTTCTGAAGTTTTGTTAATGGAAATAGATTTAAAAAAAAAAAAAAAACTTTGTTCAGTAGTGGAGTGTCGGGCCGGGGAGGACCAAAGCCTGGCAAGAAATAACTGTTGCAGTAAATTCGGTGTCAAAAGTTCCGCTTATGCTGCAACAGGTTAAAGGAAAATGGTTCGACATGACACTGGAGGCGAATTATTGGAGAGACATCATTGGCTGGAATTACCATGGAGGGTGAACGAGATCTGTTTTCCCTGGTCTTGAATCAATCACCCTCCAAATCTGAAGGTAAATTTTTGTATACCTGCCTTATTGTTGCCATAAATCCTGGGGGGCAGCTGCACCCGGGCCCGTGAGGGGGCATGGTTGGCTAAAGTGGTAATGACACATGCAATACATCGTTGGGACCATCATGTTTTCCCTAAATCAACTTGGAATGAATCCCAAGTTAAACAATTCGTTCATATTAGAACTATTACGTATTTAGGATCCTCCATAATAGTGTGCCCTCCCTTGCCTTTCCCTCCACTCTGCAGTGCTCTCCTTTTCAAGCTCAAACTCTAATGTCATTTTACCTTGTATAAACATAACAACAATTGTAATATTTAGATTTATTTTTCAAACAAACACAGGAGAAAATTAGATTGCAAATTCCACAGTAAATGGTCCAATCAGCTGGCTATATTAGACCAATAGCATAAGAACGTATGTTTATTAAATAGGAACATAAACGTATTATGACAGTCCTATTTTCTGCGCTGTTTCGGAGACGTGTTGATGACGGAAGTTTTTCTTAGAGCGAATAGAGCGAGGTCAGCCATAGCAATGAAGACCTTCGCAATGGTTTCTGCTCCTTATTTACAGAAAACGTCATTAACGTGTTTTATGGAATTCATGTAAAATTCCAAACAAAATCTAGATATAAGTTCCAGGCGAAACTCTGTTTGCTCGCCGAGGGCTAGAAGAGTATGTAGGCTACCTACTAGAAGTGCTAAAATACTAATATACTTATTATTAATATATTGAAACTTTTAGTAGGTACAGTAAGCACTGAAGTAAGCACCAGGTGTACTAGACGTAGTCAAAGAACAGCAGGACTTTCAGTTCAAAACCTGAAATTGTCATTTGAGATCATTACATCTGAGCAGCATTGCAGTGTCATTATATCCAGAAAGTTATTTCAAAATTTGAAGCCAGGTAAGGTAGCTAACCGGCAAGCATGCTGTATTCTTTGAATAATTTTTTTAACTACCTTAAAGTTGCAGAGGCAGTTATAATTGTTGCTTAGTAACATTAGCCACATTAACAAGCTCAACATTCCACCAATGTGAAGTCAATGGAGGCCGGTTTTTTTAAAAAACGTTATAGCTTAAAAAGTATGAATTGCATAGCTTACAAAAATACAAGCAACCTGACCAGTATATTAATGCCAAGTTCGGTATATCTACCTTAAAAACTGTTGGAGGAGATACGTCTGGAAGAACCAGGAATAATAATGATAATAAGAAGAAGACAAAGTAAAGATTCTATAGAAGAACAGTAGTTTGCACATACAGCAAGCAAACTAATTAATTTTATTAATCAGGATTACACAAATAAAGCAATACCTGTTTTAATGTTGAATCCAATAGTGATTTTATATAACACTTTGAACCGTTATAATGTTACTATATTAATGCCAAATAATTTTCTTCTCATTTTTTAATCAAGTAAAAAATGAGTGAATGGAAAAATAAAAGCAACAACACGAAAAAAATACCCTTTACAACCGTGTTTTTCCATTTACGCACACAATACGAACAGTTAAGAGCACTTGTGAAATTTCTTCGGATTCTACAAACAAACTGATATACGAAAACTTTGATAAATCCCACATTTTTTCCGTAAATGCATTTACAAATGATTTACGATCAAATTTGTTCGGCTCGCGTTTGATAAATGAGGCCCAATGCCTCTGAAATGTAAGTAAAAAAGACAATTTGTGTTTGTAGTTATTGAAAATTCCACTATCGACTGACATTTCAATTGCATCAACAATATTAAAAAAAACCCACCCACATACAAAATGTCACTTTAACAAAAGCATGCAGTTAGTCGGCTTGATAGCTGATGATGTTTAAAAAACAAAGAAGTAGTAAGCACAATGGTGATGACAATAATAATAATGCAACAACATGAGCTAAGGCAAGCAACATTGGTAGGCTACCGATTACCTAATACTGATTGATAAGGCTACCAACTATGAGCTATTATGCTCTTTTTCCCCAAATTAACTGATAAAAACCATTGGAAAGTCATAACAATCATTCTTCATCTCCGATTAAAAACATTGAAAATATCCGTCATTATTTTGTGAACCAAGAGTCTCAAGACCCAGAACACGACTGACCAATGAAAACCAGAGAAAAAATATGTCACTTTATGTCACTTCCACCTCTTGTGTTGCCCTGGCCTCCAAATTCCCCAATTTCAATCCGATCGAGCATGTGTGGGATGTGCTGGAATAACAATCTGTAGCGGCTCCACTTTGCAATTTACAGGACTTAAAGGATCTGCTGCTAATGTCTTGGTGCCAGATACCACAGGGCACCTTCAGAGGTCTTGTAGAGTCCAAGCTTTGGTGGGTCTGAGCTGTTTTGGTGGCATGCTTAGGACCAGCAGCAACAGGTGATCATGTTTTGGCTCATTGGTGTACACATAAACACAAACACAAACAACAACACATACAAAAAACATACACACAAACAAAAGCACACACATAAACACACTCACACAGAGGTGCTCATATATACAAACACAACCCTGTTTCTCTCTTTTTCTCACACACACTCAGTCACACACATAATGAGATGAATATTAAAAATGATGATCTCATTTTTGTCTATGCTCTGCAGATTGCTGTCAGCTCACACTGGATCCAAACACAGTGAACAGAGATCTTTCTCTGTCTGAGGGAAACAGGAAGGTGACAAAAACACAGAAACAGCAGCTATACCCTGATCATCCAGGGAGATTTGACTGGAGGCCCCAGGTTTTGTGCAAAGAGAGTCTGTCTGGACGCTGCTGTTACTGGGAGACTGAGTGGAGTGCGTCTGAGAGGGGAGGGGTTTATATAGGAGTGACATACGAAGGAATCAGCAGGAAAGGAATGGATGATCACTCTGTGTTTGGATGGAATAAACACTCCTGGAGTCTGCACTGCTCTAAACACAGATACTCTGTCTGGCACAGTAAGAATGAAACACACATACCTGCCTCCCCATCCCCCTACCGCAAAGTAGGAGTGTGTGGTGATGATGATAGTGAAGGTGTGTGTGTGTACAGAGTAGGAGTGTATGTGGACCGTCCAGCCGGCAATCTGTCCTTCTACAGCGTCTCTGCCTCTGACACACTGACCCTCCTGTGCAGATTCCACACCAACTTCACTGAACACACACCCCTCTGTGCTGGGTTTGGAGTGTGGGATACTGACATATCAGTGTCCCTGTGCCAACTTAAGTAGATTCACTCACACACACACATATTCACTCACCTTCTGACACACACCCACTATGTTTGCAGTGAAGCAGAAATTGGTTAAGTGCATATTTATGCCAGTGAGTGTGCAATTTGTGTGAACATGTGTGTGTGTGTGTGTGTGTGTGTTGATATGTTTGAGTGTGTGTGTATTTGAGATAGAGTGTGTTCTTCTGGATGAGTTCTAGAGGGGGTAAGGGGTGGGAGAGAGTGGGTTAGAGGGGGGTAAGTGGTAGGAGAGAGAGGGGTAGAGGGGGGTAAAGGGAAGGAGAGTGTGGGTTGGAGGGGGGTAAGGGGTAGGAGAGAGTGGGTTAGAGGGGGTAAGGGGTAGGAGAGAGGGGGGTAGAGGGGTAAGGGGTAGGAGAGAGTGGGTTAGAGGGGGTAAGGGGTAGGAGAGAGTGGGTTAGAGGGGGGTAAGGGGTAGGAGAGAGGGGGTAGAGGGGGGTAGAGAACTCTTTTGTGGAGTTTCATTCATGAAAAACCAAAACAATTTTTTTTTTACCAAATTAACATTTCTAAGAGCAGACATTGTTCACAAATATAAGTTTGCATTTAAGTAAAAATTTCTCAATATTTGGATCAATATTTGATCCAAATATTATCTCTATTTTAGAGCATCCTAGAGAGTGCCTTGTGAAGTTACAGTATGTGTATCCTCTTCCCTATTCAGTGTTCCCAAAGATGTTCCATGGGGTTGAGGTCTGGTGACTCTAGAGGGAAGCTATGCGAGTCAGTGTTAACTTCTGTGTGTGAAACATGGTCTTTTACCAGGTCAATCTACTGTTATGTTTTTATTTCAATTAATATTATATTGTAAATGTAAACAGTTTGTGTGTAATTTCCTTCATATAAAACATATTACATATGGAGATACCTTTCAGATTTTTATCTGTAAATATTTTTCTTATTAACTTTCTATAAAAGTGAATAACTGAAAAATAGAATTAGAATGATCACTCAAAAATTTACAGAGCTGGAGATAAACTTAGCCCCAGTAACTAATGTGCAATCTGTGTGATCAGTAACCTGGGGAATGTTTTCTGCTGTATTCTACATGCCTGAATACAGTCCTTCCTTACTGAATATAGTGTCTTGTGTAAGAGTCAGATTAGCTTTCTTCCAACACATTATAATACTGATATTATTTATCCTGTACACACCATAACTAATAAATATATCCACTTAAATATGGTAAATTACAATATTTTTCCATCTGCATAGATTAAAAATACATTTGAGTCAATTTGTCAACAGTGCCAATATTACAACATTAGAAAATGTGATTTAAGGGATGGAGGTCATCCATCCATTATCTGCACCCACTTCATCCAGTCTTGGGTTATGGCCAGA
This sequence comes from Albula glossodonta, assembly GCA_019788955.1. Taxonomy (NCBI): domain Eukaryota; kingdom Metazoa; phylum Chordata; class Actinopteri; order Albuliformes; family Albulidae; genus Albula; species Albula glossodonta. The sequence continues at coordinate 32,081 of JAFBMS010001037.1, forward strand.
GGGTAGGCTGGAGTCTGCCCCAGCATATACTGTATTGGGCAAGAGGCAGGGAGGCACCCTGGACAGACTGCCAGTCCATTGAAGGGACAGAGAGATAAACACTAACATGCCTGCAAATGTTACAGTTTAGTATAAATGCCATAGTCTTGTGTCTCAACAATGAAATGCACTAATTAAACATTATTTAATCTGAAAAATGTATTTAAGAGGTATAGTGTAATGGTTATGTCAGAGTGTTTCACACTTAGTGATACAAGGTTTGATTCTGAAGTAGGCATTGCAGTTGTGCCCTCAAGCAAGGCATGTTACTCAGATTGCTTCAATAAAAATCCCGCTTTATAAACAGAAGTTTCAGTGCTTTATAGTTCCTGCCAAATGTAACGGTTGTCTGGACGTTTAATAACCTGTCTGAAACAGTGACAACATCAGACTAAACTCGTGACGATTTGACTATGAAACATTTTCTCTTTGGCTTCATTTGGGATGATACTTTAGCTTTAAAGTGTTATAAGGTAATACCACGTTTTAACCTTAACCTGAATCCTTTTAATGAAATGTTTCCTGAGTGAAACAAGTGAAAAAATCACAGCTGGATGTAGCCTACATTTCCTCTACATTAATGGCAACATTAGCTTAGCCACAGCTAACCTGCTTTCAGTGTCCTTACTGGCATAAATCTGTTGTCATATTGTGTAGTGCTTTAGATGTTATCATGTAGATGATTAATTCAGCCTGAAAACCCACAGATATGATTTAAAAAAGCAAAACCAAATTCAACTTCAAAATAGCCTAAGTAGTCCTGAGAGTCTTCTGACTGAAATTCTGTGCCCTAACAGCCAAGATATGGTTGCTGTGGGCAAGAAATTATGATTAAGAATGCTGTCATACTGGGATCTGAAAACAATAAGTCCCTGTTATGATACTCGACTCCTATTTTACACTGCAGTACTGATGTGATCAGGCTCCTACTTTACACTGCAGTCAGGGGCGCTGTATGGGGGGAAAAAGTTAGGATGATTCTAAGGGCCTGTGACTGACAGGGGCCCTAAAAAATTAATAGAACATTAGGTAAAAGTGGGTGGTGGGGCCCACCTGGGGTGGTGGGGTGCGATATCTTTTCAGGGGGTCTGAAATCCTTAGCAGCGCCCCTGACTGCAGTACTTATGTGATCAGGCTCCTACTTTACAATGGAGTACTGATGTGATCAGGCTCCTACTTTACAATGGAGTACTGATGTGATCAGGCTCCTACTTTACACTGGAGTACTGATGTGATCAGGCTCCTACTTTACAATGGAGTACTGATGTGATTAGACTGCTTGTGAAGCTGCAGTACTGACAAAATCAGATTCTAGTTTACACTTCAGTGCTGACATGGTCAGGCCCCTAGTTAAGAATGTGATCAGGGCCCTCATTTCTCATTATTATGAACAAACAGAAATGTGTGAGATCATTACTTAGCAAATTGTGTTATTCTGCCATTTGTACTTAAACTCGAGAGTGTGCTTAAATTTACGCACAGCTCTGATCATGCTGATGGACCTTGTGGTAGGAAAGGGGAACTATCATTGTATTTCTCTTATAGACACTTCTATAGTTCTCAGGATGTTATCTGATACAATATACATAAACCATTTAAGTGAATAATAAAATCAGTTTGAGACAAAGTGGAAAGCAAGGTTGGAGGCAATTGAGGCCACTGGTTAAATCTTATAAAATGCGACACTAAGGAATTCATTGTGATTTGTTCAAAATGACCTAGCATTGCTTGAAGAACTGGCACAAGCTGCATTATGAAGGGAGTGTGTTTTCTATGAGTGTGCTGATTTTATTGCTCAGAGAGTTGCTTGGCTCATCAGTAGGTTTCATCTCCTTAGACATTTTTTATTGGATGCGTGCAACCAGCTTTCACCGTTATTTGAAAGGGGGAGAAAACGCACCGATGCCATCCCAGTGCGTACCCAAATCCTCTCCACCCTGGGGTTTTTGGGCACCACAATATTCCAGTAGCAGTTTGTGGACCAATTTGGCATTCCACATCCAACCATGAGCTGAATACTGCCTGCACTCTTGCATGCCATAATTTCATTGACCTCACAATACATATAGTGTCTATACACTGCTGCTCAACAGGCAACAGTGAAAAGGGGTTTCAATGGCATAGCTGGATTTCCCAATGTCATTCGAGCAACTGACTGAACTCAACTGACTGTACTGTCGCAATAAAAACACCATCATTCAACAAATTCAACTTTGTTAACAGATGACGTTTCCATTCACTTAATGTGCATTTCATCTGTACTTCATTTGGCTTTGCTGAATGTAGTGGCCAAATGGCCTGGTGGAACACATGAGTATTTAATTATGCAGAACTGGTCAGTTGGCCTTAAACTCCAGGGGAGAGTTGTTGAGGATGGATGGCTTATTTTTAAGTGATTCATGTTTTGTTTGCAATGTTTTATTTGCTAGCTTAGACCTGTACTGGGAAAAAAATATCTGAATGTTCTGTTTATAACTGCAGGAGCCCGGAGCTACCCATTAAAAACATGGCTGATGACTCCCCTCACTAACCCGCGAAGGTGGAGTGCACCACAGGCCTGCTGAAAGGACGTTGGCTGTGCTTGTGTCGGACAGGGGGCACACTGCCTCTCAAATCAATGTCCTTCACATAACATTAAGTGAATCTAATAGAATGTACATATTCCTTTTTCGGTTTGCTACATTGTTAAGGCTTGGTCGTGTGCAATGGAATGCCATTGTCAAATGGCATTCCATTGAATGATCCGCCCAGACCCGACGAGCCCATGCCTGACAGGGAGCATTTCCAACCCTCTACTGCTGTGGCACTGAGGAAAAGACTCAGAACCATACAACCATTTTAGCTATGTGTTCTTCCAAATATTGTAATCAATTCATAAAGGAAAACATGTTTACATTTCAACATAATTCATTTTTTCAAATGGTTTTTCAAATCCCAGCACCAGCATTATAGCCGAGTATGATACCCTTTACAATGTATTTCTTCCATACAATTTTCAGCTGAATATATTGCAAAAAATTGAGTCTTTTAAGCCAAATTTTAGTTTATTTATTTCTTCTTATTATTTAAAAGCATTTACCCCCAGTAGTAAGTTTAGGGTTTTCCCATAATGGACATGAGGGTAAATCCAGTTCTTTATTGGTAGTGAATTAATATGGCCATATCACAAGAGAAACTAACAAGGGAATTCTGAATATTTCTTTTGTCATTTGGATGATACCACAGGGAAGCCAAAGATAATTGTTTATTCTTTTCAGTGACAATTTTCTCTTCCAGCCACATCCAGCTGCCGATCTTCCAATGCCTTCTGTATGCCCAGCACAGGGGATATTTACCATTATAAGACAAATAATAAGTCTGCAAATCTGGTACTGCCAAGCCTGCCTTGTTTATGGGCATACTATGTTGTTTATCTTTCCAAAGGAATGCTGTAAACAGCTAATTTATATCCTTAAACTAATACTGAGGGGATCTCAGTGGAATAGCTGACATCAAAAAGAACAGCCTTGGAAAAAAAACATTCATTTTAATCACCTCTTTCTCACAAAGATAACAACTGTGTTCACTACCTGCTAAGGTGTTCTCTAATCATTTTAGTACCTGTTCCAGTTAAACTCTCCACCGCAAAACCAATCTAAAGACGGAGAGAGTTCTCTCTGGGCTACGTTATGCAACTTAACCATTAATATAGTTAGACAGTGAAGATGCATGTTAGCTAGATATGCCTTCATATCTAGCATATTCCCCATGCCAAAATCCTTATATTTTCCATGAGCATAAAATCATTTTAAATAAATGTTTTTATTTACTATTAATAGATGTGATGTTATTTTCAATAAAGTTGCCAAGCTTTTCCACTGTGAAACCACTTATTTGTATGCACAATTTAATAATCATATTGAATAATTATCACAATCATTACAATAGTTACTATAATTATTTGTGTAGCACCCTTTGAACAGGGTGAATCCCGAAGTGATTCCCATAGACAAGTAAAGATAATTAATAAAATCGGTAACGATAAAATATGGTAAAACAGATCAGTAACTAACTGCAACAGTAACCAAGTAATGATAAATAAGTGTGAGGTGTAACAGAGTTTAAAAGTACATATGTGTAGAGACAGGTAAAATGATGAACAAAACATAAAAATCAATATCAGAAGACTTAACCAGAAATTCTGCTGCGATATACATTGGCAATTATGCCGTTCTGTTTAAATGGCGATTTTAAAACAGTTCGTGCTCAACAGAAGATTCTGTTTCATGCTGTGTGAATGATTGAAGCTAAAGGTAGCATAACTGTTACATTTAAAGATTCAGAAAATGTAGGTTATTCTTAACAAAATGCATGGCTACGGCAGCTACGTCTCCACCAGCTTATGAGAGCTTATGATTAAAACTTCATGGCCAAAACGTACCTTTTTTTGGACTACCAATGAACTTGATAAGCGGCTATTGAGTGTTGGGCATTTCCTTTGAATCTGTAAGATTTAAATAACGACCACCACCAACAACATCGCATTTTAGCGAATGGATTGTATAATCAATCGGCAACAGAGGTCTTTGAACTTGGTAAACTTTTAAAAATTTGCTTGTTCTTTGGTAGCAAGAGCATAATATTCAAATAAAGTTTAACACGTGGGCAAGCGAGCAAGCATCGACGTGCATTCTGGGCAATATCAACGCTTGGAGGGATGATTTTTGTTGGCTCCGTTGGAGGGAGTAAAACCGAGGGCTTGAGCAAATGAAAATTCGCCCTTCCCTCAACAAATGTGGATTGGAATCGCCCTCACGGTGGCAGCCATCTTGCATACGGGACTTTTTGGGGATTCCCCCCTAGATTGAAGGGAAGTGAGCACGAAGAAGCAAGCATTTTTTCGGATTGGAACGCAGCCCCCGTCCTTCTGTCTTCCACTGTATCGCTAGCGATAGTGATGCGTAGTCAACCATTTTGCAATACATTTCGTAGTGAAAGCTGACACAGCAAATGCACCTGTTGACTTTTTTTTGCTAGTAAAATTCTTCTGGCTAGGCATTGTTTAACTTAAAGTTAGATAGCAACATAGGCTAGCTATTGCGGCATCTAACGTTAAGATCGTATCGATGGGTATATCTGAACATGGTCATATGTGGCTTCCTCGTTAACATACGTAACTATTTTAAAATATCTGGAAAACAAAATAATTACCTATTTGAGTAGTTAGCTGGTCAGATCGCTTGTACTCTAGCAGGCTATGTATAATTATCACTAGCATGATATAAAATGTAACCCATGGTATTATAGTCTTGTTATGCTGACATATTTAACATATCTACCCACTACTTCACTATTGATAGGATAGTTAGAAAATATTCAGTCTCATAACGGGTATCATCTGTTATTTTGCAGCACATTTCTTACGGCCGCTAATTAATAACCTGAATGTACCTCACAGTACGAACATAACCTAGCATGGCTAATTGTATAGCCAGCTGTCTTATGAGCGATCTGACTGACCGTATCATAGCAACCAGCCAAAAAAGAAATCTGTTGAGATTTGAAACGCTGAGCTGAGCATTCTCAGCTGAGGGCTCAGCGTTTTCACATGGCAGTTAGCTCCAGTTTAAGCTGCGGTTATTTTTACTTCCATTTATTTTTTCGAGAGAAGTCCTTTTAAGTGATTTTCCAATCTGGTAAACAAACATAGATACTGTGTGCGTCGCTGGAGCTGTTTGAAACCTTTAGCCGATCTTTCAAACTGCGTCACGCTGGAGAAAAAGAGACATCAGAGGGACAAGGACCTCTGCGTTTCATCTCCATTGATTACGTGAGTAAAAGGAAAAGAACTTAGGTAGAGCAAACGGATGTCATGTCACTCGTGGAACACTTATTTGACTTTAGAGGATTTATTAAACAGCGAACGGAACGTTTTCAACCAGAGTGACTGGGGGTTGCTAGTGCTAGCTAACGTTGCGAGCTCTCATAGTTAAAGTTTGAATTGGGAAAGCTGAATTTTAGTGACAAGTAGGCGAAAGGAGGGAAAGCTACTGGGCGTTTCCAGGGTTGTGAATGTGACATTTGGACTCATATGAGAGAGCAAAATTCCTCAGGGCATGGACAAGCTTAGTATCAGTGAATAAATTTGCATAATTTTTAATGTAACCTCTGCAGCTGAATACAGACAAATCCTCAAAATTCATATAATCATATACATCCTAAAAATACATAGCATTTTATCAGTGTTATGGATGTGACATCAAACGGACAAACTTTTATGGGAGACTACAGGTTTTCTACAAACAAAATTTTAAAAACAATTGCAGAAAGCATTACATGTGTACCCTGAAAGAGACTTGAATGAACACAAAAAGTGTAGATTTGAAAATATTTGTTGTTTTTCGAATACATTATTTTAGCCAGACTGGTATTATGGATGTGGCATTTTCACGTTATGGATGTGACATGTCTGAACCAGTCCTCTACAAACTATATAAAGCACATGCTTGAATAGTGAATTTTAACATGAAACAATTTAAATAGTAATTATTGAAAAACTGAAAAAAAAATGAAATTACAGCATCCTCAGTACCCACTAAGATCCACAGGAAGAATCAGGACAAAAGCTCTTTTAAAATATACAGTATAATTTAATATTCATTCACTTAAATAGACCAACAGTTTACAATAAACAAATTACATTTATAAAGTACATAACATCTTTCAGTAGGTCAGCTGCTGCTGATATTTTAGTTTTTAGTTTTTGCAAAAACAGAATTAAGTTTTTGCAAAAAGATGTCTTCATCTCTTGTCCATAGCAGGACTGAGAACAAACGGTCTTTTTAATACACACAGTATAATTTGATGCATAATTTGTAATGTATAATTTATTTAAATAGGATAGCAGAAGAAATTAAATTCATTAAGTACATTCATGTATTTCATTATGTCTGCGGCTAATGATAATTTGTTGGCAGAATTAATCAATCTGAATCAATCAATCAGTCTGCCAACACAGCTTTGGTAAAGTGGTATCTTCCTCTGTTTTCCACAACAGGACTGAGAATATCAATAACTTGACCATAACCCACCCAAGTTATATCCTCTTTAGGAGGCAAGCAATACACAAATCCATGCATGTCATTCCTTCTCAAGCACTGGACCTCCACTCCGTCATCATCTATGTTAGTTGCCAGCCCTATAAACTGCCTGGAAGACTTCTTAGCCTTAAAGGCAACAAGCAGGCAATCTCCTGTCTTAATCTTCATGTTGTTAGACTGTGGGTGGTGTGAAGTATCAGCTGTGGCACCCGTGTGATTAGAATGTGTAAATTTGTGTGTAGCTGCCTCTGATGAGGATGTATGCTGCTGATGCTTCATGTGGCCCCAAGAGGTTGGCTCAATATGGTGTACATGCTGGGAGCGTAAGACAGAGGGTTCAGAGGTTAAGATTTATATTTGGGGAAGACTTCTGTTTATATAGCTTCCACGTCATATATCTCTTCACTAACCCCATCATGCTGTACATTGTTGATTGCTGAAAACAACATGCTCTGAAATGCTTACCTACAAGAGGTGCCACATTTGCCCAGACTTTCCCGCTGGTGTTGCTGAGTGAACATATGGATGTCCCTTTTCTCCACTAGTTTTGCGTTGATTTTAGGGCAGTATTGTGCAGCTGTCTTGGCAAAAGACTGTGCATTGTTGACTATAACCTTCCAGCTTAACACAGCTGAACCGACGAACCTTTTAACTGTTCCACCCACTCCATCAACAGCTCCCTTGCCATGACTTGTGGCAAAAAAGAGCCATTCCACCTGGATTAAACAAAATTAAATGAGGATCATTGAATAAATAAAGAACACTATAGACAAGATGACCAAGGGAAGCACAGGAGAGAGGGACTCACAGCCAAAGTTAGAGTAGCAGCGCAGCATTTATTTTCCTTTTTTTTTTCAGTTTTTCTTGCTCAAAACAAAATGGTGCTTGTATATACAGTGTTAACCCCAAAACCAAAAATAATAATAAAAAAACAAAAACTAATTCAATCAAAGAAAATTAAAGAGAAATCTCAGTATTTACTCAAACAAAACAAAAAAACTATAAATGCAAAGAAAACACTCTTCATTAGTGCAAGACTTCTTTTCAGTCCCCCTGGCATGCTACAGCCAGTTACCATTCCTTCTATTTCTTTTTTTCCTTTCTCTTTTCCCACGGCAGACTACCTGGCCTCTATATAGGCTACTGCCCTCCCCCTGGAACAAACCAATACAATAAAATCAATTATCCCTCCCCAGTACATACAAAATTCCCAAAAACAACATAGAAGAACATAATAGTTTTACATGAAACACTAATACATTACAGACAATTGAAAACCATTCACCACAAAATAAATGACCAAACCAGACTACACCACAATACCTCCCCCCATTTACTACCTTAGGAGGGAACCTCCCCTCCCCTTAAAACGGCATAGGTATTGCTGCCCTGGTTTGGTTGCATTACAGTGCACTGTGATATGCGGTAAGATTGACAAAGAATGAAAACATATTAACCAGGATTTTATGCGTAACTGTTTTAGAATAATTGCAAGTAGATTATTTTAACAGATGATTGTGATTGAATGTACCTGTTTAACCTGTGGAAAAATATTTGAAAACCATTAAACATTAACAACAAACACATATACGGACACTACCAAACAAACACAAAGATGCGACACAGGAATACCCGCCATCAACCTGCAGCCAGGAATAAACACGAAATCTTTTACGTTTTATGTTTGCCGGCATTTTACGTTTTGCGCGTATTCTCCCTCCCGCAGAACATGACGGCACGGTACTCTGTGACAAACACCATCTGTAATCTTCCAATACAGAACAGTCCATAATGACATAAAAAGATTTAAATGAATTGTCATACCTTCAGGCCTGGAAAGATGTCCCTAAAGGTTGTAGACATGAAGGACCCAATGAATTTGTTTTTGTACTGTGATGCTCCTCCATCACTAAAGATAATTAATGTTTGGATTTTTTTCCATCAGGTCCTCCACCACCTGACAGGAATTTAACCACAGCCTTCTTTTCATGCTCCAGTGTATTACTGACAACGGCATAGGATGGCACCTCTGCTCTGCTCCATCTAACAGTGAAAAGTGTGACTTGTCTGCTGGTCCAATGGGCTGCCTGGATTTCATCTTGATATGCAGTGGTATAATTTTCTGCAAAATCAATCTGCAACACTGCAACAGCTTCACTTTCGTCTTTCCTGTTCTGTTGGAAAATTGCACTTTTCTTTTTATGAAGTGCTTAAGAAATTTAGTGTCTGATGCCAGCAGTGATGCAAGCGCATCCCCCAATACTCCACTCTTCACTGTCTTCACCTGAAACCCCCCTTCAGATTCTCATGAATGCCATGTTGTTTGGTGTTCTTGTCTTCATCTGGGATGTTGCTAATGATGTTGCGAAGGAGGACTGCATCACAACATGGCTCGCATCTATATAACATGCGCTCTGCAGAGTCAGGATTGCAGACCAGAGCGCTGATAAATGTTGAGATGCTTTGGAAGGCATGTTGTGGAATGTGTTTGTGTTCACTCTCGAGGAGCATTTGTGTGTTCTCATGATATTTACTGAAGCAAACATCACAAGGTTGTTCTGCTTTTGTGAATACTTCCCCTGGCTGCAGCACAGCAAATTTTGATTTTCCTATTTTGACCTCTGGATGCTCTTCCTGAAAGACTCTGTATGCCTCTAAAATAGACATAGTTTAGTGCCTCTTCTGATATGACTTCTTTTAGAACAATAGCATCTTTCTTCCCAGGTGCCTGTCGAGAGATATCATCACTCATATAAAACTGCCTGACCTTTTGTTTTGTGTGGTCTGTGGTGACTGATACCTTTTTTGTCATTTCAGTGTGCCCACTGAATCCAATTGCATCAGTAATATTTTGCACCACTGCCCTTTTTTTGTTTGGACATTGAAGAAGTGCAGCAAGGACTCGTTTGACTGCTCGCCCAAGTGTATGCACATACAGGAGACCCTGGTGCAGCTAGACATTGATTTTCAGATGGGGACTCCTTTTTCGCTGTCTCTCTTTTGCAAGAGCTTGCAGCCTTTCTTTCTCCTCATCAATTTGTTGACATTTTTTTCTGTCCCTTTCCTCTCTTTCTCTTCCTCTCTTTTTCTTTGTAGTTTTCATCATTTTTGTGTCTTTCCGGGAAAGCTTTTTGACGTTCAGCATTGGACTTAACTTTTACCTATAAATTACACAGTATCGTCAATATAAGCATATGTAGTAGCCTAGTATTTTTAGTGTATCGGTATGGTCTGGTAAGAACCCTATGAATTATGCCCATTGAATAGACAAGTATTCTGTTGTCTGACGTCCATTACATCTGAGCAATAATTCAATTTTATATTATTCATTTCTAAAAGTAGACCTTTAACTCATATATTGCCATGACATTTAAAGTACTAAAAAAGTTGATTAAAATCCATCTTATCTGAGGTGAGAGAGGAATAATAACTGAAGTTTAACAGAACTACAGAGTAACAAGATGAAAAATACATTTCTCATTTCTTGCGGTCTTTAAAAAAACTGATTTTAATTATGTCTTTGTATTTTTTGTTTGTTTGGATAGAAACATAAACATAGTCATCTGTAAGTTACACAAAAAAGTTGAGATTTTATTTCAGACATTTAGCCCAGCCCTAAAACACTAAATTCAAAATTGTAAGTACTTTGCACTTTTTTTACTGGTTTCTAAAAGGTATAATTATCCCAGGCAATTATTTAATTCAGCTTCATTTCCTACCAGAGCAAATCTTTATGAACAGACACATACTAATCTGAGATCAGCTTCTCTCCACCCCTCAGTGACAGCTGAGTCTGGAGGCAATGCTGTGGACCATACTGGACAGGCACCTACTGATCTGAGATCAGTGCCTTACCATTCCTCCATCACAGCTCAGACAGGAGCCAGTGTTGTGGCCACAGGTATATGGATGTAGTGTGGCAGGAAACATGACTGTCAATGTGAACATCCAGCCTGATAACAAAGGTAAGACAGGCTTCATCATTATCATTCTGTAGCCGTTATAAATCCCACAGAAGGGAATCAATGTTTTAGTGAGTGGAAGTGTGTGGTGTACATATGGCACTGCCAAAAGAGACATTTTGCAGTTGTGAGTCTACAGGTGTGTCAGGTTGTGATACAAAGTCAAGTTTACTATTTAAAAATACAATATTGTGTATAGAGTGTAAATACAGTATTGCTACATAAATATTTCCAGCACATTAAAGGCCTGTAACGATATTGATAAAAGTCAGGGATAGGGTGGCATAGAAAGGCTTTCTGAAAAGTGTCATTCCAGAGATCCCCATCAATTTTTTATTGTGTCACCATTATAGTTTTCCAGTTTTGCTGTTTCATGTATGTAGTTTACCTGTACTGTAGCCGCTGGCTCAACTGTAACTATATGTGGTTGAGTGGAAATACTATATTTATGCATGGGTTCTACTTGGACAGTAATCATCTGTTTATTGTAACAGTTATGTTAACAGTTCTTGTCATTCACTTCATTTTCCTCTCAGTTTGGGATACCCACTTTTACTCATAGATCCATCAGTAAATCCTCCATCAGTTCTGAAGATGGCAGTCACTACACTTCATGCCGATGACTAATAAAACAGAGGAGTCACCCTTTTGCGAGGCAGCCAGTCTATCCGCTCTACTGCCAAACCACTGTGGCAAATATGCACTTGTCAGGGCTGCTTAGCGACTGTTGGCTCTGAGATGTACCTGCTTCCCATGGGGGACTGAGGGATGTGCTGAGGTAGTTTACTTTTACAGCAAAGCTTGCTCCGTGCAGCAGGTGGGTGTCTTCTGGAAGGTCTTTCCAGAAGAAGGTGTAACCTGGGAGTCCTCTCCAGAGAGTCTGAACAGAGTTTGAACCATTGTAGAACCATGGTGTCTATGCTGTACCTGCTCGGTGTTATGTGCTATATTTCCTGTGCATGTGCGAATTACTTGAATGTTCGGAGTGAAGAAGTGTGGGGTCGGTTTTTGTTGTTGTCGTGCTGAAGTTGGAGTAAAGTCTTAAAAACATACAGTTGTCGTCGTAGTTATTGAGCTATCATTGGTAGTAAAGGATGGCCGCTGGTAATTATAAAGTTCCGCCAGTGTTTGATGAGAAGAAATCTTACGAAAGCTGGAAAAAAGGTCGAAATCTGGAGACCGGTTACTGACTTGGGTAAGAAGAAGCAGGCCTTGGCGGTTGCCTTGTCGCTAACGGGAAGAGCGAGGCACAGCACTCTGGAAATAGCCGCAGGGGATTTGAACAAAGAAGATGGAATGACTACACTTCTGATAAAACTGGACTCTGTGTTTTTGAAAGAAGAAGAGGGCTGCCAATACGAGGCGTACACAGAGTTTGAATGGATAATGAGAAACAATGGTGCTTCAATGGCAGCCACTTCAAAATGGAATAAAGACACCACCTTGAAGAGGATATTTGGCGATACTACGCCACAGGTGAGCGGAGATGCAGCTGACGCTGCCTACTACACAAAGTTTACTGGCAGGAGAGAAAGTACGTCAAACCAGCAAAAACATAAAACAGCTGTTCAAGGTACCAATCTGCTTGACAGATACGGATCGCTGGGCAAAGGACTGCCCCCACAAAAATGAACATGCTAAACTAACAGAAGATGAAAGACAAACAGAGGTTGAAGAATGCAACATTACTTTATTGTCTAAAGACACATTGTCTGACACAGAGATTTTCATGGTGGAGTTTTTGGGATCTGCTGTGATTGACACAGCTTGCACTAGAACAGTGTGTGGCGAAAAATGGCTTGATCATTATGTCAGTCAACTAACACAGGATGAGTTACTGAAAATGAAGGACATAAAAAGTGCAAGACCATTCATGTTTGGTGATGGGAGAGTTGTCCATTCCACAAAGAAAGTGAAAATCCCAGCTGTGATAGCACAGATGTCTTCATCTGGGGAGGTTCAGAAACGTTCTCCATGACGGTCATCCCTCACTTGAAAGCTGCTTTTCAAATTGGACGTGAAGAACACAACAGCTTCAGCTATATTGGAATGGAGGTGCTCTCTGTGGAGGATGAAATACAGGTGCAACAATGGATGTACATAAAAAATCTCCAACCCATTCCTGTGGACCCCACCAGAGCCACACAGCAAGAGCCCCCCCTAACAGACACTGAATATGATATGCTTAAGTCAAAGATTGGCCAAATGTTGTGGGTGGCAAGGCAAAGCAGACCCGACATAATGTGTGACATATCCGTCCTGGCGTCCAGTACAAAGCATGCCACTGTTCAGACTCTGCACTGTGCAAATAAACTGATCTGAAAACTGAAATCAGAGGAGGTGGCTCTGAGGTTTCAGTTCTTGGGAAAAGACAGCTCCCTAAAACTGGTGGTGTTCAGTGATTCATCTATGGGAAATCTTTCAGATGGAGGCACTTAAGGTGGGCACCTAATCATGCTTATGGGAGAGGATGGAACATTCTCGCCTATATGCTGGTAGTCAAAGAGGATCAGGAGAGTTGTTCAGAGCTACACTCTTTTAAACTCCAAGAGGCCCATGAGTCCAAAAACATTTAGGACTTACAGTCTCACTGGAGGATTTCACCATACATTGGTATTGTGAGGCGTCTTCCAACACCAGGACCACTTTTAATCTACTTTGTGTCAGGTGCAGTGGGAGTGGATCAGGCAGAATCTGTGGGTTTAGCCGCTGGTGACAGCAAGCACAGCTAATCGGAGGAGCAGGTGTCTGGTGCTTCTTCTTGTAAGCCTTGCTGGCCCATCCACTTAAGAAACAGAAACAGCAGCCAGGATATTGAGGACTGTAGTCTCAGAGGTGTAGGGTCCCTAACAAACGGCTCTACCAATGTGCACACGCTCACCCTGACATCACCAGTGAGCACGTGTTTTAAACAGTCTCACTGCTTAAGACAGCCCATACGCGCTACGGTACACCAATACTGTAGCGCCGGAAACACGCAAAGGGCAATAAAACTTAAGAAATAAAAAGACAGACAAACTTCCTGTCCTCCCCCTTTTTTTCTTTGCGCCTGTTCTGTTTGGTTGCACCTGTTGCCTGTTCGTTCTCGCTTGTCCGCCCCTGGCGTGCAGAACACAAGCAACAAACTTTTGCTCCAGGCCTGCGCTTCGTCTCGGAGGCAAGCACTTCGTCAACCATCCTGCACAGCACAGTGCATTTCTGGCCGACTTCACGCGACGGATCCACAGCCATCCTGCGTGGTAACACTGAACCACTGTTTTAGCTTGCTTCACAGCATCTGGAACATCCAACAACAGCAAACCAATTTCATCCAAACCAGACGTGCAAACTCGGACGACAGTGATCAAACACAATGATTACAGAGATAATAAATAAGAACATCAAATAACACAGTTCATTACATTCAGTCATCAATATAACAGTATGTAGCTAAGCTATGCTATCTAACTGTGCCCAGTGTTACAGCCTTGCTTTTGGGGATTTTCTCTGTTGTTTAAACAGATCCAGTGTGTTCCTTTGTTTCACTGTCTCTGGTTTCCCAGGGCCCAAAGTTGGTTGTTCTTCCTCTCAGGGATGAAATGGAGAAGGCCTCCTCCTTCCTCAGGAGTCTGATGCTAGGATCCTCCTTGCAGGCTGCCGGCCTCCAGAGACTTACAGGTCTTCACTCTGCTGAGCATAGTTCCACGCGTCTCATAGCCTCATGACTGTGCGTTCTGCTCCTCTTTAGCTGACAACTGGAGTTCCAAGCTAACCTTTTAGGCTGTGTTGCATGGGCCTTGTTAAATGGGTGAGTTTTCTTGCACGTAAGGCAGATGAGGGAGAGATTTCTTGCGTGCGTTGTACATGCAAGGAGGGTGAGAGAGTTTCTTGCCGTGTGGCTGTATTGCACGCCATGTTCGGAGAAGAGGGAAGAGAGTAAGAGAGGGAGCTAAAGGGGTGTTGGTGCTTTTATTACCTTTTTATTGCTTTTAATGTAGTTATGCTGTGCCATATATGGTTACTTTTGTAGAGAGAAGTTTGCTGTGGTTGGTCTGTTGCGTCACCTAGACTGTCTATGAAGTTTAGCTGTGGAGTTATGGGAACAATATTTTATATTGTTTATGTTCATTTGAACTGATTTTATGTCCATTTTCTTTCATTTCCCTATTTATGTTATAATGCTCACTCAGAACTATTAGCCCATTCCATCACTATAACATCCCCTATGAATTCAGTATAGCTAAGGTCATTTTTGTAACTAGTGGGTAAATATAAACTTAAGCAATAAATCTTATGCCTTAAGGAATAGATTAAACAATCAAGTGCCTTTCTTAAATGCTCTCTACCTTTTACAAAATGACCATAATTTGATCATTAGAACAAAAATTTGAACAAAAATCTAAACTGGCCTTTTAGCATGTAACTAATTGTCCAATTTGCTCCTCACAAAAAATAGATTTAAAAATATTTCTTGTGAGAATCTGGACTTGAAGGTGTGTGTTATGTGTAAAATATCTGGACACTGGTGTTGGGAACTAATTCAGCAATCGCTGAATTATTTGTGATTGTTTTCATTATTTAAAGTTCATACTTTTTCTTATATTTGTGTTTACATGTGTAACTTTCCACTTTAAAAACCCTTCTTTATAATCCTTACAACACCCATTTCATTGGCTACTTATTTTGGTTAAATTAATTGTGTACATTGCTGTGATTATAATAATGAGAGTTCTTATGTATTAACCCTATGAGCTTTGGCCTCCTGCAGGATTCATATTTCTCCAATAATAAAAAATATTGTAGCACGACCCCACAGCTGTGATGAATGAGTATTAAAAAGCCTCTCAGCGGTTCAGGTCCTTCCCAGCCTCCTCTTTAAAGGGCAAAGCAATAAAACTGCAGCCTGTCAATCACCACATCCAGTATTCACAGCCCTCATCTCAATATGACAGACAACACAGTGCATATGAAACCAGCCCTTCATACAGTATATACATACTGAAATATCATGTTCCAATACACAGTAAAGAAAAAATATAGAAAAAATATTTCCCCCCTCTTGTTTTCCTCAAGGGGCAATATTAATAATTGGTGACTATCATATAATGATGTAAAAACTATATTTTATGTTTGCTTTGGTTTCCCTTTTCTAATATTATATTTGATGAAACCATCATATTTTGAAGATGCATGATTAGTCAGAATAACACCCTGCTGTTTGCTCTTCTCTGTGGTTTCATGTGTACATCATGTCCCATAAATGTACTCTATATGCCTTCTCATGTTTTTAGTAGTGCCCCCTCCTGGATTCACATTGAATTGCATGGCCTTAAGGAGATGGTGCCCAGTGGGTTTATAAAAGGAATCATATAACTATTTCTAACAAGACAAACAACCCTTCCTTAATGAACCTAATTAGACCATGGTATGAGACTCGCCTTGGAAAGAAAACAGAACAGTCTCCTAAAAATCCCCTGAGACAGAATAATCTTATGCATGATTTTGAACAGTTGGACATTTGGAATTAGAAATTTGGCATTTAGGTTGGAATGTCTGGAAGGCTGCTATGAAAATATGTACCTCATTTTTTACCTCATGGGTACCTCAACTGATGAGGAAATATGCTTTGACTAATACATTTTCTTCTGTTATTTACAATTAAGATCCTTCCTCAGAAACACGTGGGGAACTGAAATGCCATTAGCTGTGCTCAGTAATGTGGAGAAGTTACTCCATGAGGGTAGTATACACTGATTCATTGCTAGATTTATTCATTATTGATGAAGTGAGAGGGAGCCCAAAGCTAGATTTGCAGAGTAGACAGAGGTGGGGCGTCAGACTCGATTGTCACCACTGATGAAGACCTTTGGTCAGACTTGTGTCAGGGCAGTATATCTGCCACTGTTAATGCTGGATTCAGATGGATCATTATACCGTTCTCCATCATCTCTAACACCAACACCATAGAGTTTGTGTCAGGAGTTTCTCTGGGCAGGGCTGATTTTCTGTGCCTCACTCCTGCTGAGTTAGGGAGGATGGGGGCGTGCACACAGGTCATCTTAAGTGTGTTTATTATTTTGGGGTGGCGCTGGCTGAGCTGCGTCCCATCCTTATTTTTCAGCTTGTGTTCTGTGTGTCTGTGTGGTGTTACTGAGAGTGCAAGTGCGGTACCCTGTCAGTGGCATTACTCCCCCTAGTAAGGAGAGAGCTTGTGCAAACCCATATTTAACATTTTATCTGTTGGCATTTCCAGTTAAGATTAGAGACTTGCCAGCACTGCTTTCTCAACAATATTAGTTGAATAGAGAGAAATGAAATACATATTCACTGGGGACACTTGTCTATGCTCTTGCACTTGACCTGAATTAGCTTGCTGTATACTATGGCTTCTGAGTGTCAGGGGTGGACCTCCGCCTTGACTCTCCACCCAGCGGTTCTTTTCCCCTTAGGGATCTGCCCACCACAAGGACACCAGGACAAGGTAAGCAAAAGCAAAACACAATTTTTATTCTTCAAATAAGAGGTACAATTCATAAAGTCAACACAGAGGCACGATTCTTGCTCCCATCCTCCAGACAGATGTCCTCCAGACATCCCCTTACCCCCTCTACCCCTCTCTCTCCTACTCCTTACCCCCCTCTACCCTTCTCTCTCCTACCCCTTTCTCATACCCCTTACCCCTTCTACCCCTCTCTCTCATACCCCTTACCCCCCTCTACCCC
>JAFBMS010001038.1:0-32500 GCA_019788955.1 Albula glossodonta
CATTGAGAAAGTGGAGACACTCACCAAGGAGGAGCTGGAGTTCGAGGTGCCCTTCAGAGACCTTGGGTGAGTGGCCAATCAGAGCTGGGTGTGAGGGAACAGGGCTATGCAGCCAATCAGAGATCTGGGTGTGAGGGAACGGGGCTATGCAGCCAATCAGAGAGCTGGATGTGATTGGGTGGGTCTGGTGCTGCCACCTGTGCTCTGTGTGCGTGCGTGTTTGTGCATGTACCTGCACAGGAAGAAAGGTGAACTGTGTGCTCGTCTGCAGATTCCAGGGCGCCCCCTACAGGAGTACCTGCCTACTGCAGCCCACCTCCAGTTCCCTGTGCAACGTGACGGAGTGGGTGAGTCCAGGCCGAATGGAGCCATCTCGCTCTCATGCTTGTTTTCTTCAGTTCCTTTCCCTCTGTCACTCTCTTCCTGACTCTCCCTCCCCAAGGTGTTTCTTTTCATCAGCCCAGAAGCAGCTTGTGTATATAATGAATATGCAAAGCTGGGGAGACTGCATGTGTGTGTTATACTGACATTATGCCAGGTGATAAGGCTGGCATGGAGCATTAGCAGTATCTGCCAACTTATTTAGTTAGCCTACAGTATTAGCAGTGCCTGCCAGCTTTAGTGGATGAGTATGAATCTGCTGGCTTTGTGGATGAGTATGAACCTGCTGGCTTTGTGGATGAGTATGAACCTGCTGGCTTTAGTGGATGAGTATGAACCTGCTGGCTTTGTGGATGAGTATGAACCTGCTGGCTTTGTGGATGAGTATGAACCTGCTGGCTTTAATGGATGAGTATGAACCTGCTGGCTTTAGTGGATGAGTAGAGTATGAACCTGCTGGCTTTAGTGGATGAGTATGAACCTGCTGGCTTTGTGGATGAGTATCAACCTGCTGGCTTTGTGGATGAGTATCAACCTGCTGGCTTTAGTGGATGAGTATGAACCTGCTGGCTTTGTGGATGAGTATGAACCTGCTGGCTTTGTGGATGAGTATCAACCTGCTGGCTTTAGTGGATGAGTATCAACCTGCTGGCTTTAGTGGATGAGTATGAACCTGCTGGCTTAGTGGATGAGTATGAACCTGCTGGCTTAGTGGATGAGTATGAACCTGCTGGCTTTAGTGGATGAGTATGAACCTTCTGGCTTTAGTGGATGAGTATCAACCTGCTGGCTTAGTGGATGAGTATCAACCTGCTGGCTTTAGTGGATGAGTATGAACCTGCTGGCTTTAGTGGATGAGTATGAACCTGCTGGCTTAGTGGATGAGTATGAACCTGCTGGCTTTAGTGGATGAGTATCAACCTGCTGGCTTTAGTGGATGAGTATGAACCTGCTGGCTTTGTGGATGAGTATGAACCTGCTGGCTTAGTGGATGAGTATGAACCTGCTGGCTTTAGTGGATGAGTATGAACCTGCTGGCTTTAGTGGATGAGTATGAACCTGCTGGCTTTAGTGGATTATAGTAGTAGTAGTATAGTCATTTCGCTGATGCTTTTATCCAAAGTGACTTACAGTTGATTAGGCTAACTAAGGGCCAATCCCCCCTGGGAGCCATGTGGGGTTAAGGGCCTTGCTCAAGGGCCCAACAGCAACAGTGTTCTTGCCATGGCTGGACTGGGGCTTGAACCACCAACCTCAAGGGTCCCAGTCATGTACTTCAGCCACTAGACTACAGGCTGCCCCATTACTATGGATTACTATGAACCTGCTGGCTTTAGTGGATTACTATGAACCTGCTGGCTTTAGTGGATTACTATGAACCTGCTGGCTTTAGTGGATTACTATGAACCTGCTGGCTTTAGTGGATTACTATGAACCTGCTGGCTTTAATGGATTACTGGCCTTTCTTGTTTTTTTTTTTTTTTTTTTTTTTTAAATGAAACAAACAAAAAAATAAGAAAATGCAATCATCAGATATTTGTTGCTTGACTTTAACTGGTACCCCCCCCCCCCCCCCCCCCCCAGCCTCCGTTTGTGGTGACCCTGGATGAGGTGGAGCTGGTGCACTTTGAGCGTGTGCAGTTCCATTTGAAGAACTTTGACGTTGTGATCGTCTACAAGGACTACAGCAAGAAGGTCACCATGATCAACGCAGTGCCCGTTAACTCTCTGGACCCAATCAAGGAATGGCTGAAGTAAGTCACCCCTATATAAACCAGTCACACTGCAAATCCCCTATATTAACCAGTCACGCTGCAAATCCCCTATATAAACCCCTACTTTTACGTTTACACATGGCAGTGCAGTGTGTATGCATGAGAGCGTGTACATGCATGCGTGTGTGCACGTTTGTGAACTGTACTGTTTTGATGTTGTATGTTTTTGTTTCTCTCTCTCTCAGCTCCTGTGATATTAAGTACACAGAAGGAGTGCAGTCTCTGAATTGGACCAAAATCATGAAGACGATCGTGGATGACCCAGAGGGATTCTTTGAACAGGGTGGCTGGTCCTTCCTGGACCCCGAGAGTGAGGTGAGCCCCACCCACAATAATACAGTGCTCCAACCACTGCCCCACCCACAATAATAGAGCGCTCCAACCACTGCCCCACCCACAATAATACAGCGCTCCAACCACTGCCCCACCCACAATAATACAGCGCTCCAACCACTGCCCCACCCACAATAATACAGCGCTCCAACC
This sequence comes from Albula glossodonta, assembly GCA_019788955.1. NCBI lineage: Eukaryota > Metazoa > Chordata > Actinopteri > Albuliformes > Albulidae > Albula > Albula glossodonta. Next base: position 2,643 of record JAFBMS010001038.1, read on the forward strand.
ACTGCCCCACCCACAATCACACAGCCCCGCCCTGAGCCACTGCCCCACCCACAATCACACAGCCCCGCCCTGAGCCACTGCCCCACCCACAATCACACAGAGCTCCACCCCAAAACACTGCCCCACCCACAATAATAGAGCGCTCCAACCACTGCCCCACCCACAATCACACAGAGCTCCACCCCAACCACTGCTCCACCCATAATCACCCCACCCAAAGTGCTTGATGTTGGGAGCTTATGACAGTGACGCAAGTCTCTCAGGGGAGCGGGGAGGAGGAGGAGTCGGGCTCAGAGATGGAGGATGAAACATTCAACCCTTCGGCTGAGGAAGATAATTCAGGGGAGGACGACAGTGATGAAGATTACTCCTCTGAGACCGAGGACTCAGGTAACACATGCACTTGCACATAGCATAACGCGGAAGTGTGTTATGCAGCGTAGTGTAAAACAGTGGTTAGCAGGGTAGCACAGCGTAGTGGTTAGCAGGGTAGCACAGCGTGGTGGTTAGCAGGGTAGCACAGCGTGGTGGTTAGCAGGGTAGCACAGCGTAGTGGTTAGCAGGGTAACACAGCGTAGTGGTTAGCAGGGTAGCACAGCGTAGTGGTTAGCAGAGTAGCACAGCGTAGTGGTCAGCAGGGTAGCACAGCGTAGTGATTAACAGGGTAGCACAGCGTAGAGGTTAGCAGCGTATAATCCATTGATTGGGAAAGATGATGGCCAAGTTTTATTAAAACCATTTTAACCACTATGGTTTACTGAATAGAACTGCAAGCCAGTAGATGGTGTTTAAATAAAAAATTTCACTCTGTATTTTACTCACATTTTGTATCCTGTGAAACTGTAAGACCTCAGTGGATGCGAGCAGCACCCAGATGCTGCTTTAAGGTGCTTTTTCTATCTCGGGTCTCGCAAGACGCATATCTGATCTGTACACTTAAACATAAGAGAAAGCTGCACTCTTTTATTCTAGTGCAGTGCATAGTTGAATTAAACATAAGAGAAAGCTGCACTCTTTTATTCTAGTGCAGTGCATAGTTGAATTAAACATAAGAGAAAGCTGCACTCTTATTCTAGTGCAGTGCATAGTTGAATTAAACATAAGAGAAAGCTGCACTCTTTTATTCTAGTGCAGTGCATAGTTGAATTAAACATAAGAGAAAGCTGCACTCTTTTATTCTAGTGCAGTGCATAGTTGAATTAAACATAAGAGAAAGCTGCACTCTTTTATTCTAGTGCAGTGCATAGTTGAATTAAACATAAGAGAAAGCTGCACTCTTTTATTCTAGTGCAGTGCATAGTTGAATTAAACATAAGAGAAAGCTGCACTCTTTTATTCTATTATGCTGCTAAAGCATAAAATACAAAATACAAAGAACAGTAAACAAAGACAATAACAACACTCCCTATCCCTAACACAAACACATTTACCCATATTGAACAGATGTTGAAAATAAAAAAATCTCAGGACTGCAGGGCTATAAACTGTGGTACATTGCTTAATTACCCTATACACTCTGAAATTGTGGCAGTGTGATGGTTAAGCCTTGTGAAGATGGTGACAGGAAACAGGATTTTAGCAGTGCAAAAAGATGGCAATTTATTTAGCCAACAACCCAGCAGGTGCCGATAGGGCTTCAATATCAGGAGACACAAAAAGAAAAAAAGGAAAAAAAAAACTCAAAAAAAAGAATCTCTACCAAAACCAAAATATACACAATAGGTCAGTTACTGAACTCAAATAACTTGCAAAAAGAAAACAAGAAACTTAAAATAATCACAGTTAAACAACTCAGTTCCTGCCCAATACTGGCATTTCCTCATGCAGCTTAACCAGGTTCACACCCCAGCTCACCTGTACACCAACCCCTGCTGGTCCCTCCCAGCCAGCTTAACCAGGTTCACACCCCAGCTCACCTGTACACCAACCCCTGCTGGTCCCTCCCAGGCAGCTTAACCAGGTTCACACCCCAGCTCACCTGTACACCAACCCCTGCTGGTCCCTCCCAGGCAGCTTAACCAGGTTCACACCCCAGCTCACCTGTACACCAACCCCTGCTGGTCCCTCCCAGGCTCATTTATCCCCTCTTGAGCACACCACTACTTTGGTCCTACCCACTTTCATCCACGATTATATATAATAAAAATTTACACATCCATTTCACAGAACATTATACATGCATTACACGACACCACAAATTTTCAAAAACAGAAACATTTTCCAAAACAGAAGAATGCCATTTACATATGTACGACACACACACATCGTTTCCGTACCCCAGAATCCCCCTCACTAATCAACTTGGTACACTCTCGTTTTCCGCAACGCGGCCTTTGTTGCCTTCCGTCGGGTCCTTTCCTCGAACCAAAAAACATCATGGCGCTCCGCACGGTAGCTCACCAGTTCTCAAGTGGTTACCTTATTTCAAACCAACACATGGTCCAAGTCCACTGCTACTTAGTTGGCCACCCTAAGAGGCAACAGAAACTTAACCATAATGTGTTTCTTTTCCCCTTTGTTACCGCACAGCCCCATTCTTCCCTGTGAGCCCCCGTGCTGAAATTAAAGTTCGTTCACCAAGCTTAAACGTCCATTCGTATCCCGAATAGGGCATCGGTGGACGGTAACTCCATCGCAGGCAGGCAGGCTGACTCAGTTGTGATGGTCTCTTCTCCAAGAAATATTTAGGTTTTGGATTTCACCAATGACCACTGAAGATTGTGGGAAAACGTTTAGCCTAATTTACAAATATTTTGGCCAGGTTAACAGACAGTGGGCCTTTGTCTCCACTTCTGCCAGGCTGCAGAGACCACATAGCCTGTCTCTCTCTCTCCCTCTCTCTCTCAGAGACCACATAGCCTGTCTCTCTCTCCCTCTCTCTCTCAGTAACTGTATAGCCTGTCTCCCTCTCTCTACCTCTCTCTCTCTCCAAGACCACATAGCCTGTCTCTCTCTCTCTCTCTCTCTCTCAGAGACCACATAGCCTGTCTCTCTCTCCCTCTCCCCCTCTCTCTCAGTAACTGTATAGCCTGTGTCTCCCTCTCTCTACCTCTCTCTCTCTCCAAGACCACATAGCCTGTCTCTCTCTCTCTCTCTCTCTCCCTCTCTCAGAGACCACATAGCCTGTCTCTCTCTCTCCCTCTCTCTCTCTCTCTCAGAGACCACATAGCCTGTCTCTCTCTCCCTCTTCCCCTCTCTCTATCAACCTCACTGTCTGTATTCTTTGCCAGGTCTTTTTGTGGTGACCTGTTTCAACTGTAAGGCAATGGTTGCTGAGTCTGTACATTGTTAATGTTTCCAAATTGTTTTTTTTTTTCCTTAAGCCAATAACTAATGCACATATTTTTGTTGAGTTTATCATGTTTTTTGTATACAGTGGTGGTGATTTTTTTGTTGTGCATACTTTAAAAGATCATGTTTTATGGCTAGTTGTACCAGTGGGTGTTTCTCTGGGTTTTGAAGGTTTGTTTTTAGTGCTTTGTGTTGGTAGCAGTGTGGGTTACCCTGATATAAATGAACCCAGTACTATACTGCTCTGTCTCAATGAGCAGGGAAGAGGCCTAGTTCAGCTCTTCACACATTACTGGGGACATTTCTGTGGATATGTAGTATTGTTTTACAAAATTATAGTTGTAATTTTTGTTATTTGGTTTTCATCCCATGGCTTGCTATTGTTTAGTTATCTTGGGCCCCATACTCCACTCCCATAGAGAAGGATGGGCTAAGTGATGAAGTCAAATATTTTTACCCAAATTTTAATCGGTGGTTGAATTTGGACATTGTTTTTTTGATTGCATAGAATGCTCTGCATGCTTTGTCCCTTAATGCATTCACTGCCATGTTAAATGACCCTGAAGCACTAATCACCTGACCCAGGTAGGTGTAGCTGGTGGGGTGCTCCAGGGTGTTGCCATGTTAAATGACCCTGAAGCACTAATCACCTGACCCAGGTAGGTGTAGCTGGTGGGGTGCTCCAGGGTGTTGCCATGTTAAATGACCCTGAAGCACTAATCACCTGACCCAGGTAGGTGTAGCTGGTGGGGTGCTCCAGGGTGTTGCCATGTTAAATGACCCTGAAGCACTAATCACCTGACCCAGGTAGGTGTAGCTGGTGGTGTGCTCCTGGGTGTTGCCCCCTAAAGTGAAGTGGTACCTGTTCCCCTGAGATCTGGCTTTTTTCTGAAAGACCATCATTTTGGTCTTGTCCAGATTTACTGTCAGTGCCCAGGTCTGGCAGAAATGCTCCAGGTATGACAGGTTCTGCTGTAAACCTGTTCTGTGGGTAACAGCTGGACTGAGCCATCCGCATAGAGTAAGAATTTGATTTCTTTACCATGTAGAGTGAGTCCAGGGCAGCAGATTTTTCCAGCTGTGTAGCCAATCTCTCGCTCTCTCTCAATTCTGTTAAATTCAAATGAGCTTTATTGGCATGACCATACATCAGCATAGTATTGCCAAAGCAATTATTTACATAAATTGAAACAACATTAACAGTATTAACTAAAATACACATACATCACAAAAGAGAAACTACTATAAAGTAATATCATCTAGTAACAGCAGTATGTTGCGGTCTGTCTCTCAGGCTATGGCATGCCATCACATACTGGGCAGCAAGAGCTGCTGTGTGCCCCTCTACAAAAATAATGGCATTATTACCATTTTCTTTAAATCGATAAAAACAGGATGTCTCTCTCTGCAGACTACAGTGCCTCTCTGGGCTCAGAGGAGGAGAGCGGGAAGGACTGGGATGAGCTGGAGGAGGAGGCCCGCAGAGGTGAGTCACATGACCAACCCTCACCATTCAGTGAGGTCCACACATTCACACACTAGCTGATTGCATTCTGTGAAGATTTTTCAATTTCCTGAATTTAGCCAGAATTTATGTTGTCTGCATACTCATTTCATCTCTCTGTTGCCTTGATGTCTGTGTTAATCTTTCCCTCTCTCTGTGTTGTGTTAATGTGTCTCTCACAGCGGACAGAGAGAGTCAGTATGAGGAAGTGGAGGAGAGCTCAAACAGGAAGAGGAAGGGTCGTTCAGCCCCGCCCCCCAGCAGCAAGAAAAAGAGACGGCACTAGATACACCTCTGCCCACATGCGCGCTCACACACACACACAAACACACACACTCACAGAAGTTTCATTTAGTGATCCCTAGATTTTTTTGTGCTAGAGATACAAAGCTGAACACGTGTCTGAGTATTAGAGAGACAGGGAGAGTATTTTCTTTACTAACCTCCTGTGTGTGCGCATGGATGTCTTAATGTGTGTGTGTGTGTGTGTGTGTGTGTAATAGTGGGTATTTGTGCGTGCATGTGTGTGTGAGCGAGAGTGTGTGCGTGTGTGCATGCATGCCTGATATAAGTGGATAGATTTGGGAAACTGATTTCACACAGACACACACACACCCAGGCACTCACACACACTCCCTCTCTCCCTCTCTCACACACATACACTCCCTCTTTTTCTCACACTCGCACTCTCTCACACACATTCACTTACTCACACACACACTCACACTCTTCTCTCTCTGGGCTCTGCTCTGTGGAGTAGCAGTTTGAACCCTCAGGACTAGATGCACCATTGCTTTCCTTTCTGTCCCATTTGTAATTATTGTGCTACTCGCACGCACGCACGTGCACACACACACACACACACACACACACAGAAACATTGAGACATGCTCAAAGACAAACACACTCATGCAGTCATGGACATTTTGTTTTTCATGTTACCTCTTTCTAATCCAGGGTTTGTAGACTATTCTATTGTTAATTGATATCCTGTATTTGTTTTTGTAATAAAATGGAAAGAATGGAAAATGTGAGTATTTACAGTCATGTTTTTATCCTACTTGTGTGGCAGTCCAACCCTATTCAGCCATTTCCTCATTTCAGAGATGATTGTTCTTTATCATAACATTGATGTTTATTAGTCGTATTCTGTTCGCTTACCTTTCACTTTGGCTTTACATTTAAATGATTGTGTTTAACCACTTTCCGACCTTTCCCTGTCCCATCTTTGGGGCACTAACGGCTCTGAAGAGGCTAGGCACTTACGCATCTGCGCTTAGTTTGTACTCTGCACTCCATGCCTTAGTCTGCATTTCTCAGAGGAAATTGACAGGCTAAAATTGTCTTTGAAAGTTTTTGTTCAATATAGGCAATTATCAACGACTTGCTGTGGTTTTGTGTTGTATTACTTTACATATTACCTTGTGTATGTTTTACTTTAGGGTGCATTGTAGTGCTTAGGCCTGAGCCTAACCCACTGGGACGGCTTCAGGTTATTAAGTCAGTGACCGTGAAGAAATTTATTTGTCATAAAAATAATATATACCTGATACCTAACCCTGGAACAATGGCTATTGCTAGAGCCCTAGCCAGCTAGCTTAAGCGATGTGACCCTCAACATTTCCCTGGCCTGTCACTGCTCTGCAAACATAGAATAACATGCTTAAACGATACATCTAATGTGTTTAAAAATAACATGCTTAAACGATACATCTAATGCGTTTAAAAATAACATGCTTAAACGATACATCTAATGTGTTTAAAAAATAACATGCTTAAACAATACATCTAATGCGTTTAAAAATAACATGCTAAAAATAACACACAGTTCTGTCATTGTCTGTTTTTCACACTGATTTCTGCATCAGTTGGTGCAGACAGCAGAGTGAAACTGCCAGCGCTTATAATCCATTTTTGCAGTTAAAGTAAAAGAGTTGACGAAGGCCATGCCTGAATGTGCTTGGGACCCTGTGCTCTCAGCTGCTTCTATCCATAAAAAGCTCCTAGATGTTTAAGGGTTAAGGAGTTATTCAACTGTAAGCTGAAACACAGCAAAGGAAATCTTTTTAAAGCAATCTTGTCTTAGTTCTGACAATGTGACTGGTTCGTATGCTTCCTTTTTGTGGTGTTCAACCTGTTGCTATGAAGAAAATGTTAGGCTGTCATAGATATCAATGTAACTGCATGTGCAGAGCACAGCGTCACGGGCAGGGAAGATTTCACAGAACTGCAGGGCTCCCTCTGTGGGGCAAAGTGGGTACTGAACCAGACAATTAGAATAAAGCTGATTGTGCAAGTGTGACCCCTAGGCTTGGCACAGCACAGGAAGCTGAGCGACCGCAGGCACTGTATATCACATCAAGTTTATATTAGAGGCTAATATACATGCTAATCTAAAGCCTCATGACTGGAGAAGCTGGACGGGGTGATCCTGTATTGGTGCTGTTGTGATGTCACAGTGATGTGAGTGGCTACAGAGATGTGTGACTGATCCTGTATTGGTGCTGTTGTGATGTCACAGTGATGTGAGTGGCTACAGAGATGTGTGACTGATCCTGTATTGGTGCTGTTGTGATGTCACAGTGATGGGAGTGGCTACAGAGATGTGTGACTGAGGAGTGTGTGAGATATTTGAAACTGATATTGAAGGTTTGACTTCAAATTCATTCACTCACTAATATACTGAACATTGTCAAAATGAACACTGATCCTAGAACAGCCACAAAAACACATCTTTATTTTCTCTGCAATTGCACTGCTCCGAATATATGTAACTGTACATGAGAACAAGCTAGAAGACTTCAGACTTTCTGAAGACTTCAGACTTTCTCAAGACTACGCAACACCAGCTGCTATGTTGACATGATTTGGCTGTGTGTATCTGAATCCGAGCCAGCGTTTCCCCTCAGCTTTTATTCAGTCCCAGGCTGTATGCAGTATGTTCAGTCAAGTCAGAAGTCGTGATGGAGCATGTCCTGCATAACATTATGTTAATGTAATATGAGAGCTTATAGTGATGGGAGAGTGAGGTTTCAATGAGCTGCATATATCATCAGTGGCTCCATGATTTGGACCAATGACAGTGTTTGCTGTGGAGAGAAAAGCATGTTTTATCGTTTCAAACTACTCAATGACTGACAGCTGAGTTTAGCTCCACCCTAAGGGGTTCATGAAATCTTCACTGCTTCAAGTACACAGAGGTATGTAACATTGTGTTTGTGGCACATTAACATTGCATTGGTATTGTAATCCTGTAGAGTTGTATCATTAGCATTGTACTGGTGATGTATGAGTGTTGTTTTGGCAGTGTAGTGCTGTAGTGTGAGTGTTGTGTTGGCAGTGTAGTGCTGTAGTGTGAGTGTAGTGTCGGCAGTGTATTTCTGGAGCGTGAGTATTGTATTGGCAGTGTATTTCTGTCGTGTGAGTGTTGTATTGGCAGTTTAGTGCTGTAGTGTGAGTGTTGTATTGGCAGTTTAGTGCTGTAGTGTGAGTGTTGTGTTGGCAGTGTAGTGCTGTAGTGTGAGTGTTGTGTTGGCAGTGTAGTGCTGTAGAGTGAGTGTTGTGTCGGCAGTGTATTTCTGTCGTGTGACTGTTGTGTTGGCAGTGTAGTGCTGTAGTGTGAGTGTTGTGTTGGCAGTGTATTTCTGTAGTGTGAGTGTGGTATTGGCAGTGTACTGCTGTAGTGTGAGTGTAGTGTCAGCAGTGTATTTCTGTAGTGTGAGTGTTGTGTTGGCAGTATATTTCTGTAGTGTGAGTGTGGTATTGGCAGTGTAGTGCTGGAGTGTGAGTGTTGTGTTGGCAGTGTATTTCTGTAGTGTGAGTGTGGTATTGGCAGTGTGGTGCTGTAGTGTGAGTGTTGTGTTGGCAGTGTAGTGCTGTAGTGTGAGTGTTGTGTTGGCAGTGTAGTGCGTGAGTGCTGTGTTGGCAGTGTATTTCTGTAGTGTGAGTGTGGTATTGGCAGTGTATTTCTGTCGTGTGAGTGTTGTGTTGGCAGTGTATTTCTGTAGTGTGAGTGTGGTATTGGCAGTGTAGTGCTGTAGTGTGAGTGTTGTGTTAGCAGTGTATTTCTGTAGTGTGAGTGTGGTATTGGCAGTGTAGTGCTGTAGTGTGAGTGTTGTGTTAGCAGTGTATTTCTGTAGTGTGAGTGTGGTATTGGCAGTGTAGTGCTGTAGTGTGAGTGTTGTGTTGGCAGTGTAGTGCTGTACGGCCCTGTGGCTCAGCATTGCTTGATGGCTGGTTTCTGGGTGAAGGGGCAGATGGTCAAGCTGTCTGAGGCTTTATCACAGCAGTATAGGTAGAAGAAGGGGAGTAGCGTCTCAGTGAATGTGTCCATGAACGTGTAGATGTGTGAGCGGTTCTCTACGTCGTAGAAGGACACCTGGCCCTCCTCATAGTCCAGGTACACACCCACCTGGCGGGGTCGGGGATGGAGGCTGAGGGTGATAGGTGGGGTGCTGGAAGCACGGTAATCCCGGCCCCCCTTCAGTGCCCAGTACCCATGTGCAGTGCTCACCGCGATCCGCCCCTTCCTGTTGACGGACGCCTTGCTCACACCCAGGTACCAGTCGTCTTTTTGCCCCACCTGAACCTCCCAGTAATGACGGCCGCTGGTCAACCGCTCCTTCCCCAGGACGATGACCACAGTGTCAAACCGCTCCACCCCATCTGGCAGGTCCTGCCATACCCCCCCATGCCGCAGCTGTTTGCCATCCTCTGACACCTGCAGCCAGGGGTTCGCTGTGTGGCTGTCCAGTGTCACTTCCACTGAGGAGCAGAGAGAGCCAATCACACTGAGCTGAGCTCACTGAGAACATCCCTAACCATTACACTACACTGTAACCTCTGAGCTACAAGCCCAGCTCCCTAACCATTACACTACACTGTAACCTCTGAGCTACAAGCCCAGCTCCCTAACCATTATACTACACTGTAACCTCTGAGCTACAAGCCCAGCTCCCTAACCATTATACTACACTGTAACCTCTGAGCTACAAGCCCAGCTCCCTAACCATTATACTACACTGTAACCTCTGAGCTACAAGCCCAGCTCCCTAACCATTACACTACACTGTAACCTCTGAGCTACAAGCCCAGCCCCCTAACCATTACACTACACTGTAACCTCTGAGCTACAAGCCCAGCTCCCTAACCATTATACTACACTGTAACCTCTGAGCTACAAGCCCAGCTCCCTAACCATTACACTACACTGTAACCTCTGAGCTACAAGCCCAGCTCCCTAACCATTACACTACACTGTAACCTCTGAGCTACAAGCCCAGCTCCCTAACCATTATACTACACTGTAACCTCTGAGCTACAAGCCCAGCTCCCTAACCATTACACTACACTGTAACCTCTGAGCTACAAGCCCAGCTCCCTAACCATTATACTACACTGTAACCTCTGAGCTACAAGCCCAGCTCCCTAACCATTACACTACACTGTAACCTCTGAGCTACAAGCCCAGCTCCCTAACCATTATACTACACTGTAACCTCTGAGCTACAAGCCCAGCTCCCTAACCATTACACTACACTGTAACCTCTGAGCTACAAGCCCAGCTCCCTAACCATTACACTACACTGTAACCTCTGAGCTACAAGCCCAGCTCCCTAACCATTACACTACACTGTAACCTCTGAGCTACAAGCCCAGCTCCCTAACCATTACACTACACTGTAACCTCTGAGCTACAAGCCCAGCTCCCTAACCATTACACTACACTGTAACCTCTGAGCTACAAGCCCAGCTCCCTAACCATTACACTACTCTATAACCACTGAGCTACAAGTCCAGCCCCTGAGGTGTTAGATTGCACTGTTGCGATTGACAGCATAAGTATAGAGAGGCAGAAACACAACCACGGGACAGACAGAAATCTCACCAGCATATTTCTGTATCCTTTTCAGCTCTGTTTGAGAGGAGAGAGCACAAAATAAGGATATTACTCTCTCCTATCATGAAATTCCAAAAACAAAATTACTCAAGAGCCTCTTTGCCAATTCCATGTTTACTGCATGCAATGACTGGCAGTTAGTAGCAAAGAGCTGGCAATGCTGAATCAGGTCAATCTCTTGAAAACTTAAGTTATTATAAAGTTAAGTTAAAAATAAAGACAGTTGTTGATTTGCAGTTGCTGACAGTACCAGTGTGTCTGATGTATCACTCTACTTCATCTCATCAGCCCATTTTCTGCAGTGCTGCCCAGAAAAGCACATCATCTTACTGCCATCTAATGCTCAGCTGTGAGTACTGCACCTTAAAGCACAACATCTTACTGCCATCTAGTGCTCAGCTGTGAGTACTGCACCTTAAAGCACATCATCTTACTGCCATCTAGTGCTCAGCTGTGAGTACTGCACCTTAAAGCACATCTTACTGCCATGTAGTGCTCAGCTGTGAGTACTGCACCTTAAAGCACATCATCTTATTGCCACCCAGTGCTCAACTGTGAGTACTGCACCTTAAAGCACATCATCTTACTGCCATCTAGTGCTCAGCTGTGAGTACTGCACCTAAAGCACAACATCTTACTGCCATCTAGTGCTCAACTGCAAGAACTACACCTACTGAGCTACTTCCAATTTACGCTTGGCTGTGAGCACTGCACCATAAAGCACATCATGGTACTGCCACCTAGTGCTCAGCTGTGAGTACTGCTCTGTAAAACACATTATACTATTGCCATCTAGTGCTTGGCTATGAGTACTGCTTGCTTACTATGTAGAGAGCCAAGTTCAGGTTTATTCTGTTTGAAAACTCAGATTGGATGGAGAATGCACTTTTAATTCCAATGGATCATTTGAATACAGAAAAATTGGAATTAATATTTCATTAGTTCAGTGGAAAATATTATTTTTTAAAATGTCAGATCCTAAGAAATTTGACCATAAATGAGAAGAAAACTGGTGTATACAGTTTATAAAGTATTGAGATTTTCAAACCAGCTGTCAAGTGAAGTGGCCTCTGATTCTGAAAACATTTAATATACGACATTTCACTCACCCATCTTGGTCAGTTTGTCCACCTGCTCCATGAGAGAGTCCTCCAGCTGAGTCACGGCTCTCCTCACTGTCCCCACGCACACATCAGTGTGAACGCCGACATCTGACCAGTCCTTGGTGTGTGGGGGGGTGCACAGCGACGGGAAACTCTACAAAACGAGGGAGGAGAAATCCATTCACTCAATGACAGGCTGCAATTTACACACGCAAACCCATTCAAAAATCAATAACAGAAGGAGACTGACCTGCAGGAAGTGGAGATGATCTTCAGTTTGTGAGAGCTTCTCCAGTTCATTGGTTCTCTTCTGCAGTTGGGTGAGTTCCTGCTCCAGGTCTTTAATGAGGCCTTCAGCACGTGTCTCTACTGCTCTCTGCTTCTCCTCCATCACCTCAGTCAGTTCGGCCTGTCGAAGCTCAATGGAGCGCATTAGAGCGCTGAACACCTGCACACTGTCCTCAATCTCTCTCTGTGTGCTGCTCTGATCACACAAGAGACGACTCTTAGTCTAAAAGTGTCTGTTTAGAGACAATGTGATTAAAACAGTGAGAGATTTGCAATGTACCCATAACTGAGCCCTGTGGCACCCCTCTCTATGGTGAGTATCAGGGCTGGAATCAGGACTCACTCTGCTCAGCTCCACACACTGTCTGATCTCCTCCACCTTCCTCTGTCTCTCCTGCATCATCTGCTGCACGTCTGCTTCAGTCTTCTTCAGCTGAGTCTGAAGGCAAAACCGGAGCTTATTCCTGAGTAACAGATTCAAATCAGACTTGTGCATTACCTCACAATAGACCTTTTCATGATCATGAATCATCCCAGTGCCATCCAGGTTCACTGGGAACATGCAGGACAACATAAAATGATCCAGAACTATCTACCTGAGAAACCAACAGTTTATTGTGGAGTATCCATACGGCCTGCCCAGGTGAATGTCCTTGGGTTATCTTTTAACTGACTTACCAGACAATGAGTGTAATCTCTGATCCCAGGGGTTTGCTTTATTAAACATTCCTCAAAGCTGCACTGCTTTTGAAAGGAAAACAATCAGCTATTCTGCACAGTGTTAATAGAAACGGGTAAAAAATACTATGAAATTCAATTGCAAAATGCTTTTAAATGAAAAGAAAATGTACTCACTGGTTATATTTGTTTTATGTATTCACTCTGAATGTCATTTGTTTGTTGCTATTCTGTTACACTTTCATCCTCAGCTGTATGTATCCGAGGGAACAGCTGCACAGCTGTATTTATCTGAGGAGACAGCTGCGCAGCTGTATTTATCTGAGGAGAACAGCTGCGCAGCTGTATTTATCTGGGGGAACAGCTGCGCAGCTGTATTTATCTGAGGAGAACAGCTGCACAGCTGTATTTATCTGAGGAGAACAGCTGCACAGCTGTAGGTATGAGGTTAACAGATGCACAGTATTTATCTGAGGAGAACAGCTGTAGGTATGAGGGGAACAGCTGCACAGCTGTAGGTATGAGGAGAACAGCTGCACAGCTGTATTTATCTGAGGGGAACAGCTGCACAGCTGTATTTATCTGAGGGGAACAGCTGCACAGCTGTATTTATCTGAGGAGAACAGCTGCACAGCTGTATTTATCTGAGGAGAACAGCTGCGCAGCTTGAAAGTGCTCCCACCTTCTTCTCCAGCCATGCTCTCTCTGCAGAGATGGTGAAGTGAGCCCGGTGGTCAGTCTCAATGCACAGCACACAAACGCACGTCTGGTCGCTCCTGCAGAACAGCTCCAGCAGCCTCTCGTGTTTCTGGCACATGCGGTCCTGCAGGTTACTGACGGGCTGGATGAGCTTGTGTTTGGTGAACCTGGTGCTGTGGGACTTAAGGTGCTCCTGGCAGTAGGAGGTGAGGCACACCAGGCAGGACCTCACTGCCATCTGCTGCACACCAGTGCACACATCACAGGCCACGCCCCCTGGCCCACCACTATCCAGCTGGATCTCAGATGGCTGTACCCCAAACTCAGTCCTGGGGACCCCAACTTCAGCTGAATCCTTAGGCTGTATTTCCAGCTCAGGGGCCCTGGGGACCTCCGGCACAGTAGGCACTAGGCTGTTGGGCTTTGGGCTCCTAGCTCCCAATCCTCTGAACTGCTCTGCAATCTCTTTCAGCACGGTGTTGATGCTAATCTCTGGCCGCTTGCAGAAGGTCTTCTTGCACATGGGACACTGGTACAGGGCACAGCTCTGCCAGTATCCCCCGATGCAGCCCAGGCAGAAATTGTGTCCACAGGGGATGGACACAGGGTTACTGAAGACGTCCAAACAGATGGAGCAGTAGCACTGCTCTTCAGAGAGAAGGCTGGGAGAGGCCATTCCCATCCACACAGTATTTCGCTCTATGCCCAGTGACGTCCAGCAAACAGACTGTTCTGCAAGAATGAGCAGACACTGGATGTAAATGTGTCATAAACAAACAGTAAGCAAGTCTGAAAGTCCACGGCACTCTGAATGATAGCAGTTACATGCCTTTACTCAAACATTGCTCCTTCCAAAGAGCACTTGTTTGGCTATCATTGACCCTGCTGAACTCTGCAGAAACCTGCTGTTAAGTAATTCAACTTCAAAACATGCTACAGGAAAGAAATCCAGTCACGTCATGTCAAAACTAACCGTACAGAAGCGACTGCCTGGTAACAGCATGCTAATACCAAACTACAGGAAAGGTGCCTGAGGATGACATGGCTAATGCTACCCCCGCAATGAAGAAGCCTACTATTGCCATGCTATGCTAACTGTACAGTATAGAAGCCTGGTAATGCCATGCTATGCTTACCCCACTGTAAAGAAACCTGGTAATGCTATACTATGCTTACCCCACAATAAAGAAGCCCGGTAACGCTATGCTATGCTAAACCCACAGTAAGGAAACCTGGTAACGCCATGCTATTCTAATCCTACAGTAAAAAAAGTCTGATAACACTATGCTATGCTAACCTCGCAGTAAAGCCTGGTAATACAACTCTACAAGCGATAATTACCACTTAATTTCTGAAAGAGCTTCTCCTCCAGCTTGTCCTCTGTAGCAGAAACTGGGGGATGGTTAGAGGAGAAACAAAACATGGAACGTCTCAAGTTTCTCTCAAAATGCACACTGTTAAAGTCACCACACATCGTTTCCAAAATAACACGCTCACAGAGGCAAATAGCTGTGACTGGCAGTGCAGGCTAAAACCCCCTGCCCCCGCCCCCGCTCTGACAGAGAGAAACAAGCCAAAGACAACCTCACACAGTCAGGACAACCAGCTCTAAACCTGACCAAGAAACACTATAAAACCAATTACAATAGATGTAATCATTAGTTTATAAGAATATATATATATTAGACCATAACATATGAAATGATGTATGTTTAGACTTGAATTCTTGTAGTTTGTTAATATTTAGTATGAGATTTTTATAGAGGGCAAAATCTTAGACATGACTCACATGGTTAATCTTTGGGATGCCATAGGATTTTAAATGCGCCAGTTCTACACCCTTGTGATAAAAATGCCCATGTTTTTAGAGGGGTAGTGTGTAAATACCAGTAATTTGGGGTGTGGGGTTTGACACATTTCTGTAGATATGCTCCGGTGCACAGAAAACTGAGTCGAGAGCTGGAGTATATAAAGACTGGGCTATACATAGAAAGCAGGACTTACACTGTGGCAGCCAGTGAGTGGTATGTGTGCCCTGAAATCTTATGCACTCAGAATGTATACCCCAAAATGTACTGCACTCAGAATGTGTACCCCAAAATTTACTGCACTCGGAACGTACACCCCAAAATATACTGCTCTCTGAATGTGAACCCCCAAATCTGGAACACTGAGACTGAACTTGGCATAGCTCAGTCATTCAGCACACTCACACACACACACGTAGACACACACACACACACTGAGCTCCTGGTTTTCTCTCTGACTGTTTTAGTTGGATGAAACGTGCAGAGGAAATGTGAACATGCAGGCAGAGAGGAGAGAGTGCAGTCCTTACCAGCAGCAGTGGCAGGGTGGTTGTGTGCAGACAAACTTCTGCCCCAGAATGACAGGCCACATGGTGGCCCCTCCCCCAGTCCCCTTCTACACCCATCTGCTCTTAAAGGAACAGCTCCACACTGACCCACTCTGCTCTTAAAGGAACAGCTCCACACTGACCCACTCTGCTCTTAAAGGAACAGCTCCACGGTGACCCACTGTGCTCTTAAAGGAACAGCTCCACACTGACCCAATCTGCTCTTAAAGGAACAGCTCCACGGTGACCCACTGTGCTCTTAAAGGAACAGCTCCACCCTGACCCACTCTGCTCTTAAAGGAACAGCTCCACCCTGACCCACTCTGCTCTTAAAGGAACAGCTCCACCCTGACCCACTCTGCTCTTAAAGGAACAGCTCCACCCTGACCCACTCTGCTCTTAAAGGAACAGCTCCACCCTGACCCACTCTGCTCTTAAAGGAACAGCAGTACACCACAGGGATTATGTTAATATGTCACATGATAGTACTCTCAACTTGGAATATTTTATTGAAAAATTAGAAAATTACAGTTACAATTTTTTTCAATTTACAAAGCTTAATCCATGTAATTATGTTTACATTTAGTTTCAGCATTTTAAAGTATAAGCTCTAAATAGTAAAAATAGCTAAATTAGCTGTCTTTTATTACATATCATTCTGAGTTACGTCAAGACACGTTAGTGTTTCAATATAGAGCATTATTGCATTAGATACAAATGTTGTACAATATCCAGTATTTGGATTTAACTTTGAGACAATTCTCAAATGAGTGCAGAAGGTATATATATAGAGATATCATACAGCATTTATATATAATACAATAATGTAGCTGAAAACTAAATTATCCAGTTTGGTCAGAGAAAATATGTTAACATAACCTAACCCAATATCCTCTGTTACATACAGTTAGCATGAGGGGAAATGTGTATACATGTTTTTAAGGCAACTGAGCCTGTATGGTCCTCCTGTCTGCGTGCTGCTGATACCAGAGACGACCACAGGGAGGCGCTAATGTAGCTGCTGTATTCATTTGGAAGGTGATTAAACATGCTGGAGGCGTCTGGTGAGTGAAAGCAGAATTCACCCCCTACAGCTATTTAGAAAAGGAGAATTATAGATCACAATATAGATCAGAAGTTGAGTGACATGCTTTATAAACGCTGTGTATAAGTCCTTATGGGAGATGCTTTTTTGCCCTGGGAACAGCGCATAAATCTAACATCTCCTCCACTGCAAACTCATTCTTTCATTTTCTTTGTTTCAGGTTCAGTTGGTTTTTCTTCTCAGCTGGTTTCTTGGAGCTCACACTCTCTGCAGTTTTGGGAGTTATTTGATCGCAGATGGAGGCAGAGATGCTAAAGCTGGGGACCCATCGCTGCCACTTCCTACGACCTGAGGAGAAACAGGCCGCTTTGATAGAGGAGGAAGGGTAGAGGACAGGAGAAGAGTGAGGAGGAAAAGTCTACTGGCTGACGAGGGTGGGTTAGTGAGGGGAGGAGAGGTCTAAAGGAGACGGGTTTGATAGAAGGGGAGGCATCATTTTCCTCAGCTGTGTTTAACAGCAGAGATAATGAGGGGGGCGGTGTTTTCCTCAGCTGTGTTTAACAGCAGAGATAATGAGGGGGGCGGTGTTTTCCTCAGCTGTGTTTAACAGCAGAGATAATGAGGGCGCGGTGTTTTCCTCAGCTGTGTTTAACAGCAGAGATAATGAGGGGGGCTGTGTTTTCCTCAGCTGTGTTTAACAGCAGAGATAATGAGGGGGCGGTGTTTTCCTCAGCTGTGTTTAACAGCAGAGATAATGAGGGGGGCGGTGTTTTCTTCGGCTCTGTTTAACAGCAGTGATAATGAGGGGGCGGTGTTTTCCTCAGCTGTGTTTAACAGCAGAGATAATGAGGGGGCGGTGTTTTCCTCAGCTGTGTTTAACAGCAGAGATAATGAGGGGGGCGGTGTTTTCCTCAGCTGTGTTTAACAGCAGAGATAATGAGGGGGGCGGTGTTTTCCTCAGCTGTGTTTAACAGCAGTGATAATGAGGGGGGCGGTGTTTTCCTCAGCTCTGTTTAACAGCAGTGATAATGAAGGGGCGGTGTTTTCCTCAGCTGTGTTTAACAGCAGAGATAATGAGGGGGCGGTGTTTTCCTCAGCTGTGTTTAACAGCAGAGATAATGAGGGGGGGCGGTGTTTTCCTCAGCTCTGTTTAACAGCAGTGATAATGAGGGGGCGGTGTTTTCCTCAGCTGTGTTTAACAGCAGAGATAATGAGGGGGCAGTGTTTTCCTCAGCTGTGTTTAACAGCAGAGATAATGAGGGCGCGGTGTTTTCCTCAGCTGTGTTTAACAGCAGAGATAATGAGGGGGGCGGTGTTTTCCTCAGCTGTGTTTAACAGCAGAGATAATGAGGGGGGCGGTGTTTTTGCCATCATGGGCTGGGCAGGGGCTGAAGATGGGCAGAACGCTCTCTGTGAAGGCATCCATGAAAGTGTAGAGGTGTGCGTGTGCCTTCACATCATAGAAGGACACTTGCCCCGCCTCATAGTCCAGGTACACGCCCACCTTGCTGGGCAGGGCAGGCAGGAGAAGGGGCAGGTGGGTGGAACTCAGTGCTTTCACCTGCCCACCCTTCAGCCACAGGCACCAGAACCCACCCTCTGGGCCCAGCTTGATTTCGCCCTTTCTGCGGGCGGACTGGCGGGTCACGCCCAGTGTCCAGGCCGTCTTGGACCCCACGTCCACCTCCCAGTAATGGCGTCCGGAGCTGAGAGCCTCTCGGCCCAGCACGAACAGCGCTGGGTGGAACCGCTGGGGGCCGTCCTGCTGCTGGGTCTGCTTCCGCTCCTCTGCCCAAACCTTCCGGCCGTCTGTGGATAGGCCCAGGCTACGCTGCGCTGTGGCTGGGTCCAGGAACACCTCGCCTGCTCAGAGAGAAAGACCAGATCAGCTACAGGGCCTCCTACAGGACTGGAGGATGTACATACTGTTGTACATATATGGGTCACCTTACATGTAGCTCACTGTACATGAGCCATTATATAAATATGTCTCACTATATAGTGTTTTTGATGTACATATCCTAATTTTAAGTTCCTGGCATTAATATGTTTTGTGTTGTGTCCCCATGGGGGGTAACCATTTGTGGCAGGGAGATTTGTTGCCCTTTTGAATGCTCATTACTAAGTCACTGACAGACAGTAAGCCAGAAACTCTCAGCAATAAAACAATGGTCCGCACACTTTTTCATAATGTGTGAAAATCAATATGCAGCCATCTTCTCAATATGTGAATCTTGAACATCTTAGCAGTACACATTTTTGTACAAACATGTTTATCAAAATTACATCAATAGCCCTGCATTTGGGGCTGACGTTAGTTTGGATGAAATGATCCATGACAGACTGACTGAACTGGCCTGTGTGTTTGGTAATGTTATCGTGTATTAGCCAGTGCAACACTAATGTCAGTCACTGGGTATAATGAAATATCTGGGCATATCTGAAATGATGCTGCATGAGGCAGTGCAGGCAGACAGGAGGGTAACGTACTTGCGTAGTTCTGCAGTTTCCGTAGTTCTGAGGAGACAGAGAAGAGAGTCAGAAGAGGGCCAGGGGAGAACTGTAAGCATGTCTCTGTGTACCATTGCCAATGTCAAAGCCAAGGCACCTATCTCTTTACGCTGTTATACCCTTACGCTCTTACGCCCTTACACTGTTATACCCTTACGCTCTTACGCCCTAACACTGTTGTACCCTTACGCTCTTACGCCCTTACACTGTTATACCCTTACGCTCTTACGCCCTTACACTGTTATACCCTTACGCTCTTACGCCCTTACACTGTTATACCCTTACGCTCTTACGCCCTTACACTGTTATACCCTTACGCTCTTACGCCCTTACACTGTTATACCCTTACGCTCTTACGCCCTTACACTGTTATACCCTTACGCTCTTACGCCCTTACACTGTTATACCCTTACGCTCTTACGCCCTTACACTGTTATACCCTTACGCTCTTACGCCCTTACACTGTTATACCCTTACGCTCTTACACTGTTATACCCTTACGCTCTTACACTGTTATACCCTTACGCTCTTACGCCCTTACACTGTTATACCCTTACGCTCTTACGCCCTTACACTGTTATACCCTTACGCTCTTACGCCCTTACACTGTTATACCCTTACGCTCTTATGCCCTTATACAGTTATGCCTTACGCTCTTATGCTCTTACACCCTTATGCTGTTACACCGTTACGCTGTTACACCCTTATGCTGTTACACCGTTACGCTGTTACACCCTCACACTGTTACACCCTTATGCTCGTACAACGTTACACACTTAAGCCGTTATGCCCTTTCGCCCTTATGCTGTTATGCTCTCATGCTCTTCTGTTTAACGTGAACTTTGTGGGCATTTAGCAAATACTCTTTTGTAGACCAAAATATTTTTACTACACTGTGTTTTACTGCTGTAACCTCTGAGCTACAAGCCCAGCTCCCTAACCATTACACTACACTGTAACCTCTGAGCTACAAGCCCAGCTCCCTAACCATTACACTACACTGTAACCTCTGAGCTACAAGCCCAGCTCCCTAACCATTATACTACACTGTAACCTCTGAGCTACAAGCCCAGCTCCCTAACCATTATACTACACTGTAACCTCTGAGCTACAAGCCCAGCTCCCTAACCATTATACTACACTGTAACCTCTGAGCTACAAGCCCAGCTCCCTAACCATTACACTACACTGTAACCTCTGAGCTACAAATCCAGCTCCCTAACCATTACACTACACTGTAACCTCTGAGCTACAAGCCCAGCTCCCTAACCATTATACTACACTGTAACCTCTGAGCTACAAGCCCAGCTCCCTAACCATTACACTACACTGTAACCTCTGAGCTACAAGCCCAGCTCCCTAAACATTATACTACACTGTAACCTCTAAGCTACAAGCCCAGCTCCCTAACCATTACACTACACTGTAACCTCTGAGCTACAAGCCCAGCTCCCTAACCATTACACTACACTGTAACCTCTGAGCTACAAGCCCAGCTCCCTAACCATTACACTACACTGTAACCTCTGAGCTACAAGCCCAGCTCCCTAACCATTATACTACACTGTAACCTCTGAGCTACAAGCCCAGCTC
Source organism: Albula glossodonta (assembly GCA_019788955.1). Taxonomy (NCBI): domain Eukaryota; kingdom Metazoa; phylum Chordata; class Actinopteri; order Albuliformes; family Albulidae; genus Albula; species Albula glossodonta. Next base: position 23,610 of record JAFBMS010001038.1, read on the forward strand.
CCTAACCATTACACTACACTGTAACCTCTGAGCTACAAGCCCAGCTCCCTAACCATTATACTACACTTTAACCTCTGAGCTACAAGCCCAGCTCCCTAACCATTACACTACACTGTAACCTCTGAGCTACAAGCCCAGCTCCCTAACCATTATACTACACTGTAACCTCTGAGCTACAAGCCCAGCTCCCTAACCATTATACTACACTGTAACCTCTGAGCTACAAGCCCAGCTCCCTAACCATTACACTACACTGTAACCTCTGAGCTACAAGCTCAGCTCCCTAAACATTATACTACACTGTAACCTCTGAGCTACAAGCCCAGCTCCCTAACCATTACACTACACTGTAACCTCTGAGCTACAAACCCAGCTCCCTAACCATTACACTACACTGTAACCTCTGATTTACAAGCCCAGCTCCCTAACCATTACACTACACTGTAACCTGTGAGCTACAAGCCCAGCTCCCTAACCATTATACTACACTGTAACCTCTGAGTTACAAACCCAGCTCCCTAACCATTATACTACACTGTAACCTCTGAGCTACAAGCCCAGCTCCCTAACCATTATATTACACTTTAACCTCTGAGCTACAAGCCCAGCTCCCTAACCGTTATACTACACTGTAACCTCTGAGCTACAAGCCCAGCTCCCTAACCATTACACTACACTGTAACCTCTGAGCTACAAGCCCAGCTCCCTAACCATTATACTACACTGTAACCTCTGAGCTACAAGCTCAGCATCCTAACCATTATACTACACTGTAACCTCTGAGCTACAAGCCCAGCTCCCTAACCATTATACTACACTGTAACCTCTGAGCTACAAGCCCAGCATCCTAACCATTATACTACACTGTAACCTCTGAGCTACAAGCCCAGCTCCCTAACCATTATACCATACTGTAACCTCTGAGCTACAAGCCCAGCTTTCTAGCTCTAATGCTATGCTGCTGCCTTGTTCTACAGTGTGACAAATACAGAGGAAGTGTCAGTCACATTCTGAAGTGGCAGGACCTCGGCTGTAGAGTCTGCGGAGCAGATCCTGGTTCTTCTCCAGCAGGGCGCTGACTGATGACCTCACAGTCCCCACATACAGGTCCGTGTTCACTGATACACCTGACCAGTCCTTGGGCTCTGGAGCCGGCGGCAAGGAGGGGAGTCTCTGTAGCACAGGATACAGTGTTACATTGTGTGTGTGTGTGTGTGTGTGTGAGTGTGTGAGTGTGTGCAAGCATGTGTGTGTGTGCGTGCATGCGTGTGTGCATGAGCATGTGCGCGTATGTGTTTGTGTTTGTGTGTGCGTGTGCATCTGCGCGTGCATGTGTGCGTGTGTAGAGTGTGTGTAAGTAGAGTGTATGTATTGTGTGTGTGTAGAGTATGTGATTGTGTGTATGGCAGTGTGCAGACCTGCAGCAGTCGTAGTTTGTCATCAGTGTGTATGAGTGTGTGTGTGTGGTGTGTATGGCAGTGTGCAGACCTGCAGCAGTCGTAGTTTGTCATCAGTGTGTACGAGTGTGTGTGTGTGGTATGTATGGCAGTGTGCAGACCTGCAGCAGTTGTAGTTTGTCATCAGTGTGTACGAGTGTGTGTGTGTGGTGTGTATGGCAGTGTGCAGACCTGCAGCAGTTGTAGTTTGTCATCAGTGTGTACGAGTGTGTGTGTGTGGTGTGTATGGCAGTGTGCAGACCTGCAGCAGTCGTAGTTTGTCATCAGTGTGTACGAGTGTGTGTGTGTGGTGTGTATGGCAGTGTGCAGACCTGCAGCAGTAGTAGTTTGTCGTCAGTGTGTGCGAGGTCCTCCAGCTCACTGCTCCTCTTCCTCAGCTGAGCCAACTCTTCCTCCAGGGCATGTGCAAATTCATGAGCCTGTCGCTCCGCCTCCTGTTGCCTCTCAGTGATCTGCGCCACCAGCTCCGCCTGGCTCTGCTCCACCCAGCGCTGTAGCTCTGCATACACCTTCCAGCTCTCCTCCAGCTCCCGCTGTGCTGAGCTCTGCACCAACACACACCACAGCACACCTGAGTACACAACTAACACACCTGGGTGTGCGCACATGCGTATGCAGTGTATGTGTGTATGAGAGTGTGCGCACATGTGTGTATATATGTATATTTGTGCGTGTGTGAATACTGTTGTAATGAGTGTGCTGTCGCACTGTCATAACTGGCTGAACTGGTCAGACCCCCATACTTTCTTGGAATTGTTCACAAACATTAGCTTGGTGAAGTTTAGGATGTTTGTGTATGACAGAGACAGGAGAGGAGAAAAGACTTGCATGTTTAGTCATCACTGAAATTTGGTATTCAAATAACAACGTTACCCTGTTCTGCTTTTATGTGCACTGACACACTCTGCACATTAATGTTAAGTGCACACGGACATACTCTGCTCTAGGGGTTAAGTGCGCACTAACACACTCTGCTGTAGGACTTTAGTGCACACTGACACACTCTTCTCTTGAGGTTAAGTGAGTATCAACGCACTCTGCCGTAGGACTTTAGTGCACACTGACACGCTCTTCTCTAGGAGTTAAGTGCACACTGACACGCTCTTCTCTAGGGGTCAAGTGCACACTGACACACTCTGCCTTTGGACTTTAGTGCAAACTGACATACTCTGCCATATGAGTTAAGTGTGCACTGACACTCTGCTGTAGTGGTTAAGTGTGCACTAACACTCTGCCCCCTCTACACTGTTTATTTCCAGTCAGTCTTTAATGATGATACAAGTCTCTTACTGACAGAGGGGCTGAGGGTGACCTCACTAACATAGCCTCTGTCTGACTAAAGGGATAGGGGTACAACATTTGAGAGGTGTGTACTTCAGCAACTTTCCCCAGACTCTAGTCTGGTCAGAAGTACTGCACTATCCCACTCAATTCCTATTCAGACTAACTCTCAATTCTGAGTCATTAACTCTGCAATCCAAATCACTAACTCTCCATTCTGACAGTCTGGCCTGTCAATCTTTCTTACTGACTCACTTTGATGACCTTGATGGACTGTTTTATCTCTTCCAGTTTCTTGGATCTCTCCTTGATCAGGTGTTTGACCTCCGACCTCCTCTTCCCCAGGTGACTCTGTGCAGAGATAACAAACATGGTTCAGTCCTTTGGTTGCAGAGCATCAGCCGACTTCTGTTTACTGCAGCCTGAGGTACTGCAGGCTGCGTTCAGTAGAGCAGCATGTCAGTGTGCTTATAGTGACTGTGTTCAGTACAGCAGCATGTCAGTGTGGTTGTAGTGACTGTGTTCAGTAGGGCGGAATGTCAGTGTGGTTATAGTGACTGTGTTCAGTAGAGCAGCATGTCAGTGTGCTTATAGTGACTGTGTTCAGTAGAGCAGCATGTCAGTGTGGTTATAGTGACTGTGTTCAGTAGGGCGGAATGTCAGTGTGGCTATAGTGACTGTGTTCAGTAGGGCAGAATGTCAGTGTGGTTATAGTGACTGTGTTCAGTAGAGCAGCATGTCAGTGTGCTTATAGTGACTGTGTTCAGTAGGGCGGAATGTTAGTGTGGTTATTGTGGCTGTGTTCAGTACAGCAGCATGTCAGTGTGGTTATAGTGACTGTGTTCAGTAGGGCGGAATGTCAGTGTGGTTATAGTGACTGTGTTCAGTAGAGCAGCATGTCAGTGTGGTTATAGTGACTGCGTTCAGTGGGTGGAATGTCAGTGTGGTTGTAGTGATTGTGTTCAGTAGGGCAGAATGTCAGTGTGGTTGTAGTGACTGTGTTCAGTAGAGCAGCTTGTCAGTGTGGTTATAGTGGCTGTGTTCAGTAGGGTGGAAAGTCAGTGTGGTTATAGTGACTGTGTTCAGTAGAGCAGCATGTCAGTGTGGTTATAGTGACTGTGTTCAGTAGGGTGGAAAGTCAGTGTGGTTATAGTGACTGTGTTCAGTAGAGCGGAATGTCAGTGTGGTTGTAGTGACTGTGTTCAGTAGGGCGGAATGTCAGTGTGGTTATAGTGACTGCGTTCAGTAGAGCAGCATGTCAGTGTGGTTATAGTGACTATGTTCAGTAGGGCGGAATGTTAGTGTGGTTATTGTGGCTGTGTTCAGTAGAGCAGCATGTCAGTGTGGTTTTAGTGACTGTGTTCAGTGGGGCGGAATGTCAGTGTGTTTATAGTGACTGCGTTCAGTAGAGCAGCATGTCAGTGTGGTTTTAGTGACTGTGTTCAGTAGGGCAGCATGTCAGTGTGGTTGTAGTGACTGTGTTCAGTAGGGCGGAATGTCAGTGTGGTTATAGTGACTGTGTTCAGTAGAGCAGCATGTCAGTGTGGTTATAGTGGCTGTGTTCAGTAGAGCAGCATGTCAGTGTGGTTGTAGTGACTGTGTTCAGTAGGGCGGAATGTCAGTGTGGTTGTAGTGACTGTGTTCAGTAGGGTGGAATGTCAGTGTGGTTGTAGTGACTGTGTTCAGTAGGGCGGAATGTCAGTGTGGTTGTAGTGACTGTGTTCAGTAGAGCAGCATGTCAGTGTGGTTGTAGTGACTGTGTTCAGTAGGGCGGAATGTCAGTGTGGTTGTAATGACTGTGTTCAGTAGAGGAGCATGTCAGTGTGGTTGTAGTGACTGTGTTCAGTAGGGCGGAATGTCAGTGTGGTTGTAGTGACTGTGTTCAGTAGGGCGGAATGTCAGTGTGGTTGTAGTGACTGTGTTCAGTAGGGCAGAATGTCAGTGTGGTTATAGTGACTGTGTTCAGTAGGGTGGAAAGTCAGTGTGGTTATAGTGACTGTGTTCAGTAGAGCAGCATGTCAGTGTGGTTATAGTGGCTGTGTTCAGTAGAGCAGCATGTCAGTGTGGTTGTAGTGACTGTGTTCAGTAGGGCGGAATGTCAGTGTGGTTGTAGTGACTGTGTTCAGTAGGGTGGAATGTCAGTGTGGTTGTAGTGACTGTGTTCAGTAGGGCGGAATGTCAGTGTGGTTGTAGTGACTGTGTTCAGTAGAGCAGCATGTCAGTGTGGTTGTAGTGACTGTGTTCAGTAGGGCGGAATGTCAGTGTGGTTGTAATGACTGTGTTCAGTAGAGGAGCATGTCAGTGTGGTTGTAGTGACTGTGTTCAGTAGGGCGGAATGTCAGTGTGGTTGTAGTGACTGTGTTCAGTAGGGCGGAATGTCAGTGTGGTTGTAGTGACTGTGTTCAGTAGGGCAGAATGTCAGTGTGGTTATAGTGACTGTGTTCAGTAGGGCAGAATGTCAGTGTGGTTATAGTGACTGTGTTCAATAATGTTCAAGTGTCAGGTGTGCTCTACACTTACCATCTTCCTCTTCCATTCACGCTCCACAGAGACGATGTCATGTGTGCGGTGTGTTGCATCTGCGCAGCTGGGGCAGACACAGGTGTGGTCATTACGACAGTACAGCTCCAGGAGGCGCTGGTGCTTCCTGCAGACCTGGTCGTCGAGGCGTGGCAGGGGTGGGGTGAGGCGGTGTGCAGCCAGGGCTTTGACGCGGCGATGTGGCAGCAGGTGAGCCTCACAGTATGATCCACGGCAGTGCAGGCAGGACCTTACTGCCTTCAGCTTCCTGCCAATGCATGAGTCACATGCCACCTCCCCCGGCCGTGCAAAGTCCCCGCCCACTGCCTCCCCCTGCCCCTCCCCTGATCCGTCCTCTTGCCCCGTCCTTGCCTCAGCCACACCCAGCCCCTGGAAGTGGGCGGAGATTTCGGCCAGCACGCGGTTGACGCTGAGTTCGGGTTTCTTGGAGAAGCTCTTCTTGCACATGGGGCAGACACACTGCCTGCTGTGGTTCCAGTAGCCCTGCAGACAGGCTTTGCAGAAGCTGTGGCCGCAGGGGGTCGACACTGGCTCCACAAACACCTCCAGGCAGATGGAGCACTGGAACTGCTCCTCTGATAGGGAACGCGTGCCAGGGGACCCCACACCTGAAGGAGAGGCACAGCACCCTTACACACTGCACTGCCCTTACACACTGCACTGCCCTTATACACTGCACTGCCCTTACACACTGCACTGCCCTTACACACTGCACTGCCCTTACACACTGCACTGCCCTTACACACTGCACTGCCCTTACACAATACACTGCCCTTACACACTGCACTGCACTGCCTCAGTCAGCGCCCTGCTGGAGAAGAACCAGGATCTGCTCCGCAGACTCTACAGCCGAGGTCCTGCCACTTCAGAATGTGACTGACACTTCCTCTGTATTTGTCACACTGTAGAACAAGGCAGCAGCATAGCATTAGAGCTAGAAAGCTGGGCTTGTAGCTCAGAGGTTACAGTATGGTATAATGGTTAGGGAGCTGGGCTTGTAGCTCAGAGGTTACAGTGTAGTGTAATGGTTAGGGAGCTGGGCTTGTAGCTCAGAGGTTACAGTGTAGTGTAATGGTTAGGGAGCTGGGCTTGTAGCTCAGAGGTTACAGTGTAGTGTAATGGTTAGGGAGCTGGGCTTGTAGCTCAGAGGTTACAGTGTACTGTAATGGTTAGGGAGCTGGGCTTGTAGCTCAGAGGTTACAGTGTAGTATAATGGTTTGGATGCTGGGCTTGTAGCTCAGAGGTTACAGTGTAGTGTAATGGTTAGGATGCTGGGCTTGTAGCTCAGAGGTTACAGTGTAGTGTAATGGTTAGGGAGCTGGGCTTGTAGCTCAGAGGTTACAGTGTAGTATAATGGTTAGGGAGCTGGGCTTGTAGCTCAGAGGTTACAGTGTACTGTAATGGTTAGGGAGCTGGGCTTGTAGCTCAGAGGTTACAGTGTAGTATAATGGTTAGGATGCTGGGCTTGTAGCTCAGAGGTTACAGTGTAGTATAATGGTTAGGGAGCTGGGCTTGTAGCTCAGAGGTTACAGTATGGTATAATGGTTAGGGAGCTGGGCTTGTAGCTCAGAGGTTACAGTGTAGTATAATGGTTAGGATGCTGGGCTTGTAGCTCAGAGGTTACAGTGTAGTATAATGGTTAGGGAGCTGGGCTTGTAGCTCAGAGGTTACAGTGTAGTATAATGGTTAGAGAGCTGGGCTTGTAGCTCAGAGGTTACAGTGTAGTATAATGGTTAGGGAGCTGGGCTTGTAGCTCAGAGGTTACAGTGTAGTATAATGGTTAGGATGCTGGGCTTGTAGCTCAGAGGTTACAGTGTAGTGTAATGGTTAGGGAGCTGGGCTTGTAGCTCAGAGGTTACAGTATGGTATAATGGTTAGGGAGCTGGGCTTGTAGCTCAGAGGTTACAGTGTAGTATAATGGTTAGGGAGCTGGGCTTGTAGCTCAGAGGTTACAGTGTAGTATAATGGTTAGGGAGCTGGGCTTGTAGCTTAGAGGTTACAATGTAGTATAATGGTTAGAGAGCTGGGCTTGTAGCTCAGAGGTTACAGTGTAGTATAATGGTTAGGATGCTGGGCTTGTAGCTTAGAGGTTACAATGTAGTATAATGGTTAGAGAGCTGGGCTTGTAGCTCAGAGGTTACAGTGTAGTGTAATGGTTAGGGAGCTGTGCTTGTAGCTCAGAGGTTACAGTGTAGTGTAATGGTTAGGGAGCTGGGCTTGTAGCTCAGAGGTTACAGTGTAGTATAACGGTTAGGGAGCTGGGCTTGTAGCTCAGAGGTTACAGTGTAGTATAATGGTTAGGATGCTGGGCTTGTAGCTCACAGTATAAATTCAATGTGGTATAAATTCAATCTTGATTATGGGGATATAATATACTAGCATTACTAGCAGGCCGTTACAGTAACCTGCAGCTGTAAATTAATTTACACCCTCAGAATGTTCCCTGAGGACAGTGTACATCCACTGATGAATCTGTTCCACCGATCAAGGTCCTGTGTGCCCCCACCCCCAGCACAAACCCACATAACTGCTCCAGAAAGCTTGCATTTAAAATGGTGGATGACTGTACCACATAAAAACTTACGATCACCAGCTGATTGGGTGATGTTTAAAAATGATGCGGTCACCGACCATCAAGTGAGACACCATCGTGTGATCAAACGTCAGCTAAATTGCATAATGTGATCGCACAGGAGATTAGCTGCGTTTATGTCCACCATCCTCGTGTTACTCACGAGTGGTGTGAAACGCTCACTTACCTGAGCCAGTAAAGTAGCAAATGGCAGGTTAGATATTACTCGATGGCTAAAATAACATTTGCTAAAATAAAGTTCAAAAAGGCAAAATCAACTAAGTGTGAAACTGGCTAGTTGAACACACATCAAAATGAATAATAGACTGGCAGGAAGAGGGTGCGGTTGTGGCCATAACCTGGCCCACATTTTGTCAGCCTTCAAAGCTGTTTTAATCTTCTAAGCCCATTCTGATACGTTACGACTGTCTGCAGTCCAAGCAGCCACTAAATGCCTGAGGAGAACCAAAAATTGAAACATAAGTTTCCATTATTATGATATAGATGAGATGAATATAAATTATGTATGTAAATTTGAAGCTATTTGAGTCACTCACACAAAATTGTAAGAGTTCTTAACCTTACATTTGCTTAACCTACAAATTCTGTCACAAAAACAAGCACCCATTTTAATCTTAAATGGGAAATCCTTTCCTCTCTATCTCTCTCTCTCTCCCTCTCTCTCTCTCTCTCTCTCTCTCTCTCTCTCTCTCTCTCACACACACACACACACACACACACACAGTGTGTGAGTTGACTTTGTTAAGGGAACAGGTTTGGCAGACTCGCACTCTGTTGCATTCTGGCAGTGGAATGTGGAGCTGCCAGATCAGTTCCTCTCTCAGTGTCACAGCAGGAATGTACCAGGAACACTTTAAATCTCAAAAAACAACTCAGCCCCACATCACACATTCAAGCAATTGTCCATTTAACAACCAAATCAATATCCACAAAATTATGATTTTCCAAAATTCAGAAAGTATACCTATTTTATTTATTAATATTCATAAATACCAGTATTGCAAACTCAGGGATACATC
>JAFBMS010001038.1:35000-49849 GCA_019788955.1 Albula glossodonta
CTGCATTCTACTAGTTGTACGTCTGCCTGTGTTATGTTAGTTCAAAGGTAGGCCTGATCTTACAAATTACACTTCTACACCCTGATTTTCCCCCAAATTTCTCCCAACCCAAACTCAATCAAACTTGTTGACCTCACCGCAGTACCATGTTCTGCTGGCAAACACATTACTTCTCCTATTCATGTGACGCGATCACACACACACTCACTCACTCACTTCTATTCACACGGCAGCAGCACCACTAATCACACACTGCCTATGATGTTGGAGGATGACATCATCAGTGTACCCTCACATCATGCTGCCACAGGCGCCCAGCATGACCAGCATGGCCGACTCACCCCCCATCATCCCTTGCGAGACTGGCTGAATGTGCCTTGCCAATGCTTCTAGCATGTAATGACATCTTTTAGGCAGCAGAGGAAGTGCTTGAGCAGTGTTGAAATAGCCGGCAATGGCGAGACCGGTGTTGCAGTTTGCTTCTGATCACAGAATTTTGGCAGGTCCCAGGATCGAGTGTGTGTGTGTGAGTGTGTGTATATGTGTGAGAGTTTAAGTTTGTGAGAGAGTGTAAGTGCATGTGTAATTATGTGTGTGTGTGTGTAATTTTGTGTGTGTACATTTGTGAGTGAGTGTAAATGCATGTGTAATTTTGTGTGTATGTGTGTGTGTAATTTTGTGTAATCTTGTGTGTAATTTTGCGTGTGTGTCTGTAATTTTGTGTGAGTGTGTGTAATTTTGTGAGTAATCTTGTGCATCTGTAATTTTGTGTGAGTGTGTGTCATTTTTTGTGTAATCTTGTGTGTGTGCAATTTTGTGTGAGTGTGTGTAATTTTTTATGTAATCTTGTGTGTGTGTAATTTTGTGTGAGTGTGTGTAATTTTTTATGTAATCTTGTGCGTGGGTAATTTTGTGTGAGTGTGTGTAATTTTGTATGTAATCTTGTGCGTGTGTAATTTTGTGTGAGTGTGTGTAATTTTGTATGTAATCTTGTGTGTGTGTAATTTTGTGAGAGTGTGTGTAATTTTGTATGTAATCTTGTGCGTGTGTAATTTTGTGTGAGTGTGTGTAATTTTGTGCGTGTGTAATTTTGTGTGAGTGTGCATAATTTTGTATGTAATCTTGTGCGTGGGTAATTTTGTGTGAGTGTGTGTAATTTTGTATGTAATCTTGTGCGTGGGTAATTTTGTGTGAGTGTGCATAATTTTGTATGTAATCTTGTGCGTGTGTAATTTTGTGTGAGTGTGTGTAATTTTGTATGTAATCTTGTGCGTGTGTAATTTTGTGAGAGTGTGTGTAATTTTGTATGTAATCTTGTGCGTGTGTAATTTTGTGTGAGTGTGTGTAATTTTGTGCGTGTGTAATTTTGTGTGAGTGTGCATAATTTTGTATGTAATCTTGTGCGTGGGTAATTTTGTGTGAGTGTGCATAATTTTGTATGTAATCTTGTGCGTGTGTAATTTTGTGTGAGTGTGTGTAATTTTGTATGTAATCTTGTGTGTGTGTAATTTTGTGAGAGTGTGTGTAATTTTGTATGTAATCTTGTGCGTGTGTAATTTTGTGTGAGTGTGTGTAATTTTGTATGTAATCTTGTGCGTGTGTAATTTTGTGTGAGTGTGTGTAATTTTGTATGTAATCTTGTGCGTGTGTAATTTTGTGTGAGTGTGTGTAATTTTGTATGTAATCTTGTGCGTGTGTAATTTTGTGTGAGTGTGTGTAATTTTGTATGTAATCTTGTGCGTGTGTAATTTTGTGTGAGTGTGTGTAATTTTGTATGTAATCTTGTGCGTGTGTAATTTTGTGTGAGTGTGTGTAATTTTGTATGTAATCTTGTGCGTGTGTAATTTTGTGTGAGTGTGTGTAATTTTGTATGTAATCTTGTGCGTGGGTAATTTTGTGTGAGTGTGTGTAATTTTGTATGTAATCTTGTGCGTGTGTAATTTTGTGTGAGTGTGTGTAATTTTGTATGTAATCTTGTGTGTGTGTAATTTTGTGTGAGTGTGTGTAATTTTGTGCGTGTGTAATTTTGTGTGAGTGTGCATAATTTTGTATGTAATCTTGTGCGTGGGTAATTTTGTGTGAGTGTGCATAATTTTGTATGTAATCTTGTGCGTGTGTAATTTTGTGTGAGTGTGTGTAATTTTGTATGTAATCTTGTGTGTGTGTAATTTTGTGAGAGTGTGTGTAATTTTGTATGTAATCTTGTGCGTGTGTAATTTTGTGTGAGTGTGTGTAATTTTGTATGTAATCTTGTGCGTGTGTAATTTTGTGTGAGTGTGTGTAATTTTGTATGTAATCTTGTGCGTGGGTAATTTTGTGTGAGTGTGTGTAATTTTGTATGTAATCTTGTGCGTGTGTAATTTTGTGTGAGTGTGTGTAATTTTGTATGTAATCTTGTGCGTGTGTAATTTTGTGTGAGTGTGTGTAATTTTGTATGTAATCTTGTGCGTGTGTAATTTTGTGTGAGTGTGTGTAATTTTGTATGTAATCTTGTGCGTGTGTAATTTTGTGTGAGTGTGTGTAATTTTGTATGTAATCTTGTGCGTGGGTAATTTTGTGTGAGTGTGTGTAATTTTGTATGTAATCTTGTGCGTGTGTAATTTTGTGTGAGTGTGTGTAATTTTGTATGTAATCTTGTGCGTGTGTAATTTTGTGTGAGTGTGCATAATTTTGTATGTAATCTTGTGCGTGTGTAATTTTGTGTGAGTGTGTGTAATTTTGTATGTAATCTTGTGCGTGTGTAATTTTGTGTGAGTGTGTGTAATTTTGTATGTAATCTTGTGCGTGTGTAATTTTGTGTGAGTGTGTGTAATTTTGTATGTAATCTTGTGCGTGTGTAATTTTGTGTGAGTGTGTGTAATTTTGTATGTAATCTTGTGCGTGGGTAATTTTGTGTGAGTGTGCATAATTTTGTATGTAATCTTGTGCGTGTGTAATTTTGTGAGAGTGTGTGTAATTTTGTATGTAATCTTGTGTGTGTGTAATTTTGTGTGAGTGTGTGTAATTTTGTATGTAATCTTGTGCGTGGGTAATTTTGTGTGAGTGTGCATAATTTTGTATGTAATCTTGTGCGTGTGTAATTTTGTGTGAGTGTGTGTAATTTTGTATGTAATCTTGTGCATGTGTAATTTTGTGAGAGTGTGTGTAATTTTGTGTGACTCTCCCTCTCTTTCCCCCTCTTTTCTCGCCCTTTCTCTCACTCTCCCCTCTCTTCTCTTCCTGTCACTCTTTCTATTCTCCCTCCCTTGTTTTTTCTGATTAAAAACAGAAACTGCAATCCCGCCTGCCTGCCCTCAGTCCTCCTACACATTCCTGCTCTCTCCCTCTCTGTTTCACAAACACACAATGACAGGTGCTCATCACAATATTCTCATGCATGATGAGTATATGAGTCCATACCTCAGGATTAGACTAAAGAAATGCCTAACCCTAACCCTAACCCTAACCCTATCCATATCCCGCACCATAGCCATGTCCCTAACCCTAACCCTAACCGTAACCCTAACCCTAACCCTATCCATATCCCTCACCATAGCCATGTCCCTAACCCTAACCCTATCCATATCCCTCACCATCGCCATGTCCCTAACCCTAACCCTAGCCCTAACCCTATCCCTATCCATATCCCTCACCATAGCCATGTCCCTAACCCTAACCCTAACCCTATCCATATCCCTCACCATAGCCATGTACCTAACCCTAACCCTATCCATATCCCTCACCATAGCCATGTACCTAACCCTAACCCTATCCATATCCCTCACCATCGCCATGTCCCTAACCCTAACCCTAACCCTAACCCTATCCCTATCCATATCCCTCACCATAGCCATGTCCCTAACCCTAACCCTAACCCTATCCAGGGATATCCCTGGCTCCCCTGGACCCTATCCAGGGGAGCCAGGGATAGAGCACTCAGCTTCACAGTGCATGGGGGTCAGACACCCTGCTCCCACAGCCATCAGACCTGTTATATGAATCAGGTTTGTTAGTGATCAACTGGAACACAAAGCTGCTCACTCTGGAAGTGAAGGAGCAGGACCTCCTGGGCCTGCCATAGACCCTGCTGAAACACACCCAACCTGTCAGGGTTACTCCTACAAGAACGTATGGCTGGTGACAGCAGTTCCAGGACAATATTACATCAAAGAATAAGGATGGTACAATAAATTGAAATTCGATATACCGTGATCCAAAACTATTACAATGCATTTTGTAAGTCAGAAAATGATCTTGCAATATTTGCTACATTGTATTGTACCCTGGTATTTAACCACAAACGAGATGATCTGGGATGATCTTACAACCACCATAATCTCTCTGGCTGTCCTCCAAATGAAGGATACATGGATGTATCCTCCCCAGGAGGTCCTTTCACATTTCTGGGTGACATCATTGTGCTCACAACCAGTCAGATCAGAAGACGAACCCACTGAATATTTCACCATCGGAAAGCTCTAAAACATGACAAGGGATTTACCAACACTTAAGTATCCAGAACAGTAAACAGTAATCGGGTAATTTACATTAACGTTACTGTTTGCTTTTTAAAACATATCCACATTGACTCAATACATTCACGTTTTTAGAGTTGCAAATGGTTATTTTACCAATGTAAAATTCAGTGAGTTACTGTAGCAGCAGGTTTATTTATTTCCTTGTACAAATGTTTAAGTAAGAATGCGAGTAACTGACATTCATAGTTTATGCAATTGGTTTAGATATCCTCGGAATCACTGGAAGCTACATGACTTCATTAATCAACAGCTTCATCAATCACCTTTCATAAAGACAATCAGATTTGCTGTTCCAAATTTTTTTCTCATCTCCGTGGAAGACGAGAAAAAGTATTGGAACCCACCACTAGATTACTAGAAGTTAAAAATGATCAAACATCTTCATGAGGATTTATGTTATTACTTTGATCTCTTTATGTGTTGCCTAGTCAAGAACTTTATTCAAATGAAAATTTATTTTGTATTTTGCATGGCTGAAAATTAAATATCAATTCTGAATATTCATACTTTGTCACTGAACTGTTATTAGGCTCTATCAGATCCTCAACCTCATATCATATATCAAACCGAATTGTGAGAAAACTGTAAAAAACATCCACAGTATCAAAGATTTGACATAGTACTGATCTCTGAAATCCAGTGTATTGCATTTGATGATTGGGGTCTAAAGAAAAAAGGAATTGAATTGAAAGGCAAACTGTGTCAGATTGCACAGATGCAGGATGTGACTGCACATGGCAGTAGGTTTCTTCTTGTGTCACCAACATTTTCATTGACAATTAACATCCATTACAAAACCCTATGAGGTCAGTCTGCAGATAGTTTATTTGTGTGTCTGAATCTGCCACCACCTCTCCACTGCCACTGAACTGCTTAGGAATTACAAACAAAATATAACATGTATGACCAAACAGTGACTACACCGCCTCAGGGAATAAATACACACATCAGTTAATATACTATGATTTACAAAACGTTCAGTGTCAAACAGACAGGATCAAGAATGAACAATTTTAAGAGTAAGGGAAGTGGGAGTGAAGGGGAGGGGTTAGTGTGTGGAAACAGGAGTGTAGTTACAGGAAGAGAGAATGTAGTTACAGGAAATGGCATTGTGATTAGAGGAAGTGGGGATGTAGTTACAGGAAGTGGGGCTGTGATTAGAGGAAGTGGGAGTGTAGTTATAGGAAGGTGCAGAGAAGAGTGTGTGTGTATGAGTAAGTGTGTGAGTGAGTGTGAGTGTGTGTGTGAGTAAGTGTGTGTGTGAGTGAGTGAGTGAGGGTGTGTGTGTGTGTGTGAGTGAGTGAGTGCGTGCGTGCTTGTGAGTGAGTGAGTGTGTGTGTGTGTGAGTGAGTGAGAGGGTGCGTGCGTGCGTGTGTGTGAGTGTGTGAGTGTGTGTGTATGTGTGTGTGTGAGTGAGTGTGTGTGTGCATGCGAGCAAGCGAGCGAGTGTGTGTGTGTGAGTGCATGCGTGCGTGTAAGTTAGTTAGTGAGTGAGTGTGTGTGAGTGAGTGAGTGAGTGAGTGTGTGTGTGTGTGTGAGTGAGTGAATGCGTGCGTGTGAGTGAGTGAGTGAATGAGTGCGTGTGTGTGAGTGCATGTGTGCGTGTTAGTGAGTGAGTGAGTGCGTGTGTGAGTGAGAAAATGCGTGTGTGCATGTGAGTGAGTTTGTGAGTGAGTGAGTGTGTGTGTGTGTGTGAGTGAGTGAGTGTGTGTGTGTGGGTGAGTGAGTGCATGTGAGTGAGTGAGTGTGTGAGTGATTGAGTGTGTGTGTGTGAGTGAGTGAGTGTGTGTGTGTGTGAGTGAGTGAGTGTGTGTGTGTGAGTGTGTGAGTGTGTGTGTGTGTGTGTGTGTGTGTGTGTGTGTGTGAGTGAGTGTGTGTGTGTGTGTGAGTGAGTGCGTGTGTGTGTGTGTGTGAGTGAGTGTGTGTGTGTGTGAGAGTGAGTGTGTGTGTACGTAAGTGTATGAGTATATGTCTGTGTGTGTTTGTGTGAGAGTGAATGTGTGTATGTGTGTGTGTAGTCAGTGCTGGTGTGAATTGAGCTTTGGATTTCATATTGTATTGTTCTTAATCTCTTTCTTGTGCTTCACATAAAGTATGGATGATATTCATTTGTTTGTAAAGTCAGACCATTATTTAATATTGGAATTATAATTATTACAATAGTGTACAGCAAAAATGTTGCTTAGATAAGCTCTATTTGCAAACTCTCTCTGTGTCCTTCTCTCTGATCTGTTTCTCATTATGTCAGCAGTCATTTTTTTGGCCAGTGAGTTAGTTAGGAACCGTACGCCTGCAGCACAGGCCTGTGTAGGAGCTCCACACATTATAAATCAGGACCAATCACAGTCCAGACTGGAGACCCAGCAGAGCCAGGACCAATCACAGCCAAGACTGGAGACCCAGCAGAGCCAGGACCAATCACAGCCCAGACTGGAGACCCAGCAGAGCCAGGACCAATCACAGCCCAGACTGGAGACCCAGCAGAGCCAGGACCAATCACAGCCCAGACTGGAGACCCAGCAGAGCCAGGACCAATCACAGTCCAGACTGGAGACCCAGCAGAGCCAGGACCAATCACAGTCCAGACTGGAGACCCAGCAGAGCCAGGACCAATCACAGCCCAGACTGGAGACCCAGCAGAGCCAGGACCAATCACAGCCCAGACTGGAGACCCAGCAGAGCCAGGACCAATCACAGTCCAGACTGGAGACCCAGCAGAGCCAGGACCAATCACAGCCCAGACTGGTGATACAAACCAGAGAGGAAGAGAGAGAATAAGAGATAGAGAGAGAGACGGAACAGTACAGAGACAGGAATGGAAGTATTGTCACCAGGGACTCATTTCCTTTTCCTCATTAGTGACTGAGCTGCTGCTCTGTAAAAAACTCCCTGTGGTCTTTGGTGGAGGCGAGGGAGGGATGAGGGAGGGGTGAGGGACGGGAGGGATGAGGGAGGGGAGAGTGGGGAGAGGAAAAACATTTAAAGGAGTAGAGTAGAGAGAGATGATGAAGGATTTGTTGTCAATGATAGTGTTCTTGTCTTCAAATAATACATTATTCAATTTTTTTTGTTTGTTCAAAACTTCTCCCTCTACCTCTCTCCCAGAGGTCTCTGTGATAGGTTCTAGCTATCTCTCCCTCTCTGTGTGTGTCTCTTTCTGTTGGGCTGAACACAGCTCTCCCTTGTCCTGTGTGCTTCTACTTCTTCTTCTTCTGGAAGCGTCTGAACTGGCCCTGTATGGCCAGCGCTGCCTTCTCCGTCTCTGGGGCGTCCAGGTCGATATCGATCTCTTCCTCCTGATCCTGAATGCCCGGTTTCCCCACTCCGCCCGAGGCCTTCACTGTAAGAGGAGGAGACAGGCTCACACTCTGGGACTCTCACAGTCACTGCAGTACTATAACTACCACTCTCACAGTCACTGCAATACTCTAACTACAACTCTTACAGTCACTGCAGTACTGTAACTACCACTCTCACAGTCACTGCAATACTCTAACTACGACTCTCACAGTCACTGCAGTACTGTAACTACGACTCTCACAGTCACTGCAATACTCTAACTACGACTCTCACAGTCACTGCAATACTCTAACTACAACTCTTACAGTCACTGCAGTACTGTAACTACGACTCTCACAGTCACTGCAATACTCTAACTACGACTCTCACAGTCACTGCAATACTCTAACTACGACTCTCACAGTCACTGCAATACTCTAACTACGACTCTCACAGTCACTGCAGGACTGTAACTATGACTCTCACAGTCACTGCAATACTCTAACTACGACTCTCACAGTCACTGCAGTACTGTAACTACGACTCTCACAGTCACTGCAATACTGTAACTACGACTCTCACAGTCACTGCAGTACTGTAACTGCGACTCTCACAGTCACTGTTATACTCTAACTACGACTCTCACAGTCACTGCAGTACTGTAACTGCGACTCTCACAGTCACTGCAATACTCTAACTACGACTCTCACAGTCACTGCAATACTCTAATTAGCACTGGCAAGGGTTGGGTTAAAGGCAGAGGCTGGGTTAGGAGCAAGAGCAGGGGCTGGGTTAGAGGCGGGGGCAGGGGCTGGGTTAGAAGCAAGAGCAGGGGCAGGGTTAGAGGCGGGGGCAGGGGCTGGGTTAGAGGCACATGCTGGGTTAGAGGCAGGAGCAGGGGCTGGGTTAGAGGTGTATGCCGATGGGTGCAGACCCTTGCTGGTTTCTATGGTTTCCTGGTCATTGGGTTGTCCTGTTGATCTGGTCTGGAACAGCAAAAACAAGGTAGTTCCCCATTGGTCAGTATTCCCACAGAGAACCTTTAACAGCATTCATAAGTCTACCCTCCACCTAGATTCTGTGTATATACAGATGTGTTTCAAAGGCACACACTCATACAAATATAAATACAAATGTACTCACAAACACACACTCATAAATACACACATGCTCAAAAATACACACACACTCAAAAATAAAGTCTCACAAACTAACACACAAACATATCTGTGTAGTCTTGGAACAGGCTACATGAGGCATGAGCACAGAAACCAAATAACAGCCAGCGATGCTGCACACTTCACTGAGTGTCTTCTGACCTAATTCCAGAGCCTTCCATTTTATTCTCTCTCTCTCTCTCTCTCTCTCAAGCTCACATTTGTTCAACTGAATAGTGCTTTTCTTGTGTCTTAGTTCATTTTCCAATTTAAAATTGTGCATTTGATTATACTGACAAACCTTTACAAAGACAAACAATACGCACACCCTATACTGTGTCCTGTAACTAACCTGCACACCCTATACTGTGTCCTGTAGCTGATCCGCACACCCTATACTGTGTCCTGTAGCTAACCCACACACCCATTACTGTTTCCTGTAGCTGATCCACACACCCTATACTGTGTCCTGTAACTAACCTGCACACCCTATACTGTGTCCTGTAGCTAACCCACACACCCATTATTGTTTCCTGTAGCTGATCCACACACCCTATACTGTGTCCTGTAACTAACCTGCACACCCTATACTGTGTCCTGTAGCTGTTCCGCACACCCTATACTGTGTCCTGTAGCTAATCCACACACCCATTACTGTTTCCTGTAGATGATCCGCACACCCTATACTGTGTTCCTCTATTACACAGAGTATGAGTACTGTGCAGTATACAATTAGACTAATGTTTGCTGAGTGTGGAATTAGATAGTGTTTGCTGAGTGCAGAATTTGACCAATGTTTGCTGAGTTTGGAATTAGAGTAATGTTTGCTGAGAGTGGAATTAGAGTACTGTTGGCTGAGTGTGGAATTAGAGTAATGTTTGCTGAGAGTGGAATTAGAGTACTGTTGGCTGAGTGTGGAATTAGAGTAATGTTTGCTTAGAGTGGAATTAGAGTAATGTTTGCTGAGAGTGGAATTAGAGTACTGTTGGCTGAGTGTGGAATTAGAGTAATGTTTGCTTAGAGTGGAATTAGAGTAATGTTTGCTGAGAGTGGAATTAGAGTAATAATGTTTTCACAGCAGTGTTTAGTTGTCGTGTGAACACAGCCTCTGTAGAGAGTAAAAATGATTTTTCACTGACTCTACAGCTCAGACACACCTGTTTCCTTCAGTTACTCCCCCTCTCTCAACTCAAAGGATTGAAAAGAGAGAATAAGGAGAGACAGGAGCTGAAGAAGGAAAACAGAGAGCGGGAAGGGATACAAGTGAGGTCATGGAGCGAAGGATAAAAGGAGGAGAGCAATGAGCTGCCCATACCCATTCAGCCCCCACTTTCACTGTCAATCTCCCCCATCTCTCTCTCCCCCCTCACCCCTTCCATCTCTCGCCGCTTCCATCTCTTTATCTTCTCTGCTAACCCCCCTGCTTCTCTCTTCCTCCCTCTCTCTTTCTTTCACACTCACACATTCTCTGGTATTCAATGTTAGCACCCTAATGCTCTCTGTCATACTTTGTTCTAAGGTATATTTGTGCCCCAAATCCACTTCAGCAGCAGGAAATAAGAGAAAGAAACTGCTCAGGTGGAACAGACTGATGCATTTAAGAGAGAGAGACGGGGGGGGGGGGGGGGGGGGGGGGGGGGGGGGGGGGGGGGGGGAAAGGGGAGAGAGAGAGGGGGGGGGAGAGAGAAAAATGGCAGGCTCTCAAACACACCAAACAGAGAGAGAAAGAGGCACACTCATTCTCAAGCATATACACACATGCGTACATGCACACTCATGTGCGCACACACAACGCACAAACACACACATTAACTTAACAAACACAACACACACATATACATGCCCATACATGCATATATCACATACACTCACATATAGATATTAGATTTATATATAGATATTTATATATTTAAAATATATTGACATTTGCACACACACACAGACAGGCGCACACTTACAGGGACAAGCAGAGACACACACACACACAGACAGGCGCACACTTACAGGGACAAGCAGAGACACACACACACATTCACATTGTTTTGTTACTAATCCTGGAGGATGTTCTCATAAATCACTAACACATGAGGGCTACACAGAGAGTTATGAGAAGTGAAGTGGCCAAGTGTGCTGGTACAAAGAGGTAAGCAGGACACATGAAAGGTGTGTGTGTACAGGTGTGTGTGTGCGTGCATGTGTGTATGCACACACATGTTTGTGTATGTCGGCACTCATACACACACTTATACACAAACACAAAGAGTGCTGGGCTGATAAGTATATTTCTTCTTGCTCCAATAAAGAGGGCAAATGAATTAGAAAATATATATTTAGCGTACCATAGGTGTGAAGAAAAGTAAGTCAGATACCTGTATTCTGATTTGAATTACAAAAGAGTAATCGGCTACTGCGTGTGGCGCTACAGGTCTGCTCAGAACAAATAAAATAGATAAAAAAAAGTGTTCATATGATATTATGTGAGGTAATTTCCCTAAAGCGACACATTCTAAAACGTTAGAACTAACTTTGTATCCATGCACAGCTCCCAGCCCAAATTAATAATGGGATTTTTGGGAAAGCGCTGCGCTTCTGTACTAGTTAGCAAAGCGGATGGAGCGTTCATGCCCAGTCACCCCGTACAGTGCGCTATCGTTTTTCATTGAAGAACGCATGCTAAAACAAGGAGAAAATTACGAATCCTAAAGGAAAGGGTGTGTCAATGCCCCTTATGTAAAATGTGAAACACTGTCAGTTGGCTACTGAAATACTAATATCTAATGTTAGCTGCTGCCACGGTGCTTGTCCTTACACATGGTGGCTGTAGAAGGCATGTTTCAGGCACTTTTGTCTTTTACAGAATGGAAAAATGTATGAGTCATCTTTATAAAACAGCATATCCAGTTAAAATCAGTTCGTTTGAATGGTAATAGTAGCATCTACAACAGTTTGGCAATAATCAACCTGCAATGGCAGCCCAACTCTACGTGAGGTCTAAAGAGCTGTTTGATACTGCACTTTACAACGCATTAAAGCGCGGCTTATCAGCGCCTCTGTGATCTGAATCGATTCGAGTGAATTGTGTTTAATCAATGCAATTATTAAATAAGACATTATTCATTCTCTCTGCTTTTCTTAGCGCGCGCAGGTTGTAATCACTCATGATTGTTCGGGTCTGCGGTCTCTGTGCCAGAGAGTACTGCAAGAATGCGTATAGAAAAGAGACTTCTGTACCGCACCATGGATAAGGGAAGATGGGGGAACCTCGGACTGGTCAAAGATGGATCGATATGAGAAACATAAAAAACATCCCAGAGTTCTCTCTATGTATTATCCACGCAGCTGCATAAATCCCATTCGATGATTCACATGCTTTGTCTTAAATATTTCAGCTACCAAGACTATGGTGACTTAATTAAAATGATGAGATTTTTGACTTACTGCGCTCATGATGGACGTCTGCCTTCAGAGTTGTTCTACGCTGTGCTTTCCTCTATTTTCTCTTTCAACAGACTACCGCTCTGCGGCTGAGTGCAATCCGGCTTTTATACACCACTGACAGAAAAAAGGAAACCCCGAGATGGTTGACGCTTGCGATTCGCCCGGAGTCTGGTGCTTCTTCAAACGTCGCTTTCCGTTCGCTGCAATTGGATTCTGACCGGTACGCGTGCAACAAACCGAAACAGAAACCTTTCACAGCTGACTCACTCTGTTTGTCACACACACACACAACCACACACACACACACACACACACACACACACACACACATACACGTTTTCAAACTTGACAAACAGACACAAACAAAGAGATACAGATAAAAATTACATGACAGTCAAAAATTCTCACAGTTGCACATACGTGCAAGTACAGTTATACAGACGAACATATAGCTGCACACACATAAAAAGGGGTAATGCTAACGGAGGCAGTCAGAAAATTTTGCAGGATTTACAGCTGCGGAACAAAAGCTGAACATTGATCCATGGGTTCACCATGGTAACCCCCTAAATCCACCTCCACGCTTACATGGCATGAACAGTGACGCTGACTTTACAAAGCTATAGATAAGGATAGACCTAGCTGGTTAAAAAGCAAAAACCTATAATGAACTATAATCCCACAACAGCACGCACACACACACACACTTACACTCACACACACGCACACGCACGCACGCACACACGCACGCACGCACGCACGCACTCACACACTCACACACACACACACACACACACACACAGCATATTCCCATATTTACGTCTCATATTAAATGTCTATATGTGTGTGTGCGTATGTGTGCACGTGTGTGTGTGTGTGTGTGTGTGCAAGCATGTGTGTGCATGTGTGAGTGTGTGTGCATGTGTGTGTATAGGTGTGTGTGCATGCATGAGTGTGAGTTAGTGTGTGTGCATGCGTGAGTGTGAGTGTGTGTGTGTGAGTGTGTGTGTGTGTGTGTGTGTGTGTGTGTGTGTGTGTGAGAGGGTGTGAGTGTGTGTGTGTGTGTGTGTGTGTGTGTGTGTGTGTGTGTGTGTGAGTGTGACGCTCCACCCTCTATGAGATTAATTAAACCTAATTCTGCTATCTCCCTCTGCAGAACGTCATTTATGTACTGTGGTGCTTCATTTCTGTGAAGCACTGCCCCCCAGTGGAAAAACTCATAATATCAAAAGGAAGCAGTAGCTAATAAGTATTGGTTGCTAATGTTTTTTCAGCAATGTTTGAGTTCCTGTTTTTTTATGATGTTACTGTTTACTGTTACTTTTTGTCTTATATTTTATTTTTTGTCTTTACAGTTTATAAAATGAATTCTAACCACTAAAAACAGTAGATAAAAAGAACAACAATAGATAATAAAAAAGAGACATTAAATGCAGGAAATTCAGTGTTCCCATGTTGTTGATGGATAGTTTTAAAAATGCTGCTTGCTTTTGGAGCTGCCAAATGTAGAATTTTAAATTTCAGCATTTTTACTTTACACAGGTGAATCATATTTTTTGCCGAAAGCACATATGTGTTTCATTTCCAGAGGCTTTAATACTTTCAGCTCAGAATATTGTACCAGGCTTACTGTAGTTCCCGACTCAAAATTAACTACAACTCCCATAAACACTTGGGGAAACACATTTCCGGAAAGAGGATCGCTGATTGGGTGCTGGAAGGGGAATCTCGAGGAAAAAACACAAGAAGACGAGAGCCATCAAAACATAAACAGAAAGTACAGTGAAAATATCTCTACCTTTCGCTTATTTGGCATGCGCTTTGAACACAGAGTCAAGATGTGGAGACATATAAATTGCAGTCAGCCAGTTCGTGGAGCCTGAGGGTGTTGTCGGGATTAGAAATTGACACTGACGATTAGGATTTATCTACCGTTAGCTAACAGTCGGCAGGCCTGCGACAGGAGGTGACAGTGTTTACATATTAGCTAGGTAACGTTAGCCTGCTGTTGGCAAAAAAGGAAAATGTTATCCAAGCTCGTTGACTCAACGAGAAATGCGATGACTTCCTAAAATAATTTATCTAGCTAGGTTCTTCGATTGCTTGAGAGGTTAGTAACTACTGCTGAAAAGTGTGTAGGAAATAAAAAGAGAACGCAGCAACGCAGCCAGCCATTGGCTAGGAGGCTAGCTAGCGAGAGACGGATAATCTTAACCAGTAGGGACTCGCACAGTTGTGCGACATAATTTAACCTAACGCAGAGTTTGTTTGTTTCACCTCTTATTGCATTGGCATTTACCATTATGTGTTGCTACTGTAATTTGTCATCACTCGATAAGTCTTAAGTAATTTTCCACGTCAGTGTACTCTAGTGTAGGTTTTTATTAGTGAACAACAGCATCAGATTGCTATCTATCTGCCACGATTGGCTGGTCTGTTAATTAACTGTTCCAACTAG
>JAFBMS010001039.1:0-49843 GCA_019788955.1 Albula glossodonta
TTTTTTAAACCTAATGCCATGAACTTAGAAAAGCAATCAGGCATAACCTCTGTGCAGTCAAGAGAAAAAATATCTCAAATGAACAGTCAAAGCAATATAGGCCATAACACAGCAAAAGTACTTCTGGAATCTAAAGCCATTGAAGATGAACATGATATTGAATCATCATGCCAAAAAAATGTTATTTCAGATGGAAATATTTCAACTTTTAGCACTCAGGGTAACTGTGACTTCAGCACTGCATGTGGCAAGAAGGTGGCTGTGTCCAAAAAATCCCTTCAGTATGCACAAAGTCTTCTAAAAGAATGCGGCGAAATAAAAATTACAGATCCTGGGGAAAAATTGGGATTAATTAATCAAATCTTTTCCTCTCCCAATATTCAGGATAAAAACAGTGGTAGTTTTAGTCCAGCCAGTGGTAAAGGATTGTCCATTTTCCAGAAGACCCATGTTCAAGTAAAGGCTGTGTTTCAAAAATCTGACATTATACCAGACAGTGAAATGACTAAAGCAGTAAAAGTAGACTGTATAAAAGGAAAGGCCAGTGCCAGGCAAGTTAATTAATCGATTGACAAGCGGTTCTGGCTTCCTCTCTGTAAGTAGTAAGGGCATTCTGTTTCAGGAAAGGCTCCTCTTGAAGTGAAAGCTATGTTAACCGTGATGATGCTATGGATCATGTAGTCAGCTCTGGACCAAAGGAGGGGACACAAATTCAGAAGCCTGTGATGTGTATGTAATTTGGGGAAAATTAGTTCTGGGTTCACTTCTGCTAGTGGTAAGAGGCTGTCTGTATCTGAGAGGGCTCTTCTGAAAGCAAATGCTCTTCTGCAGGAATGTGATGAAAAACCACCATCTGGAATCTGAAAGATTGGAATTTACGAGAGGTTCAACTCAGGACCTACTGCATAAAAAGAGTTGTGGTTTCAGCACAGCCGGTGGTAAGGGGTGTCCGTTCCTGCAGAGGCCATTCAGGAAGCAAAACAACTGTTTCAGAGACTGTGATGACATTTCATTGCCCATAACTGGTGGAGAATAAAGCAGGAAACCATAAGTGAGTATTCCCACTGCCCATAATGATCTTGAAAAAAGTAATTGTGGGTTTAACACCAGCCTCAAGTGGTAAGATGGTATTTGTGTCGAAGAAGGCCTTCTGAAAGTGAAAACACTTCTAAATGAAAGCTCTGAAGTTGAAAGTGGGGGAAACCAGAAGTCCTTCCAAAGTGAAACGCACAACTGGTACAGCTCAGAACCCTTCATGTGATAGCAGCTGTAGTTTTAGCATGGGCAGTGGGAAGAAAGAAGAAGCTTTGTGAATCAGGGGCTGCAATAAAAGACTGTCCTAATGGTAAACTTCCATCAGATGGTTGGGGAAAGCACTTGAACGTGAAAGGTTATGATAATCCAGTGAAGTACATATTGGTGTTCAGCACAGCTAGTGGTAACCAACCAAGTATCTGTTTCACTGAGTGCTCTCAAGGAGGCAAAGGCTAAATTCGAGACTGTGGTGATAATTCAAACACTATCATCAGCGCAGAAATTAAGGTGATGCTGTGAAAATGAAAATGGTTCTAGCAATCATAATCTAGATAAAAATGACTCTTGTGTCAGCACATCTGACACAGTGTGCATCTCTGAAATACAAAGTACAAAATGTATGCCTGTAAAATCTGACAAAAAGGAACATTCCATTGCACCAAGCAGCCTTGAGCACATATCACAAGGAATGTTTAAATCCAGACCAAACTACAGGTCACCATAGCACTCAGTTGACTAGAAATGACCCTGTAAGCCCAGGCGGCTCTGTCCATACCCTGAAGCCTTCTGTGCTGGTGAAGCCCGCCGTGAAGGTTGAGGACTGGGGAATGATGCAGAGCAGCACAGATGGAGCCCCTCAAGGAGGCTCTTCCCTGTTGAACCTGCATTCACTGGGGCTCCGGTACTGCACAGTCACCCAGCAGAAGTACCTTGAGCAGGAGGCTATGGCATGCACCAGGGCCCTGTTGGAGGATGAGGACCAGGCTGAATTTGGCCTCCAGGGGGCAACAGAGGGACTGTCCCAGCCTAGTGCCACAGCCAAAAGTTCAGATGGGAAGGAGGCTGAGAGAAGCAGAGGTGTGAAAAGGCTTGTATCGGATGATTCAGATCTAACAGGTATGAAGTGACTTATTTTCTTACAGTAAAAATACATCAGTTGTCTTAATATTTTTCACATTTTTGTCATTGAAGGTATAGTTAGTAATTTATTGCCAGTATTTGTTTTCAATTATTATGGCTTTGTATGGCTATACTTAGGATATTTCAATCAGATGTAGTAAAGGAAATAATATCATGGTCAAAGTATTTTCAATATCCTTGTCTGTTTATAAAACTATCATTACAATCAGCGTAGATCATACAATTTCTTTATAATTTCTGAATTTGTTTAAATTGTCATGTTTTGTGGCCTAGAATTTGCATAAAAGCATGCTGATTTCCAGTGAATAAGTCGTTGTTACCATCATTTGCTATCAAGGGACCATCAAGTTCTTGCTCATTTAATGCTTTGATGTTTATCTCAACAGACCAACCTCCTCTCAAAAGGC
Organism: Albula glossodonta; assembly: GCA_019788955.1. Lineage (NCBI taxonomy): Eukaryota > Metazoa > Chordata > Actinopteri > Albuliformes > Albulidae > Albula > Albula glossodonta. The sequence goes on from JAFBMS010001039.1 coordinate 2,583, forward strand.
AGCTCCTGGCAGAATTTGACCGCACATCAGATTGTGGAAAAAAGAAGATGCTCAACCCTTTGAAAAGCAACCCAAGTGGTGCTTAACTCCTTTATTAACTAGAACAGCAGTGATCTGAGTATGTGTTTTGAAATTGGTTTAAGGGATGTCATTCTTAATTTTTTCCAGTTATATTACAAGACCGGAGGACCTTCAGATATGGTGTGCCTCTTCAGCCTAAAGTCACTCAACCCTGTGGGTAGGTTTCAAACTCAGTGTAAGAGTGCTTTAAGAAACCCAAGTATTAAGTCGTGATGAGGCATTGTGATGCCAAATGCTGGTGAAGCTGCCATATATGATTGCATTTTGTTGCAATCCTTTGGTGATTGGCAGCACAACTCTTTTGATGATGTCATGATACCTTGTTCACCCATCGTCAGTATTTACTTCAATTATTACAGTATTGTTCCAGACATTTATCACTACTTCATTGATTCTGCAGTGAGAAAAAGGCTGTTTTGGACCAGAGGCCAAGAAAGATGGAGCCGCAGATCATTGCCCCAGACTCTTTCTTTCAGGACAGCAAGCTGGCAAATCATAGGGGAACAGCATTTGTCCCACCATTTCAGAGGTGTCCCAAACCAGAGGCCCAGAGAGCCAGTCAGCCACAGGAGTCAAGGAGGCCTTCCAGTGTCTTTGTTCCCCCCTTCAGGAAGACCCAGTCCAACCCAAATAGCAACCTGGGAGAAGGCTCTGGACATGCTCAACACAGATTCTCTGAGGCTTCCCCTGCAGCTGCTGTGTTTTCCCCGCCTTTTAAGAAGACACTAAGCTGTACAACTGATCCAGGTGGTGACAGGAAGGTATCTGATAAGGAGTTGGTCAGTCACAGTCTCTGCGATGTTGAATGCAATGTGCAGGGCCCTGTTATTACAAATGTCCCTGGAGAAGGGGAAGCACAGCAAGAGAGGCCCACATTGACACCTGCCTCACCTGATGAACATGAGACTGTTGGCTCAGGTAGATGCATTAATTTCCGACTTCTGTACCATTTGTGAAGCCATAACTATGTAATTAATAATGCAAGACATGAACAGTTCTGAAAATAATAGGAAATTATGTATTTAGGGAACTTTTTATGAAGTTTATCTAATACTGCTAATCAATAGCATGCTGTTAGATGGTCTTGCACAAACATGCAGATGAAGTACAGATGCCACACCTTTTTTAAATTTCACAGCTACATAGTCTCTATTATTATTGCTGGATCCGTTGTCTTAGAATTCATGTGGGAAGTTCAGATCATCACAAGCATCAACTGTGGCATTAGAAGTGTGTTTGATGTTCACAGACCCCAAAAAGATGTTAGAAAGCCTGCAGCTGGCACGAGACTTGCAGGACATGAAGATCAGGAAGAAGAGGCGCCAGGTCATCCGTCCCCAGCCAGGAAGTTTGTTCCTGGCTAAAACCTCAGGAGTGACCAGGGTGTCTCTAAGGAGTGCTGTAGGGGGGAGGTACCCTCTACTGCACACTAAGAAGGAGGTACGAATAAATATGAAGCAAGATTGATAGGCTAGCTATGCTTTAGACCCATGTTTCTTTCTTCACTACATCACCTTGCACTCTTTTCTATCAATTTTTTTTTTTCTAGTTAAACTGATTTGGGCCAAAACTGAATATTTGTTGAATATAGTTTTTCCACATCTTTGTGAATTAAACATTTAACCTTTTTCCTTAAAAAACAATTAGTACCCTTCCTTATGATGAGTTACTAGGATGGGAAACATTAACAGAAGACAAGTAATGTACTGTTTTATTCTCTTAAAATTTAGAAAATCATATTCATTAAAATGCATTTGTGTAGAAGAAAGTTATTGTCAACCAGGTTTTTTCACTTTGAAAAAGGTGGGTGTCAAAATAGTTCACACCCTTTGTTGCAAAGGCATGTAATACTTATTAAATTCATTTTTAGTCAAATTCCATTTGGTGCATAAAATAAACTCATCTTCCTTATCTTATGTTTGATACTTCCCTTGGAGAATTGAGCCCCCACATCCATGGGGATGCATGGTGGCACCAAGGTGATGGTCTTGGGATGATTTGCTCTCTCAGAGTCTTAATATCACTTAGCCATGTAGTTCACTCTGTGCCAGAGTTTAAAAAAACCTCAGCTGTAGCACCTCTTATTTAAAAATAGCATTAAAATAGTTTATTTATGCAATTCGAGATTTAATTCAATTGAATCTGAGTACATTCTGTGTATTGTTTGTCACAACTAACTAGCTTAATCCTACTTCAATCAACATCCCACTAATGTCAAAGATCTTTGTGATGATTGTATCTTTCTGTTCTTTTTCCACTTTGTCCTTCAGCTCTATTCATACGGGGTCCACCGTGAAGTGTCCCAGGTCAGCAGTAATAGTGCCGAATCATTTCGCTTTCACTGTGGGGACTTCTTCAGAGGGGAGGTGCTGACAGCAGGGGCTGGTGTCCAGCTGGCTGATGGGGGCTGGCTGATCCCCAGCGACGATGGCACAGCAGGGAAAGAGGAGTTTTACAGGTGTGCACTGGTGTGAATATTTCATAGGGCTAAGTGACACTGGACCCAGAGGAGCATATTGTTGTCCTAAAACATACCTTATTATTACATATCCTGAATTATTTTTTATTTCAGTGTTTTTTTTGTGTCTACAGTGGTGGTGCAGTATAACCTGAAAACATGGATGTGGAATTATAATAAGTACAGTACCTGCTTTAGAAAAGTCTTTTGGATTGTGTGAATGGTGTATTAAAGCTGCTATTATCATTGCTAAAATAAAAAGGACTGTTTTCACTTTCATGTATCATATCTTTTCATGTTCACAGCAAAATCAATTGGCACACCTGCTTTCAAATTGCAGTGCTAAAAAGGGAATGTTACTGCGCACCACCATTGTATGTTTTTGGGTCTGTTTATAATTTTTCCACATGCTCCTTCCTCAGGGCCCTGTGTGACACCCCTGGGGTGGACCCGAAACTTATCAGTGAAGGATGGCTGTACAATCACTACCGCTGGGTGATCTGGAAACGGGCCTCTATGGAGCGGTCTTTCCCCTCAGTGATGGGCAGCCACTGTCTGACCCCAGAGCAGGTGCTGCTGCAACTCAAATACAGGTATTTGTTTTAATACATTACATTACACATACATATGTTTTATACAGTAAATGAATACAATGTATATTTTATGTTGCAGCACTGGCATTTAGGCAGACACTCTTATCCAGACTAGCAGCACAAAAAGAAGTGCTTAAATCATATTCATAAGACTAGCAATATTAAGAGCTCATTCTCAGATAAGGGACCAGTACAAAAAAAATGAATAATTTTTTCCTCAAAAGGAGAGTGGGCAGTTCCATCCTGCTTTTGTATTTTGTACACTTTACTGAAATAGGATGAAAGCTGTTTTCAGGAGACAGATACAGAGGGAGCAAATCACATAAACAGACACCAGACAAGGGACTCGATCCTGACCTAGGGGTGAAAGGCAAAAACCGTGTCACAGGGCAGCAGAATTAACCACTAAGCCGTGTGGCCGGGCTGGGTGTTTGTAGGTATGACATTGAGGTTGACCAGAGCCGGAGGTCAGCCCTGAGGAAGATCATTGAGAGGGATGACACCCCTGCCAAAACCCTGGTGGTCTGTGTCTGTGGCATCTTGTCCACTGGCTCCAGTTCTGCCCCTACTCCCACCAGACCTGCTTCATCTGAGACTAGGACCTCCCCAGGCACCAACTCCAGGACTGGCAGCTCAGCCTTTGGGATCATTTGGGTCACAGATGGTTGGTATGCCATCAAGGCTGTGCTGGACGCCCCACTGACTGCCATGTTGCTCAAGGGGAGGATTCCAATCGGCGTGAAGCTGGTGACCCATGGGGCAGAGCTAGTGGGGCCCCAGGATGCCTGCTCCCCCCTAGAGGCACCTGACTCTCTCATGCTTAAGGTGAATGACCCCCATCAGAAACTACCAAACTGTGAGACTGTATTTTATGATGTTTTGCCTTTTCACAACACTAAATACCAAAACTCTAGATAGGAATTACTCTCCTTATGGATGATTCTTTTAATTCTACACCTCTTGAGCCATGTCTTCCAAATGGATGGAAGAAGCTTACCTGCATGTGATTTATTTAAACACAAACAAAAAATGAAGAAAATGCTGTGGAAATTAAGGACATTAGAAGAAGTCATTGGCTTGTTTTATTGTCTGATCCTGCCTTAAATGAATGCCATTTGTATTTACAGATTCTGATAAAGCAATCATGTCCCTGTTGTATGAACACTGATAATAAAACAGTTGACTGTCTCCATAAATATGCTTTCAGATTTCTGCCAACAGCACCCGGCGGGCTCGCTGGGATACCAGACTTGGCTTCCATAGCGACCCTCGACCTTTCTGGCTTCCAATTTCTTCCCTGCACAGCAATGGAGGCCTGGTGGGCTGTGTGGACATAGTCGTGTTGAGAAGCTACCCAACTCAGGCATGTTCCTCATCCTTCACTGTGATGTAAAACTGACTTGAAAACTGTCCTCAGCTGTTCCCAAAAGCTTGTTTTACAAAAGCTGATACCATTAATAAATTATGTGCATTTAAATAGATTACATTTTCCTGTTTTCTGTGTACCTGTGTTATGTATGTTTGCCTTCTTTACTTCTGTATTACTTCTGTCATGTCATGGCTAGGTCTCTGTTGAAAAAAAAACATATACTTTTTTAACTGTATATCAACAAAGGTCTTTCTAAAAAGGTTCATTCATTCATTACACAGTGGATGGAAAAGAAGCCAGGTGGTGTCTTCATATTTCGTAATGACCGTGCTGAAGAACGAGAAGCCAGAAGACATGCTGACAGTAAACACAAAGCCATGGAGCTCCTGTTTACCAAGATTCAGACCCAGTTTGAGAAGGAACAGGAAGGTAAATATTGTCTTACACATCGAACCTTAACATATAAGAATATATTTATATGGCAGTGATTCTTCTTCTCCTGCAGCGAAGACCAAAGGCAAAAGGAGCCGGAGGTTGACAAACCAGGAGATTGAGGCATTACAGGATGGAGAGGAGCTGTACGAAGCTGTGGAGAGTGATCCAATATACCTGGAGGTAGAATTCCTGGGAGCCATTTATTTGTTGTTTGATACTTTCAAGAAACTCTTTGCTTAGCTCTTCAAGAATTTTAAAATTCTCAACCCAATTTGGTAAAGATGATTGAAAATTATGTGTACAAATAACTTTGAAAATGTCCTAAATCTAAAGCAGTTATACATTTTGTAGATGGGTGAAAAGTTAATGTTTTTATAGAACAAAACTAAAGTTCTTATGTTACCTTGTGATCAGACACTTACGATTAAACACATTTGGTTTGCTCATTTGTTTTAGTTGTGGAGAATTAATAATCGAAGAATGTGTTTAATGTTAGATGTTTGTGTGTGTTCTAGTCCTCTCTGAATGAGCAGCAGCTGTCCATGCTGAATAACTACAGACAGTCGCTGGGGCAGGAGAGGCAAGCCAGACTTCAGGAGCGTTTCCAGCAAGCCCTGGCCGAGGCCCAAGAGAGTGAGGGTTCCTTCCCCAGGAGAGACGTCACACCTGTGTGGAAACTGAGCATCTGCGACTTCACAGATCGGCAGAGTAGGATTGGTGAGCTCAAGTCACACTGTTTTCTGATCTCAGGTTTATAAAATGTCTTGAAGCAGGATTTTGATGTTGGGTAAAGTTACTTCAAAGTAAGTATCTAAGTACATGTCTAAACTGATCCTAGGTCAGCACTCCTTTTCTGAGATGTTTTATGAATATGGCCATATTGAATTACCGTTTGAGCAGCAGTGAATTTGTTGGGTCAAGGTAATTTAGGCATTTAGGCAGAAGTGTACAATTATGGATCTGATCAAATTAACTCATTGGCTGAAGGATTGATGCCCAGGTAGAGCTTTACAATTTAGATACTTAGGAAATATAATAATATAAATATAAAGTGTGTAAAGATGTATGCATGTAACTCACTCTGGATAAGGGTGTCTGATAAATACTCGCTGACTGAATGCCAAAAGACGCTCATTTTTTGAATACCTTCCCCTATTTCTTCAGTGCATTTACTGAATATCTGGCGACCTTCAATGGAATTACGCTCTCTACTGAAGGAAGGGTGCAGGTACAGGGTTTACCAACTTGCCACATCCGAAGGGAAGAAGCGAGGAAGCAGTGCTGTCATACAGCTTACTGCCACAAAGAAAACACAGTTCCAGCAAGTACAGGTATTGGGGAGTGTTCTCTGTTGCAGTACAGAAAGTGTGAAGGGCCTTGGGAAAAAGGATTCTCTGTTTTACAAAGGAAATATTTACTGACTGTTTTGGGGAAACATGGATTTTTCTGAAGGTGAGAAACATAATGCAATCTTCATAACAATAGAAATATTGTCCTGGCAACCTACAATTATTGAACTTTACCATTTAGCTTTCTGAACAGATAATAACATTGCATTTTGAACAATAATTTATTCTTTTTTCTTTTTCAGTAAATTTTTTTAATTTACTAAAGAAAAGATGACATTAATCTCGGTGTCTTTGAAAGTTTAGGCTATGGCCAAGCCATTACTTCTCAAAATCTGCCTGTGGAATTGAGGAATAAGTGTTCTATAGCATTCATACAGTTCTTTTTACTTTAAAGGCTGCTCAAGAGTGTGTTCCTGAGTTCCAGCCCAGAGTGTCTGTGAGCTTCAGAGCTCTCCAGGGTCAAGGATTCAGTCCACTGTGTGGTGAGGTAGATATAGTGGGATATGTCCTCTCCATTGCTGAAAAACAAGGTGAGTCTCTCAGAGGTTTTCTTTGCCTTCAACAAATTAACACTTCATTTTTTGAGAAAATGCTGAAGGTGACATACAATACCATGCAATACCGCAGTTTGATCTGGCAAAGTTGCAGTGACAAAGTTTAGCCCTATCTTTAATGTGCAGTACAAAGAAGCTTTTCCTGTCAGAAATTAACACCACAGTATGAAATTAGAATCTGCTTAATGTCCTCTTCACTTCTTCAACCATGTATCTGTCTTTTCCTGCCTTTCCCCTCTTTCACTTTTTTCTGAGCTTGCTCTGCCTTCCTCTGTCTTTACAGAATTGTATAAATTGTTATTATTACTATCATTATTATCATTCCCTAACATCCATTTTTCCCTAATGCAGGCCCTTCTCCCATGTTGTACCTGGTGGACGAGCATCAAGAATTTGCATCTGTGCGGATCTACGCTGGCCTAGCCCAGCTGGGCCTGGAGGAGCTTGTCAAACCTCGGACCCTGCTGGCACTTAGCAACCTTAAGCTGTGGCACCAATCTCCCACACACTTACCTGCCCTGTACGCAGGAGAATTGACAGTCTTCTCTACAAAACCTAAAGAGCCACACCTGCAGGAGGCTTGTTCACACCTGAGGAGTAATGTCCAGGTACTTCTCAGTACATTTCATAAAATTGTTTTAAATAGTTTCTGTCTCCAAGTAAGAATAGGGATATGCAAGATTGCTCAAGGCTACCAGTAATTGGAGCAGTTTTCCTGTGTAATCTGTGCCTGTCATCTCATGAGCAGGGCAATAAGAGCTTCTTTCAGATGGCAGAAGAGAGGCTCTCCAGTTTCACCCGATCCAGCGTCCCAAGTTCTTTGCTGTCACCAAGAAAAGTGGGTTCATCTCCAAAAATGGCAAGTAGTAAAGCAGGTCCCTGGTGTAATGATGCACTAAGTGGACTGTAATTTAGTGCTGTCCTTGTCAATGTTGGCTGTGGCTGGGGCTATTATTGTAGTCAACAAGGAATACTGAACAGGTGGCTTGAGGAATTATTGACAATCCTCTAGCTCAGTTTTATCTTTCCCTCTCACCACTGCAGTGAAATTGGGTAGCTGCTAATAGTTTCAAATCTTGGTTGTTGGGATTTGAATTTTGATCAGTTGCATATTTCTGCAGTTGGTTTATCAAATAAACAGAACAAGCTGCAGTATTTCCACCCAGCCTGAAGAGATTTATAAAGTAGCATTTGTGGATTTCAGTATTATTTTGAAAAGTGACCAAGCACACTGGTGAACCAAAATGTTTTTCAACTCTGAACCCAGATACATACTCTAAGCTGTTTGGTTCATCCACATGTACTGTTACATGCATACTATTTTTATATTAGACATATATATAGAGTTTGTGGTGAAATGACATACACTGAACAAGAAATCTTTTGCTTTCAGGGGAATGGACAAATGCCCCAGCAGTCAGTGCAAACCTTAGGATTTTTTACCCCTTTGAGCCGCAAACCCCCTTTACCCGTCGGTGCTTCAGAAGACAGGGACCCCAAAAGCCTGAAGAGGAAGAGAGGTCTGGACTTCCTGTCCCGCATCCCATCCCCACCTCCACTCAGCCCACTCGTGGGTGGAGCCTCGCCATCTGTTAAGAACACTTTCAACCCTCCACGAAGGTCTGGGACACCCCACACCACAAGCCACAGACAAACCCCACGCCCAGCTCCTCCCCCTGCAGAGATGGCAGAATGGGTCAATGATGAGGAGCTTGCCATGATCAACACCCAGGCACTGATCGGCAGCCTGGAGGGCCAGGAAGGGACAAGGGAGTCCAGGTAACAGACAAGGATTTTGGAAGAAACTTTCAGTCCCACAGGGCAGCTGTTCAGAGTGAGACCCGAGAGAGAAGTGAAAAGACAAGCAACTGAGCTGAAGCAGCAAAGTTAAACATAAGCCTCTGCTTTTCAATGTCCTGCTTTATAAGGACAGTTGCACTGTGGCATACCAGCAAAGTCTGTTTACAGGCATTGTGGTGAAAAGGAAAAATGAAAAATTGCAGAATCCTTCATCATTTTTAGGGCTTGATTTGTATAAAGTACATTGTAGAATTCCCTGTTCAAGTGATGGCTTGAGTCTTGACTGGTGGTTCATTTTGTTTTATTAAATCTGACATCAGACGTTAACATTGTCAGTATTGTAATTATCAAAAGAAACCAACGTAAGAGCTGAAAGAAAATGAAAACTTACAATTAAAACCCATATTTATTTTACCCATCCGTATGATTAAATAAATTACGGGAACTACACTTACAAAAGATGTACAAACAATACGAACCAAACAAGGCACGTAAAATCATTGCTAACTCATTAATAGCTAGAGGGCAGCCGCTAACTACATATCGTCAGTAAATTAATCTCTGATTTCAAAAAACGAACGAAACTTATTGTGGAAATACCGTTATTAAACTGCATACAAACATGCTGTTAACTATTATGTACGTTACACCAAATACACACCTTGTGCCTCTTTTGAACGGGAATCTTGAAGTGAGAGTGAAAGACGCAAACATGCCATTCCATACATTCCTACTTTATCTGAACTTTTCCGCCGAAAAGTCACGCAGGCGCAAACCCATTAAATCGGTTTTACCCCCTTTTTTTTTTTTTTCAAAATAAAGGTCTCCCAATTAAATAACATATAACCCTTAGCTTTTAGAATAAGGAACGCAGTCATGAACTAATACAAAACAAATGCATAAAATAAAGAATAATTATGACCCCTTTGGGGTTATTTACACTCCCACCAAATTATTTATGTTTTACACGAAATGGCCTTTAAACAGAAATAATTTACACCTTACAAAATAACCCCTTTAAATGCATAAAATTTAGAAAACTATAACTCAGTCCGTACTATTATGCTCAAACAGCTTCTAGCAATAAGACTAATTTCTGAACTGGACGTTCAACTAGAGTGAATTTGTTGGTGCGTTCATCTTCCTTGTTGGGTCTTTTCTCGCCAAGGAGTATTCTGACTCTTCTTACCAGTCCATCTTCGTCGGTGACAGTTTCTGAGACTCTTCCAAGTCTCCACTGGCATCTTGGCAATGTTTCCTCTTTATCCATTACTATATCACCAATCTGTAAGTTTCTTTTCGTTTTATGCCAACATTGCCTTGTTGTGATGTTATGGAGATACTCTCTTTTCCATCTGCTCCAGAATTGTTCTGTCAAATATTGCACTTGACGCCATCTCTTTCGCCCATAAAGGTCCTCTCTTTCAAACCTGCCTGGTGGAGGTAAGGCTATGGCAGATTTCATGGTGATCAAGTGATTTGGAGTGAGTGGTTCTAGACTGTTGGGGCTATTTAGGTTGTCAACGGTGAGTGGACGACTGTTAACTATAGCCATGGCCTCATAGAAGAAAGTTCTTAGTGATGCATCATTCAGTCTACCTGGGGAGAGTAACAGGGTGGCATTCAGAACACTTCTCACAGTTCTAATTTGTCGTTCCCACACACCTCCTGCATGACTGGAATGAGGTGCATTCATGATGAATTCACACTGCCTTTCTGTCAGAAAGGAAGTGAGTCTGTTCATGTCGAACTCTTGCAAGGCAGCCTTCAATTCATTTTTTGCACCCACAAAGTTTGTGCCTTGATCACACTTAATTTGTCGCACTGCGCCTCTTAAAGCAATAAAGCATCTCAAACCATTGATGAATGCATCTGTTGACATATCCTCTAACATTTCAATGTGAATGGCTCGTGAGCAGAAACAGGTAAATAGCAATCCATATCTCTTGTGCTGTTTCCTACCCTGATTAGTCCAAAATGGGCCAAAACAATCCATCCCACAGTATGTGAATGGTGGTGTGGGCTCTGTCCGCTCTGCTGGTAGATCACTCATCCTCTGCCCTTCTATAGGCCTTCTGAGCTTTCGACAAGTCACACAATGATGAATGTAGGATGAGACTGCTCTGCTTAATCCAGAGATCCAATAGCCATTGGACCTAATTTCATTGATGGTAAAGCCCTTTCCTTGATGTTTTACCTTTTCATGGTAATGGCCAATGATCAGATTAGTGATGTGATGTCCCTGGGGAATGACAGCAGAGTGTTTGACTGAGTTAGGGAGAGATGAGCGACTGAGTCTTCCTCCCACCTTGAGTACACCTTCTGAGTCTAGAAAGGCATCGAGATGATACAGCTTGTTGTGGCTTGGTAGTTGACCTCCTTTGCTCAGCAGCTTTATCTCTTCTCGATATGCTTGACTTTGTAGGTCTTTGATAATGAGTTGCTCAGCACTTTGCCTTTCACTTACTGTAGAGAGGGCATTTGATTTATCTTTCTTAGCACGTCGTAAAAGTCGTGCTACTGCTTTGAGGGTTCTAGACCAGGATGAAAATTTAGACAGTCTGTCTATAAGACTTACATGTTCAGCGGTCTTTGTATGAAGTGTTTGGGCCTTTCTGACTTCTGGGTCTCCAGTTGGGAGATCCTGAATCACCTCTGTTGGGGTCTGTATTTCCTTTTCCCACAGAAACTTGGGACCAGTGAACCAATCCGACGAAAGCAGCTCCTCCACTGTTCTCCCTCTTGAGGCATTGTCTGCTGGGTTTTCATCTGTTGCAACATAAAACCATTGCTTGGGGCTTGAAACATGGCGGATTTTCTGTACCCTGTTTGCTACAAACGTATGAAAACGTCGAGCATCATTGTTTATGTATCCTAAGACTACTTTAGAGTCTGTCCAAAAGAATTCCTCTACATTAGAGTAGCCTAGCTCTTCTCTAAGCATACTGCTCACTGTGACTGAGACTACTGCTGCTGTTAGTTCTAACCTGGGTATAGTGGTAACATTCATTGGAGCAACACGAGCCTTTCCCATGATGAGAACACAATGAATTTTTCCTTTCTCATTCCTCAGTCTCAGGTAGGAGCACTGGCCGTATCCAGTGGTACTGGCATCTGAGAAATGATGCAGTTCTGTTTTAATCACCTTACCAAAGTCAGCTGGCATGTAGCATCGAGCAATGAGTATCCTCTCCAAATGAACAAGATCATCTTGCCATTTCTCCCACCGTGGCCTCAGTTCGTCTGGAAGCGGGTCATCCCAACCAGTACCCTTGAGACACATTTCCTGCAAGATTCTTTTTCCGTTGAGGAGATATGGCGCTATAAAGCCTAGTGGGTCATAAATGGAGGCGACAGATGACAGGATACCGCGGCGTGTTGCTGGCTGGTTCTTTGGTGTGACTTTAAAGGTGAAACTATCATTCTCAATGCTCCAGTGTATTCCCAATGCTCTCTCTAAGGTTGTGTCACTGAAAGTGAGATTCTTTGTTTTGATGTCTGCAGCATGTTCTGATGAGGGGATGCTCTCTAGAACAGCACTGTCATTTGACATGAATTTATGAAGGCGAAGGCCACCCTTTGCACATAGTTCCCGTGCCTCCTTTGCTAGCTGAATGGTCCTTTCGACTGACTCAGCGCTGGTGACTCCATCATCCACATAGAAATTTCTTGCCACAAACTGTGACCCCAGTGGATATGTATGACTGTGATCTTTGGCAAGCTGTTTCAGTCCATAGTTCGCACAACCGGGTGAAGACACAGCCCCGAAAAGATGCACTTTCATTCTGAATTCCTGAGGGGTTGTGTTTAAGTCTCCATTTTTCCACCATAAGAAGCACAGGTAGTTGCGATCATTCTCTGGGACATGAAACTGGTGAAACATCTTTTCTATGTCGCACATCAAAGCGACGTGATGCTGCCGGAAACGAATGAGGACACCTGTAAGACTGTTCGTCATGTCTGGTCCTGGCAAGAGGTGTTCGTTAAGGCTGCTACCCTTGTACCTTACTGAGCAATCAAACACTACTCGTAACTTATCAGGCTTTTTTGGGTGATAAACACCGTGGTGAGGTATGTACCATTTTTCCCCATGAATCCCATCATCATGTACCTCTTCTACATCACCTGCTTCAATGATGCCTTTCATGTAAGTCATATAATCTTGCTTGTATTTTTCATTTGCAATGAACTTTCGTTTCAGATGGTTAAGCCTTATTGTAGCAAGTTGTTTGTTGTTGGGTAAACATGGTCTTTCTTTAAAAGGGAGAGGCATTTCATAGTGCCCGAGTTCATTTATCTTTATATTTTCCTTCAATTTGTCTAGAAAAATAAGATCATCCTGAGAGACAGCCTTGTCATTTCCCTGAGTGTCTTTGAAATCAGACTCAAGAATTCTGACTGCATCAACTGGAGTTATTGCAGGGAGCTCCCTTACAGTTACTCTGTGGCAGAGAGCAGTTGACGCTTGTACACTGGAACGAGGTACTGAACAGCCTACAATACTCCACCCCAAATCAGTAAGTACAGCGTAGGGCTCATCATCTTTGCCTGATATGACTTGCCTGGGCACAAGAGTTCTGGGAGAGTTATATCCAATCAGGAGGCCTACCTCACAATCAAGCAAAGGAGGTATTTGGTCTGCAATTGCTGTGAGATGGCCCCATTGTTTGGCTGTTTTGTTTGTTGGTATGTGGTTCCGATTTACCGGAATACAGTCCTTTGTGTATGCAGGAGGGAGCTTAATGTGCACTGTGGAATTGTAGCCTCTAACACGGAGACCCAAAGCCCTTTCACTTCTCAGGACCATATTTTCTCCCATCATGGTGGTGAGTTTCAATTTTACTGGGTGAGTGGCTACCTGAAGTTCGTCACTTACATCTTGCTCAATGAATGTTGTGTCACTCTGAGTGTCCAACAAAGCATACACAAGTTTCTCTCTAGATGGATTTTCATCATATGACACCCACACTGGAACTATCATGGAAGTGTTAACTGACTGACCTTCACTGGTGACGTTGAGTGACAGAGCAGCTGTAGTTTCAGTTTCACGATGTTGCACTGGGTTTTCTGTGGACAGTGGCTTTTCTCTGTTTGCATTTTTCCTATAGTTGTCATCATGCAGACTGGTGGGATGTCTCCCTTTGCATGAGTCACATGTGTGGCGATACCTACATTCTCTTACACCATGACCAGGTCTTAGACATCCAAAGCACAGTTTGTTGTCCTTCACATAGGCCCTTCTACATTCCAGTGACCTCTTCAAAAACTCAGAGCATTTTGGGAGCTGGTGGCTGTTGTCCTGGCATAAAATACAAGAGGCTTTTACCTTTCCTTTGGTTGCCATTAGTTCACCATTGTCTGGCACTGTTTGTGTACTGAAGACACTGGCCTTGTTTCTTCTCATCTTTGTGTTCCCTTTGTCACAAAATAGCTCAGATGAATGAAGAGCGAATAATGAAGTGACTGGATTGCAGGCAGTTTCTGCTTCCACTAACATGAACTTGGTGAATTCTTCAAAGCTGGGGAAGTCTTTACCTTCTGTAAGAGATATTGTGACTTTGCGGTTCCATCGAGACGCTAACCACTCTGGCAATTTCCGAATCAACTTTTGGTTCTCCTCACAGTCATTCAAAATATCTAGGCCTTTTATGTGAGGCATGGCCTGTAGACAAGCATTCAGAAAATCTGAAAAACTTCTCAATCCTTCAGCGTCCTTTGACAGTATTTTTGGCCAGTTAGATAATTTTTGTCTAAAGGCTCTTTGAATGACAAACGGCTGGCCATACCGCTGATTGAGCTTGTTCCAAGCATCATTGTAAGCTTCTTCGTCATTACGATAGAAAGTGCCCTCAAGGCATTTGTGAGCTGCACCACCAACATATCTCTTGAGGTAATGCAGTTTATCAGCTGCAGGAATGATCTTTCTATCTATAAGAGACATAAAGGATGCTTTCCATTCAATGAATTTAATTGGGTCACCATTAAACACAGTGGGCTCTGGCATGGGAAGTCTATTAATAGCTATGCTATCCTGGACAGCTTGTGCTAAGCAAGACACATCAATGGATGGTGATGATGTGGCTGTAATAGGGTGGTGCATGGCAGAGGGAACATAACTGTGAGCTTCAGGGTCTAGTCGGATAGACTGTCTGTCACTTTCCTGTTTTATTTCTCTGTTGTAGGCTTCGAACCTGGCATGAGCTGACTTCAAGTCCTTTTGTGCTTGCAAGCGTTCTAGTTCAGACTTCTGCCTTTCTAATTCCTTCCTGTGTTGCTCCTCTAAAAATCTTATTTTTTCCTTTTGTTTCCTTTCCTCCTGTAGCACCTTGTATTCAGCCTCCTTTGCTGCTAATTCTGCGGCTGCATCTGCTCGTTTGGCTGCTATACTTGAAGATGTGGAGTGCTGACTGACGTTTGACTCTGAGGCAGCAGAACCATAAATGGAGCAAGCATAGTCGGGAACAAGCAGCTCACGCAGACGCCGTCTTTCATAATCTGCATCAAATTCTCCATTTATGCCAGTTAGCCTTTCATACACTATTTTGGTAATGTCACTGGTCACGGCACCACAAGCATCAACTTTACGTCTTAATTCAGAATCAGGGGTGGTATGCATTCTCAATTCATTGTAAACTTTAACAATATCATCCTTTCCTTTCTCGAGACCATCTACAAGGGATGTCAGGTGCCTTTCTGATAAGTCAGATTTTAATTCATGCCTTGCTTTACGAGCTTGGACTTTCCACTGTTCATATAGGCTCAAGAGCCTTTTTTCTTTTTTACTCTGATCCTCCTTTCGATAAGCCAGCATTTTTTCTGTAGGCACTCGTGGTCTATCTGAACGTCTAAGTTCGTCCTGTGCATCACTTTGCAATTTAGTGAGAATGCTTTCTTTGTCTTGCACAGTTTTCTTTAGATCACGCCTCATTGCACCTTCTGTGTTTTCCTTTTCAAGTATTGCTTTAGACTCTTGAATTTCTTTCTGAAGTAAAGTTATTTGCTCTTCCTTATCCTTGCAACTCATATTTAAGGTACTTTCACTCTCCATCTTGTAGGTTCCTTAATATTACTGCTCCTTTAACCACCACACCGTCTACAACAAACCGCTGCCCTTGCCTTGTACCTTCAATTTTTAGTGCAGCAGGTTGGCCGGAGAGGTGAAGCTCTTACTGTAGAATTCCCTGTTCAAGTGATGGCTTGAGTCTTGACTGGTGGTTCATTTTGTTTTATTAAATCTGACATCAGACGTTAACATTGTCAGTATTGTAATTATCAAAAGAAACCAACGTAAGAGCTGAAAGAAAATGAAAACTTACAATTAAAACCCATATTTATTTTACCCATCCGTATGATTAAATAAATTACGGGAACTACACTTACAAAAGATGTACAAACAATACGAACCAAACAAGGCACGTAAAATCATTGCTAACTCATTAATAGCTAGAGGGCAGCCGCTAACTACATATCGTCAGTAAATTAATCTCTGATTTCAAAAAACGAACGAAACTTATTGTGGAAATACCGTTATTAAACTGCATACAAACATGCTGTTAACTATTATGTACGTTACACCAAATACACACCTTGTGCCTCTTTTGAACGGGAATCTTGAAGTGAGAGTGAAAGACGCAAACATGCCATTCCATACATTCCTACTTTATCTGAACTTTTCCGCCGAAAAGTCACGCAGGCGCAAACCCATTAAATCGGTTTTACCCCCTTTTTTTTTTTTTTCAAAATAAAGGTCTCCCAATTAAATAACATATAACCCTTAGCTTTTAGAATAAGGAACGCAGTCATGAACTAATACAAAACAAATGCATAAAATAAAGAATAATTATGACCCCTTTGGGGTTATTTACATACATGATTCATATAATATCTATGTATGGTTTTGTATGTGTAATTTATATGTATAAAAATTAAAATGAATCTCTGGGAGAATCATTTTTGCACCAAACCAGTCTGCATTTTTTTAAAAATGTTTCATTCTTTTAATTTAAAATATTAATTTCAGACCAGGTTCTGAACTCAACCATGAGGTCAATAAGGGCTGATTTTGCCTCCCAGGGGACTGCATTGTTGCGCAGAAAACACCATTACCTACATTCCTAAGGTGTTGCAAAAGGGTCATACACATTAAATCTTATGGCAGTTTTCAATGTGTCACTTGCATTTGTCCAGTAATGTTCGTCACTCTCCCAACTGGAGACCAGTGCACCTGCACAGATGCCATGCTCAACACCCCAAAATGTAGCATTTTTCACAAATGTATATAGGAATACAAGGAAAAAATGGGAGATAGTGGAGTTGACTTTTATACTTTTAAAAGTTATTCCCCCTTTTTTTTCCTTACCTAAACTGATGTATGTTATCAGCAACCCCCCCCCCCCCAGACTCAGGAAGCGGTGTTGTGTGAGTTTTCCAACTGATGACTGATGACTAGTTGTTTCTCATTTTTGCACAGCAGTTGCCACACCAAACACTGCAGTAGGAGGAACACAAAGTCACCTTTTAAAGTCAAAGTTAATTTAATGCACCTGCAGGCTGCTGGCAGGGCTGGGAAGGTCGCAACTGAGCAATGATACTGCTGATTTAGATGTCACCCACTATTCACTCCAGCAAAGCCGGGCCAAGTTTTGCCTTGCCTGTGTTAATGCAAAACTATGTGGATGTGTGGATGCATTGCCATCCCTCTTGGGATCACTGAAATACATATTTCCCGATCACCTAGGTCCACATACTATCAATTTTGATTAATGGGACAGTAAGGTTACTAAAAAACTAGTAGCTGTGGATGCACTGGAGTCCCTCTCTGGATCACTGATATACATAATTTCAAATCACCTAAACTAAATCCACATACTATCAATTTTGATTCACAGGATAGTAAGGTTAATCTTACTGTATTTTTAAATGTGAATTTTTAGATAGGCAAAAACCAAATGAAAAATTAATTGTGACATTTTACACGTTGTGGTGGTTCCTCCGCTTTTCCTTTTCCATTCACATCTTAGTTGTATGAAATCTAGTTTGTCCGTCATCGGCTTAACTAGTCATGTGATAACCTCAGCTGTTTCCTTCCTGTAGAGCAAGCGGAATATGGCGAACTGCTTTCGCGATAGCGGAATACAGGTCTGCTGCAGTGAATTGTAAGGCAGTCAAATAATGTGATACCGTCAACAACTTTATGGTATGTAGAAAAGTGATGCATGACGCGAGAACTTTTTTTTAGATTTAAATGATTTAAAGCATTGTTAGTAATTCTGGTAAGCTACTTAACCTGAGCTAACACAGATGTTCTAGAAGGCTACAACAGAACTTGATACTTGCTGCATATATCGCTTGCTAACTCGTTAAATTTGTTAAGCACTACATTTGAGTAATATGATGTATGGTTGGCAGTATTTATAGTTAGCAGTATTCCTGAGTGATATGTTATTAGCTATTTGTCTAACTAACGTCAGACACCGATTGCTTGCGACCCAGATATTTTTTATCTAATTATCCAAGCTAGGATTATTTTTCTAGGCTGGTCAAATAGCTAACGTTTAGTTAGTGTATCTTGCTGCTAACTGGAGGTCATGCTATGCAGTTGCCGGTGGTAATATCTGCAAGCCAATCTGATACATGTGGCTATCAAATGGCTGCTTTACAGTCATGGTTGCGCAATATTGTTCAGTAAAGTAAGTGGTTGCACCGGACTTGAAAACCCTTCAGTCATATACGATTTCAACTAAAAATGAAAATCAGGAACGTGAAATTTTTAGTACATCTATTGAAGCTTCATCTACATGAGTACAATACATGATCTACATGTAGACAGTCATTTGTATTTTTCTACTTGCCACTTATAAGTTGTCATTTTGTAAGGAGAAAAAGTATTTTTAATGAGTGGATTGATTGTCCTCTGTCTAGATGCCCAAAAGTGATGCCAGTGATTCTACTTCTGCAACAGAGGGAGATGTGAAAGAACATTCAGTGAATGAGCTAAAACCATCTGGTTTTGTCCCAGATGCACAGACCATTCTTGAAACTGAGGAGAAGGAACTATGCACTGCACCATCATCCAGTGAAAAGAGCCAGCAGAAAGAGACTGTGGCCATTTCCAGGGATGTAGTTGGGGGATTTCTGTACCCTGAAGGAGATGGCAGTCTTCAAGAACCTTATGACATGTTACAGAGCTGTTGTTCACCAAAAAATAACAGCTGTGGAACAAATGGCAATGTCTTGGAATATGTAATCCAGGAGCAGAGTGAGTCTTCAGGACATGTGGAGCATACTCTCCCTGCAGAAAGTGTGAGTGATGATGAGGATCAAATGTGTAGCGATGGGATGCCAGCCCAGAAAGACCAAAACCTCGTCCTAAGGGAGTTGGGGATCAGCAGCACTACCTTCATCGGGCCTTTGTTTAAGCCACAAGAGCCTAAAACAAAAGCCAATATTGAGAATGAATTGAGTGAGTTCTACAAAGAGTTGGAGGAGATGAAACCAGGGCAAGGAGATTGTATAGATGGCAACACTAAAAAAAACACAAAAAAGAATAGCACAAAGCCAACAAATATACCCCAAAACCCATCACTTTGTGAGCAAAAGAGTTTTACTAACCACAGAGAAAACAGACCTTACCATGGACCTCATTCATACAGGAATGACCACAGCAACCACTGGCGCCGAAAGAGACAGCGTTCCAGCTTTCAGCAAACTAGAAAGTGGCCTGGCCCAGAACAACCATATTACCCAGACCAGTGGCAGCACACTCAGGCTTTTAGGGGTCCCCAGTGCCCCCCCCACCACAGTTTCCACAGACATCATTACCATGGGCCCCCTCACCCCCCACCTCCTCTACCTCCCCCTCCCCCTCCTCCTCCCCATCCCCCTCCTTTCTACTCTCCAGAATTTGGCCCACAAATGACTACATACCATGACTATCCAGACTATGGAAACCACTTTCAGTGGAAGGGATCACAGTTCCCACCAGGCCCTGGGTATCCATCTTTGAATGACTTTGGTGGTTATGATGCTCTGCAGGACTATGGTTCTGCTGTTTGTCACCCAGGTGGTTTTGATAGTTGTGGAGACAATGAAGGTACCTGCTCCCACCCTTATGACTACTCAGATTGGGTCCATGGTTATGATCCAGAGCAAAATCAATTGCAGCAGTGTCACCAGCAGGAGAGACAGAGCCAGGTGCCTTATTCAGACTGTGGTTATCACCCTGACCCACTTCTGATTCTTATTCTGATGAGGGGTGTGCCAGGGTCAGGGAAGTCAACATTGGCCAGGTGAGAAACCTTCAATGGTGGGTTTGCACTGTACAGACATTTGGGATACAGGGAAACAGAATAATGGAAACACTATGTGAATATTTATATTTATGTGAATATTTAAGGAGTTAGGCTTCCTTTTGCCTTCAGCTTCACCCATTCCAGGATCTATGTTTTTTTTTTTTTTTTTTTTTTAAGATTATTTTTTGGGGATTTTTTTCACTTTATTTGACCGTTACAGTAGAGAGGCAGACAGGAAATGCAGCAAAGGGCCCAGGCTAGATTTGAACCTTGGCCTTACGTGGCATGCGCTCTACTGGATGAGCTACTGGAGCGTGCCAGGATCTATGTTTTACAAGCTTTAAACAAGCTAATTGGGACTATTTACTGGTCAGCCATTTATCATCTTTAACTGAAGTAATCAGCCAGTATGTGCAACCATGAACCACAATATACATACATATACAATATATTTGTGTATATTTGTATATTTTTGTAGGAAATTACTGGCCTCAGGTCCTAATGGTCTGATTCTCAGCACTGATGACTACTTTTCAGAAGACAATGGCTACTCCTACAATCCCTCACTGATAGGGGATGCTCATGAATGGAACCAAAACCGAGGTAAATTTTTGATCAGAATCTGTTAGCAAGCATATTTTTCTTGAAATTCCAGCTTTTTAGCAGTGGATAATGGTTTCCATTTCTTTTCTTACAGCCAGAGAAGCAATGGATGATGGCTGTTCTCCTGTAATTATTGATAATACTAACTTACAAGCTTGGGAAATGAAGCCATATGTAGAAATGGTGAGTCATTCCCTTGTATTTGCATTCCCTTGTGTTGTCAGGGCATTTTAATTTATTCTTTTTTTGTTGCATTTGCTTGATGCGTGTCTTCATCTGCCCAATCCATGTTTTGTTATGCATTGGTAATGGAGTAAGGAGTAATGGTTAATTAAAATACAGTCCTTGCACTTGTCAGCTGTTCAAATAACTTTTGTTTGTTATAGAATTTTTATACATGGAGCCACAATTCTTTAATTAGTATTGGGTAGTGTGTAAATGTTGCACATGCATCATGAGGATATCACACCACATTGTGACTTTTTGTGCTTTGTTTCCTGTTGTCTCCATAGGCTTTAGAGCGAGGATACAGCATAAACTTCCGAGAACCTGACACCAGCTGGAAGTTGGATCCCTTTGAGTTAGAGAAGTAAGACTCTTTAGTACCCTCTACAACACTCAATGTCATTCCAATAGAAAAGAGATTTTGGGTTAAAAAAAAAAGCCACTCTACAATCTGTTGGCCTTTGTGGAAGTGAAACTCGCATTTATGGCTTCAATATTTATCAATGACAAGGAATCTCTATCCAGTGTGGTGGTGCTAAAGCTTTATTGTTATGTCCATCAGGAGGAACAATCATGGCGTCCCCTCAAGGAAAATATCTCAAATGCTGGAACGGTTTGAACTGCCCATGTCTGTGGATATTGTACTGAAGTCTCAAGATCCGCCACACAAAATTGCAGAGCGGCCACCATCGCAGCATCTGCCAAGGTATTGACACTGCACACTCCCCATAGTCCCCAGCCATTTATTCAGGTGCTGGACAGACGGCACAAGAAATGCAAGTTTTTAGAAAACCAAGTCACTGTAGGTATGAACTGGTGATAAATCCCAGTCACATCAACAATTGTGATTACTTGTGACCTTGACCTTTGTATCTAATGAAGACTCCAGTGTATTTTTTTAGTTTTATACAGAAAATTTTAAATCTTTGATTGCTTTGTTTATTTTTAGACTTACCAAACATCCAGAACATGGTGAAAATTGTTAACTGGTCTTTTTAGATTGCATTTGAGAAACTTTTTGCTGTCTGATTCTTTAGTTGATGGGTATGTGTGTGATGTGTCTCATTTACAAATCAGTAATACCATGTTATTGCTGAAATAATGTTGAATTTCCATGTGCATATGTCTTATATGCACATGACTATGCAAGGTGTCTCATGGTCTGATATTTTGCCTGCTGGTCAGCACTTCCGTATCCAATTTTCTGCTGCACCCAGCAGAGACAATTGCAAAAATCAATTATAAATCAGTTTCCAGTTTATCTGGAGATCACATAGCACTTCCAGTTCTTCTTGTCAGTATGAAAGGGAACATATGAAATTATTTGGAAAGGACGTACTGTGTTTATCCCTTTGTTAATTAATTTTAAGTTTCCAAACCTGTATTCAACCTCTTGCTGGTTTTACTGTCAGTTTATAAATGTTGAAAGTATTTTTTTTTATCCTAAATCTATATATCAAGGTTCCTTGAGGGGACCAAGATTGCTTTGAGTTTTCCTCTCATTTTAGCTTTTAGTTCTCTGGCTGTTGCTTTGGCCATCCTGCATAATAAACTGAAGGGTTGACTACAGGGATTACACAATATATTTAATAAATTTACACTTTGAATAAATCTTCATCCATAGCCACTTACACAGCTTTTTCCAACATCCATGAATGCTGCAAGATAATTTACTGAAGCAACTCAGGTGAAATACCTTGCTCAAAGATAAAATTGTTGTGGTCTACCAGGCAATCAGACCAGCAGCATCAGAGTTACAAGCCCAGATCTCTCAACATATGCAAGCAATATGCAAAAATTAGATTGAATCCAATCTAATTTTTGATTGATTCTGTTGATTAAATAAATTAGGAATTTTATGCTGAACTGACTTACAGTATACATAACTATATAAATATTGATTTGACACCATGAAGAGAAATCTCTTTGTACAATATGTGATAATTGTGAAATCTGCCTAGTTTTTCTGTACATAACTTTTGTATATGTTGTAATGTTGCTGTACCATATTTTTTTATTTTTGTATTAATGTTCCTAATTTAAGCATTAAATACACATTTTTACCTTTGCCATTGTATCTGTTCAATAAATTAAACATCGGTAAATTGCTATATTTTGTGTTTGGCAGACAGTCAAGGAGGACCCATAGTGGTTTAAACAACTCTGTTAAAATCTTTGAGGATTACATTAATTAAACAAATAACACTTTTCTTGTATTGTAACTCATTTTTTAATGATGTTTTAATTTTGAACTTGTCCTTCTAATGATTTACAATAGGAAGGATAATTCTACTTTTTTGGTCTTTGTTATAGTTATACTCAGGAAGGATACAAAACCTGCTGTTTTATACATAGTTGTGTGTGTGCAACATTCCTTCTTACACATGCTAATTCACTTTGCATTGTACAAAACAACCAACCCTTATTTTATGTTTCTAAAATATTTTGTGTAAATAGAAGATCTTGAGGAAATGCCAACATAAGGGTAAGGGTTCTGTGGGATGCTCATTCCAAGAACCAAAAATTAAACATAAATACAGTGTTTTAGTCATGGTAATCAAATGCATTTGTTTCACTGTTTTATTTGTCAAAAATATTTTGCTCCTGCTCAGGATGAACAGTGCTGAATTATGGTGAATTAAGCATGGTGTTTTGGAGAGGTAGCCATGCCACTCAAGTAATGCATGGCTAATAGTGATGAGCGTGAAAATCAATCTCATCCATAGTCATCTTAGTACAGGCTGATCATGTATTGCTTTTGGTGTTTGCATCATGAAGTATCCCTGTCTGCACAAGTTTTTCAGTGGCAGAATGCCAGTGTATGTAGTAAAATGGATGAAGACAGGTTATGCATTTACCAGCTGCTCAAACTTTTTTCTCAGTGCTAACATAAGGAGAGGCTATAATCATGCAATACAGCTGATGACACTGTATAAAATGCTTCACCCTGGAAAACTCTGATCAAATACAAATATTTTTCCTTTCTGTGTAACGACATCATGACCTAATGAAATTAGATAAAAACAAGTAGGAAACTATCCTGCAGGAGTCACTGTTGTATAATTATTTTTAAAAAATTCAGCGTTACAATCAACGTGTTTCTGTAGATGGTGCTGTGTAGCTGTTGTTGGCTGTGTAGGGAGGCTGGATTGGTGCAGCCAGAGACAAATTGGCGCCATTTTGAAGCCGGGAGGAGGACCAGATCTGCAGAAGGAGAAACGATTGGCCGCTATTCATCAAACAAGGTAGGAATAATTAACACCAAATGCGATAAATAAAAATCATAATGCATATGCTTTCAGACCAGTCACAAATTATTTTTAAAGATTCGATAAAACGACAGGTTAAATACAATAATTTGGCTATTGTGGTCCCAGGTAGTGGTGTCCGCTCTCTGCCTGGCGAGTGGCTGCTGCACTGGGGTAGCAAGAGAACGGTACTCGTAGCAGACTCATGTTTCCTTCCCGCAGAAATGAGAAAATGGAAAATAAACAGTAAACAGCTCGTTGTTAGCAATAAACACTGTGGTTGCTAAATTGAATAAAATATGTTTGGTTAAATATTGTATATTGTCCCAGGATAATGTAACCGCGCTGATGTTTCACTTGTTTTAGCACTGATTCTATATGTAGCAAACATTAGCTAGCTAGCTAACCTCACTTTTGAGTTGCAAATGGCCTTGTGCGAAACAGGCAAGCTAGCTTGTAGCTAACATTACATTATGATCAAGCCCAATCGTAAACACTGAAACCCAGGTTCCTACGGATCTGTCTTTTCCGGGGCAGTCACTAGCTGGCAGTTTTAATCATTAAGCACAATTTAGTTAGAACAACCTATCATTTGCGTCTTTGTCACTTTGCCGTAGTAGTTGTATATAGTGAAATAATTTATTGTCATTGCATTGTCCTGGCTAGCCTGATAGCTATCGAAGTCATTAACGTTCAATTTCAAGACACATTTTTGGCTTGCGAGTTCACTGGGTTAGCTATGTAGCTAACTGACATAGATATTTTTCACATTTACGTAGCAGCTTGCTAATACTGTCCCCATGATATTAAATACAGGGGTGACTGGCATCTAATAATTGCGAAGACCTGCATGTAGCTGTGTAAGTCAGTTGATTAGCATTAACATTTGCAACAATTTGTATGAATGAGCCTTGCTTTTTCGCATGAGTTATGTATGTGTATTATGATTGTTAGCTACCAAGCTTGCTAACATAAGCGGGCTGAACGCTACCACAAATTGTAGCTAGATCATTTGGCAGCCCACCAGCTACAACGATCTTACAACCATTTTCCTCCTGCTGGATCTTAACGTAATTATCGGTATACAAGGTTGATTAACTACTTCTTCCGAACATAGTGTTAGTTCTGTTAACGTTACTTCTCTTGTTGGAGAGGTAACGTCAGTCGAGAATTTGTATTGAGATTTCGTGTGTCTCAATGAGCTGGTTGTCTTGATAACGTTGGCTACAGTAAACATTAAGTTAGCGAGTTCTATTCGCCCTAACAGTATCAAGCTAGGATACTGATCACGTTATCGTGTTCATAGATGCACACATTTGACTGGTTGCTAAACAGACCTATCTTGAATGCTAGTCTAAACGCTTTGTGAACATTGTTGCGGCGCCTAAAACTAAGTTTATAAATAACAAATTTGATTTTTGGTGTAGACGAGTGATTAGTTTTTGTGATAATGGAAGCTGAAAAATTAATTATTGCTTTGGGACTTCTGTTACTGTTTTGGCGAACGGCGGTTATTATTGGCATGCTGTCTCAGTATTTCTGTCTGTGTAATGTAACGCAGAGCTGCTTGACAGGAGCGTACCTGGGTTGGAGAGATACGTAGCGGTGTTTTTTTTTCTTCATGATCGTTACGTGGTACACATTACACAAAATGTAATCACAAAGACATGCAGGTAGAAGAGTGACCAGTCACGCTTTGAAGGGACAGATAACACAGTGGCTCAAACAGAGGATTTTATGTTACATGCTTTGAAAATGGCTTTCCAGAATTCGATCATATTGGCCTCAGCGACTGTTGAAGTAGTCAGGAGTCATAGTTGTAGGTTAAGATTGGTGCACATGGTTGTCAAAGCATCTATGATGATTGTTATAGCACTCTTCAAAAAGTTATGCCAGTACATTTGACAGAAATTTTCCAAATTTGTAATAGATTATCCAAATCTCAGCTTAATCCAAAATCATAAATAATTGTGTTCTGTCACCTCAACAGATCATGAGTTACCTGGAGAGCATTTAAAAGAAACTGACAGAATTGCCCTTTACTGAGCTTCTGCAACCCAAATGCAATTTATATATCAGATGTTGAAGGTCGCAGCTGAGCTCTCCCTGCTATAAGGCATATGCTATTTCCCATGCAGCCTCTATAGAAAATATCTACTCAAGTGGGTTATGAAAAGCTTTGTAAGTGTGGTTTGGTATTGTTTTTGAGGTCCCACAAACATCTGCTTTAGTAATCTGCTGTTGATTGTAAGCTTGTGTCCTTTGGGTGAAAACATGGTAGAGGTATTGGTTGACTGTTATCTGCCAACCGTTCAGTCTGCAATATATATTAATCTAAACAGGTTCACCCTGTAAATTAATGGACATATTTCAATGGCTAGTTGTTTAGAGTCTTTGGAGGGTGGTGATGGACAGAACCTTTCAGAACAATTATGTACAGTGTTCTTGCTGGTATGTACATGCACAAAACTCTGTGGCATCATACGTATTACAAGCGAAAAATAAGGTGTGACAGACCTCTTGAAATTACTTGGTTTAACTCAAACAGGGTACAGTCTGTCAGAGAAAATAAGGACAACAAGATTGCTTAAAATACCCCTCTTGAAAACAGCAATACAACGGAAATGTAGGCCTGTCTAATGTTTTGTGATTTTTATCCACCCCATGCTGTTTTTTTTTCTTTGCTTGTTTTTGAAAGCCTGTAGAAGGCTTGAGGTTTGATTCTCCATCTAATACAATTCATCACCCTAACTCATTAAATTTGTAACAGTTTGTGCTCTTCTGAAATGATAAAGTGGTACATGTAGTGTTCTCAAATTTCACAATCCATGCATTCAGAAGAATTAACTGCAGGTATATATAATTGTGTCTTTAGTGTTGGGATACTGATGTTTCCATTAATGCTCCACTTCAGTGTGCCTGTGCAGACAAAAGTAAAGGGTGCAAGGGTGCAAGACCACATGAAACACTCACAAGGGTCCCGATTAATATTGTTGGTAATACATCTGTGAATAAGTGTTGGGGTGTCATAAGTGCACAACATAACTGCTAAGTCCCTTGACTCAGAAAACATTGCTTGACCAAAACATACGTTTCAATATACCAACATAGAAAAAGAAATGTCTGATGTGTTTGAAAATGCAAGTATATTGATCTAGACATGGAGTTAAGTTTTGAGCACAAGCTTTAATTTTTTAAGATAAATAATAGGTGCACCAGTGCAAACTAGTGCCTGTAGTCAGGAATATGGGCAATTCTCCAGTACCAAGTACAAGTGTTTAAGAAGGATATCAGGCCTGATCAGCCTGGGTTTGCCTACCCCAGCTCCTGGGGTACAAGGCCCACCTTTAATAAATGTGTAATTATCATTGAGTGAATGGACTGATATCAGGTCATAGTAATAATCTAATAGTTTCAGCAGTAGAATTTTGATGGTGTCAGACTGTTCTCAAGAATGCAGACTGCTAAGAAGAATAATAATTGTCTTCCACAATTCAACATTGGATGGGTGAGTCTGGTGAAAATAAGATTGTCATCAGCTTGAGAGGACAGCTGTGCTACACTGTCAAGGTGTCCCATGGTATGCAAATATGGCTGGGCATCTCTTTTATATACAGGCATTACAAGCTGAAATTCCAAGCCTCCTTCCTTCACTCTGTGCCACAAGTTGGCCAGCTAGGCCTAAATATCGGCAAGCGACTCACAATATGATTGGCATTCCAATATGCTACACACAGGCAAGTAATTTTTGTGATTTAAAAAATTTTTTTTATTGAGGTTGTTTGACAAGAACAGTTGTTTATTATGAGATTCTGGCACACTGTAAAGCACACATTGTATCAGAAGAGCATGCTTTAATTCCATAGTACTGGGTTTGGTTTAAACTACTTGGAATTAACTTAATTTCCCCCCCTCCTTCACTTGTCCTAGTGCAAACTGATGTATCTGTCCATGATTGGTGTAATATAATTGTATGTAATTGTATGTAAGTATATATTACAGAGCTTTCCAAAGATTAAAACTTCACTTAAATGGATTTTTATTTTCCTTCTCATGCTTGCTTTGCTTTAGATCAAGCTGAGCAGATGTCTTCATGGGTAGAGCATGAGGGAAATGTCTGTACTCTTCCATTAGTTGATGAGCTTCAGATGACAGGGAAACAGCAAAAGCAGTCAAGATGAATGTATTTTGGCTCGCTAAAATGAAAAGCTGTAACTGCAAAAAATTTGTATAAATTGTCAGTCCTGATACCAATCATTTTTCTGTACTTTTCTGCTTGCTTTCTCACCTGTGATTTAATTATCTTCTTGGATAGAGATTCTAGTTTACAGGGTATGGCTCCAGGCATGGGCTGCCTCAATTCTGTTTTAATTCACTAAGAGAAAGAACAACTCAAAGATTGCTTTCAGGGGATAAATGAAATTCAGGTCATAAAGCTGTTTTCTGTTTTCATTATCATTGAAGTGTAGTCTTTGGAATAGATAAAAAAAGCTGCCCAGCGGAACTCAGAAGTTGAATTTTCAAAGCACCGTTTTTGAAATTTTCTATCGTTGTCATGACAACCACAGACTGTACAGGTTATCCCACTGCTCCAAAAGCAATGTTTTTTAACACCTTTTGTAACAAATAATTCAATTCCCTGTCTTTTATGATATTGTCAGGAGATACAGCAAATATGATGTTGATTCCATTGCTCACAATCATAACGTTCAAAAACATTTGAGATCAGTGATTACATTTACTCCTGCATTTTTCAGACACTCTTATCCAGTGTGAACTCCAGTTTGCATATTACAGGCTGTCCATTTATACAGGGGGATATTTATTCAAGCAATTCTGGATGAAGTAACTTGTTTAAGGGTGCATCAGCTGTGTGTTAGCTGGGAATCAGACCTTTAACTCCTGAGTTATGAGATCAGCCCCCTAACCATTAAACCACACTGTTGCCCAATTCATCTTGTACCACTGTTCACCCTGCATGTCTGACAGTACACTGGACATACATGGCAAGACTCATACATTTTTCAGTGCTTTGGGTCAAAAGGAATGTTTCATTTGTTATATGAAAAATGCATATTCAAAATATAGATCCACATTTCCACTTATTTATGATGTCAGACACATTCCCTTAAAAAGAGTGGGAAGGAAGGTGAGTAAACCTCCTCTTTCCCATGGACTGTTGTGCATGATGCCAGAGCTGAGCACACACAATGCATGTTGGATGGACTTCCTGTTTGTTCTGAGCCAATCAACACTGATTCATCAGCCAACATATGACATACAGCCACGTGATTAGCCATTCATATCACAGGGACGGGTTTCTCACAGGGTTGTACGGAGGGTATTTTTAAAGTACATACATGGAGCAGTTTTTGAGGAGGATTGGCTCATTTTATGGAACATGATACTGAATTTGTGGTAGGAGCACAAGGCTGTTTGTGCACCAGGACCGATAATCAGTTTTCTTCAGGTATACATATGCTTTGCTCTCTTCTCTATTTTCCACTTTATCTCTGTCCCTCTGTGGTTTCTCTCACTCAGTTTTTTTCCAAGTTTACCCCAGCCAGGAGCTGAGGGATGCCTTTGAAACTCTGCCTGGTTGACTCCTGTCCAGGTCTCCTTGTGTGATGGCTGCATCTTGGACTCTCCCGCCCCTTTGGCCCTGTGGCAGTGGCTCAATGGCCGCTCTGTGCCGCTGTTTGTTCAGTGTGTTTGAGACTCTCGGATCATCAATGGCAATTCAGGAAGCCCAGCCCTGCCATATGGGAGAGAACAGCCGCCTCTCTAGACTGGCAGGCTGGCACAGTGGCACAGAGGATGTATAGGGCCACACACTGCAGGCCCAGAGCATAGCTGTCTGGATGTCACTGACTCTAGAGCATTCCATTGTTAATTAGGCTCTGGTTTTTATGGGATGTAATCAGCAGGGGGAAAAATGAATGTTGGATGTATGTGAGTTTGAACATATTACAGTTTTGTGGTCATAAATTATGATGAAAATGCATTTGGTTGCCGATATAAGTGTATTACCTTTATTTATGCACTCATGTAATTGTTTTTCCTGGACAACGAGAACTTTCCCTTTAATTTATTTTTATGGAGTTACAGTCGTTGAAACCAAAATAAACAAGGTGGTAAAAGGAAAGTCATTGTTCCTTTTGATTTAAATTATTTTTTACATGATTTTTACTCATTCTCGAGTAATGGTCAAACTACAGCAACATGAATCAAAACTCATTCAATTGTAATTGCACAGTAAGCTTGTAATATAGATTTAATGGTCCAGTCTTTGCCCCATGTGTCAGCATTTCTGTTAGTCCTGATATGCCAGTTTGTTCTATTTCTGACACCTGCCACAGACTAAACCACCTAGGTTACTTCCCCAGCTCTGACCCAGCTTTAACCTCTGGTTGTATTTCAGTTTCTCTCTGTCCCTGTCTGCACTGTCTCCAACAGTTAGAATATTTGTGGACCCTCTGCTCAAATGGTACAGAAGAAAAGCAGGATGTACATGAAATTTGGCTCAGCTGATATCCAAAACCTCCTGAATCAGTGTTCCAAATTTCATAAAAAGTGATAGTACAGTTCTGAAACTTCCCATTGACTTCCATGTCAGAAAAATAATAATAATAAATATAGGGATGAATGGGCCTTGCACCTACAGCTCATGCATCTTTCATTGACATACAGGTAAATTGCTGTTTTCAAAAATCAAAATGGCAGACGAGTGTTTGGCAAAATGAAAAAGTGTGTACATCAGGGAAGTCCACAAACCCAAACAGAATGCAAATCTGATTAAATTTAGTTTCTAAGCTACTTCCATCAAAATCCACAGGCAAAAACAATGGGTGCATTCCAATACTCAAATTTGTCTCCTCCTTACCTCTACTCCTTTCCTCTCGCCACCTCCACTCCTTTTCTTCTTTTCTCCACATGAAGGATACATTGATGTATCCTACCACGGAATTCTTTTTACATTTTTGGGTGACGTCATTGTGCTCACAACCAGTCAGATTAAAAGACCATCCCACTGAACATTTCACCATCAAAAAGTTCTAAAACATGACTCAAGTGTAAGTGCCAGACTTCAACAGCAAATGGATTATTCACATTAATAGGGAAACATTTCTGTTTGTTTTTTTTAAACATATTCACAATGACTCTATATTCACATGGACTCGACGGGCGAATCGGATTAGCTGTTCCAATTTTCATTTCATCTCCTCCTTACCTTCACTCGTTTCCTCCCCTCCTTTCCTATGCCGGAAATACTGTATGTGGAGGAAAGGAAAGGAGGAAACGAGTGAAGGTAAGGAGGGGAGGTAACAAGTGGAGGAAAGGAAGAGATGAGAAAAAGTATTGGAATGCATCCAATGTTTTCTTAATTATAACGCCCCCTTGAGACGAAACAATGTCATTTTTTTTTCCAGTAGGTCAGGACATGGTCCCGATGACTTCCTGTTTGGCGTCTTCACTGCCACATTCTAAAGACGATATCATGTGAACGGTTTTGAATATCCAAACAAAACAAAAAGAAAAAATTTGGTGATGGTGTGGTGATCTGTGCCAAGATGAAATTTAGGGAGGAGATATATAAAAACTGTTTTAATGACGGGAAATGACGTCATAGGTATCATTGGACTCAGGTTGGCCCAATGAATCCATAAACACCTCCTTTGTGAAAATTGGTCAAGGGGGTCAAAAGTTACGTGCACAAACTTAGGTTTAAATTTGGCCAGATGGTGGCGAGGGTAGGAGGAATGTGAAATATTGCTCAGTTGATATCCAAAGCCTCCCAAATCAGTGTGCTAAATTTCATAAAAAGCGATTGTAAGGTTCTGGCACTACACTAAACATTAGGTACATGTGCACCTACCGTGCCTGGCCCCTAACTACACTGTGAAAAGCTAATATTTAAAGAGATGGTGCAATGAATGGAAGTAATCAAGCAACTAGACACAATTTCACAGATTTTTTTCCTGTTTGTTTTATCTAAATGATTACCCTGACCTGCAGAGGCAAACAATTTCTAAATCTATATAGTAGTCCTCTAACCAGAATGTGAGATCTGGTGACTCAGGCTGGGTTTCTGGTAGTTCATTTAGGTCTTAATATAGTACACTCAGAAGAAACCATGACACCATGACTGACGCCAGTTTTTATAACATCACTGGATGAAGACTAACTTGATAAATAGCGTTAGACAATTCATTCATCTGTATTTCATGATAACATGTTTTGAGCATAATTTACTTGGTTTGCATTCCTATGTCTTTGCAGCTAGTTTGTGTTGCACTAGCCTTTGTTTGATGTCTGGTAACCCAGGAAAAGAATATGAACATCCTGACTGTCCAAGTTATGGATTTGTTCACCCCTGACCTAGTATCAGGTATTAATGAATCACTGAAATGGATTTATACGCAGAAGTTGTTGTTGTTGTTCAACCTTAAAACTCACCCCTGAAACGCACAGTTGAAGCACCTGTTTATGGTGCAGTTTTGGTGTCCCAGCTAGTGGCTAGATGTCCACATTCACAAGGCAAAATTGGCACAGTCCTTCCTTGGAAGAATAGGTTTCATACAGTGAAATAGGTGTTTAAAATGCTTAGTCTCTTACTCTTCAGCAGCCACTGATTGCCGAAGTCCGTGTGTGGGGAAATTATGTGCAGTTAAATGTGCTGTCATAGTAGGTACAGTCAGGGGTCTGGCCCCAGCCAGGTATCTGCTGTTACTATTGTGACTCATGGCCAGGTGTGTGAGAGGTGTTTGTCCCAGCATACCAAACTCATTCCTTGGTCTCATACATAGGTCTGTCTTACACCAAAATGATACATGTAAGCTGTATGTTGGCTGCAGGCAATATATCATGATTTCAAAACAGTTAAATTGTTCAGATATTTAAAAATCTGAAAGTAGTTTTTCTTCAAACTAAAGGGGCCTCAGTAGGATGGAGGAGTATGAGCTTCAGCTGAAGTATGTAAGACAAGTATGTCCCTTCAGCAAGGAAAGCATGCACACACACTCACACACACACACCTTTACTGTTGCTGAAGACAAATGGAAAATAACTGAGAATATAAATAAAGTTCTAAAGATAACTTTACATGGTCTTAGGTGCTAACTGTTCTGTATTTAATTAAATTTTTATTTTTAGTTTCACTTGCTGCTGTGCTTAAGGGCATAATTACATCAAGCTACCTCTGGAGAGCTTTTGGACTGCCTGTTATTCAAGATAATTAGCATTTTAGTATCATTCAGGGTTGACATGCTAAATCTACCCACACAGTCCCTATGGGTCTTCACACTATGCACAACAAGAACAAAATTAACACTCAGTTACAAAAGAATTTTTTTGTTTAATTTAGTTTAAGCTTGTCTTCATTCTCAAGTGGAAGACAAAGACAGATCACAAGTAATTGTCTCTATCTTCACAGTGGGTTTTGTTATCCTTTTCAAAGGACTTTTATTTAGCTTTATTTTGTATTATAACACTAGGGATTACTCTGTCAGATCCAGTTCTGCACCCTTATCATCCATCTGGATGTTTGTTAATTTTCATAAACAATCAAATGACTTGATGAAAAGAATTTGTAAGTACATTGCTGTTTTGTGCTCAGCCCGCACATATTTGCATTCCAGTGCTGTGGCCTTAATGATACCCCCAATATTCAGGGCATTCCATACTGACTGGCTAAG
The DNA here is from genome assembly GCA_019788955.1 of Albula glossodonta. Taxonomy (NCBI): domain Eukaryota; kingdom Metazoa; phylum Chordata; class Actinopteri; order Albuliformes; family Albulidae; genus Albula; species Albula glossodonta. The sequence goes on from JAFBMS010001039.1 coordinate 36,284, forward strand.
GTATTTCTGTGGAGATATGGTTCTGTGTGTGCATTCTGGCCAGAAAGGACCTGTAATCTGGTCTTTGCATCCAGCCATTACATTAACGGTTGGACCAAGGTCTTTTGGCTGGGTCTTGCTAGAAAAAGTGGTTTCAAGCTCTGTGTGACTTCAAAGTGAAATGCAGTTTGATAGTCAGATTCCAGTAACCATATAATTTGCAGTCGTTTCCTTGGTGTACTGTTAACTTAAAGCTTTGTTCATTCTGCATTTTGCACACATTAGTGTCAATACAAAATGTTAAGTTTCTGTACTCTCCTCATTGATTGTACAATTATGAAACTGTCAGGGGTTTATCTAGTTGGTTCTAGTGCCATCAGCAGCAAAAGGCATTTCACTGCACTTCCTCAGTTGTCTCATTGGAACTACAATTATTTTGTTCATTTTTTGATCATATGTTCATCTAGTAGTATGGTAGAGGTGACAGTAGGTTTTTAACACCATGGATTATATTCTTCTCTGAGTACAGAGGTTGTAATGACCTGCGGGTCAAACTGTATGCCTAACTGGAAAAAAATAAATTCTCAGGAACTAGAGGGAAGTCTCAGGAAACTGATGCTTAGAACCTCATGTAAAACATACAAGACTCAGACATGTACAGTCTACATGCATTGCGCCTGTGGGAGAAATCTCTCTACTGCACAGCAGGTTGTGTTATCGAACAGACATTATTTTAATATATCTTCTTTGGTTCTCCATACATTTTAAGCATTTTATGATGATATACGAAAAGAAATAAATACATTTTACAATGGTAATTGAAAAGCAAATGCAATGACAGTTATTATTTGAAGTAACTGACAAAGTACCTGAGATTTGTGTTGTAATATTTGGGACTGCAATCATGCTGCATAGTTATATATGATACTTCAGCAGTATGTTGGTGCTTAAATCACGTCAGTGGAAACACTGAGCACAAGCAAAGCACACACTTGTTCAATGTGGATGAAAAAAACTTTGTCAGTACAAGACAAATTACCTCATTAAATAGATTTCCCCACAACCATAATTGTTTGTTTGCATTAGCTAATTTAGTTCCATATTCCATTATGTATGCATTTTATTTTTTGTATTAAATATTTGCTTTGGAGAGGCCCTTTTCCAAGGTGATTTATGCATTTTCTGTATACAGAGCTGGAGTTACTGCGGCAGTTGAATTTAAAGGTAAAATATTTGTATCTTTGTTGAAATGGCTGAAGCTGTGGTCACAGCGGTCTAAATATGATTAGACTTATTTTGTCATTCTGCTTTTTCACATTATAGCTGTCACCTGCCCCATAATTTGAATCTGACATTCCGGTAAATTGCCTGAAAAATTACTGTCTCATTTTTGTGCCCTTACACTGGCATGTTGGAAGTAGTACTTGGTGTTTCAGGAACAATTCATGGATAAAGCATCAAAGTTTTTAGAAGCACCATTCCTAGACGCTGGATGGAGTAGGGACGATAATGGTGGCGAATGTACAGTTGACCATATTTTCACCCATGTAGGAAGAGTGTCAGTCACAGGTATGTGATCAACAATTATTGCAAAGCTGATACTGGTAAATACTGAATGTTAGTGTTAGTTTCTGAATGACCAACCTATGACCTAAAAAGCATAGGTTGGTCATTTGCACAAACTTACAGGATTATTAAACATAGAGCCTAATTCGCTTTGGACACCCCTATTTTAAGTACACTGTTTTAAACATGCTGGCTGGTAGTTGCCAATTTGTCATATATGACGTCAGTGTACCGTCGCAGCACAGTTGGGTAGGTTTTAGGGCTTGCCTGCCCCCCCCCCGCCCTCACCTCCTTTCCTCCTGTTCTCTGGGGAGTCCCTGTGGTGGGGTTAGTGCGGGAACAGGTTAATGGAGCCCCCAGTCTGGTCTTCATTGTAATTCCACATCGTTTCTGTGGCCTCTCATTCCTGGCCGCAGGAACACGGGGGCGGGGGAGAAGCGGTCATAATGAATACTTGATTAGCTCTCAGCACGCCACTTCTTGCCCGGGTCTTATTTATAGTTGTGTTACTCTTAATTGCCACCATTCTGTAGTGGGGACTTTGCATGGATTCGTTTGTTAATCTGGTTTTCTGTAGGAATGGAGAAATAATCACCCTACTTTATCATTCCTAACCTGATATTCTTCTCCCTCCCCTTCGCTGTTCACCCCTGAGTGCTATCTCTTGATGGTGGAAATAAATTTAGCTTGCACCTGAAACAGCTTCACCCCCTCATTTGAAAATGGAGCCTGGCCCATGCTGTTTTCCTTTTATTGCCTTTTGGCATTTTTTTGTATGTGTTGTTATTTTATTTTTCCTGACTGGTTGTTCTGAATTGCACTGAACTCCTGCACCTGTGGGCTGTAAAGGAAGTTAGGTGGGCAGAGTGGCCTGGTGTAATGATGAGAGAGCGCGGGCTGAGTTGTGAAATGTTTTCAGTGAATTTGATTTTTTTAAATGAGTCAGTGATTGGCAGTTCATTGTAGCTGTACTCAATCCCTTACGGTGTTCATAAAACCGTCCTCTTCCATCACTAGCCTGATGATAGGGCTGCAACAAATTATTATTTTATTATATAATCAATTAATCAAGACAAGTATTATAACAGTCAAAACAGTATAACAGTATTAATATCAGTCAACTATTCGTATAATATCAGTAACAATTAATCAATGGTTTTGAATTGACTTTTCAGCCTTTGCCTTGATTTAGATTCGCATTAGGCATGTGCTAACTAACAATAAAGACAAGATGATGAAACCATCTTTTGCAAATACACTTTACTGAATATTACTGACTAAAAGGTAAATTACAGTTAGTTTTTTTCACAGAGAAAATTAATTAAAAGTAGTGGATGACATCTTTTCCTTTAAATATAAAATAAATTCAAAGTAAATACATCTGCATATTTGCATTACAGATAGAAGGAAAGGAATCAGGGTTTGTGTGTTCAGTTCCATTTAACAATGAAAAGCAGCAGAATTTAATATCTTTGCATATCTTAATAAAAGATGGAACATACACTTTGTTCAGCCTGCTAAAAAATTCTGTACTTGTGAACTGGCTAATCTAGCTAGCTCTCTCTCTAGCATAACATTAACTCGCCTGCTAGCTCCCGTTTCACAGCACCTGCTTTTCACAGCTGCTAATGCTGGGTGTTTCCTTTTAAGATGCTCCCAAATGCAGGTTGTGCTCCCATGGAGCACCAGCTGTGCTATATATATATATGTGTGTGTGTGTGTGTGTGTGTGTGTGTAAAACATAAAATTTTATGTGTTTGTTTTGGTAAAATTTCAGCAGACTTTGTTGTAACGACACTGTTTGTGGGGGATTTCGTTAAAGTTTGTTTGCACTTCCCAAATTGGTGGAATGAACTCCGTGTCACTATACAAACTTAAAACACACCTGTTTAAACTGCCCCTGGTTCCATTTAATGCTGAACACTGGTCATCATCTCCTCTACCTCACTCTGAATCGCTCTGGGTAAGAGCGTCTGTGAAATGCCTAAATGTGAATGTAAACTGCATGCTGCATCTTTTACTTCCTGTTCTGCTGCATCAGGCTGTTTGACCACAGCGCTTTTTCTGATTAAAATGCGACATGCATCATTTGGGTTAAAAATGATCTTGTGTTGGGTACCGATAGATGAAATGACTGTTCAACAATTAAAATATTTATTGACAATTTTATTTTGTCAACATTGTCAGTTATGTCGACTTTTTGTTTTGGCCCTACCTGGCGATCTGCCCGCTGTCTTTCTAGTAACGCTGTGGAAGCTGATTTGTCAGCCAAGTGGCAGTATTTCTCCCCGCAGTGCCTGGCTTGGGATACAGACAGCAGACTCTATAGCCTGAAACCTCCTTGGCTCTGAGAGCAATGCACAGGAGGCCTGACCCCTTGGCAGTTTTTGAGCCTTGAAGGCCAGACATACTGCTAGTGATTGCCATAAGAAAATGTAGGAGATCATGCTGCTTTTCATCGCTTTCATTGTACAGGCTTGATTTTCCCTCAGTCTGGAAATATAGATTTGTGTAAATGAGAGGAGGTGAGTACACCACAATGGCATGTTAGATAGATATTAAACCAGGAAACTGGCATGTGGAAGGTACCACCAAAGCTTACATCTGTGAATGAGACTGGAGGCTGAGGGGGGACTTGCTTTTGGGTTGGATCTCAGTGAGCTGCAGAGACTTTTATGGTAGAGTCAAAGTGTGTCCATCCCTCCTCCAGAACTCAAGGTGGGAATTATGGGCACTCATACTTCTTCCTGAAAAAGCCCAGCCCAAACAGCATCATGGGACATTAATATTCAACCAGCATTGCTTTGCAGCGTTTTTATTTGCTCCTCAAACATGCTTGTGCGGGAATGTCAAATTTATGTTGACGATCTCTGTTCTATGGAGACTGAGGTACAGGAGGGAGCGGGTATTACTCCTGCCTGCGTCTGGTGGGAGCGCGCCTGAGCATGCAGGAACAAGGCTCATTTTTCACTCTGAATAGGATGAGTGAAGGAACAAGGGAAGGCAGACACAAGTGGAGAGGAAGGGGGTTATGACCAAGGTTGAGGTTTCCTCACAGCTTTTTATTTACGGTAGTTGTGTTTGAGAAGGGGCATACAGCTCGTCTGGAACTGTCATTTATGTCTGTATACCTGTCCATTTTCTCAGAGGTAATGGAGAAAGACGCAAGTCATTCGCTTGAATCTGTCACATGTTGTAGCCTCTCCCCTCCACTGTGTTGTTACCACTAACATTTAATTGACAATGTTTCCGTATTGAAAACAAGCACTCAGATGTTAGTTGCTCATAAATAACGGACATTGTTGGAGGAAACATTTGAGGGCTAAGTTGTGTGCGTGCGTGCATGCAAGCACATAGACTCCATTTGTGGTGATGGCACTCTCTGATTACCTTGGATATCAAGCAGTGTGTCATTAACTGGGAAAAGTGTTTTGCACAGGATTAGAATGACATAGCTGTGGGAATTTTTTTGGCTAAGAAAAGGAAGGCATGAGTGAGAGAGACACCTTGAGGACAGAGAGAACACTGCAGGTTCCATTGATTTGGGATCCTGTAGAGACAGAGGTGTTCTCATTCTACAGATCGAGTATACACATGGTGGCCTCTTCAGGACAAAGACTACCATTACTCTTCTGTCTGCCAGACCTCAATATTGGCACCTATCAAGGGATGGGGGGGGAGTTTACAACTATGATCACAATTAATAATTGCATTATGTCACAGTAATACGTCACTTCTTATTAAACTAATAAATTATATAAAATGACACACCGTATACTGGTTACAACATTTGGAAAGGTTGACTGATCTCTTGACGTGTCTGTATATCCTGTATCTGTCTTTCAAATCCAGATTTGCTTTTTTTTCTTACATGTCAAGAACTTAGAAGTCATCATACAAATGCCTACAAATACATACATGTAAAATTCATCCAATTTTAAACAGCAGAATAAAATACAGTGCCACTGATTCTGACTTTGAGGAACAAAGATGGTAAAAATTCACATATAAAACAAAACATGAAACATTGTGAGGCCCACCCCCTCTTAAACTATGGCAGGCGGAGGCAGATCTAGGTGTGATCCTGTAATGCTTGGAGCATTATATCTCCAGTCAGACCAAACTTGCCACAACCTCTGATTGATTTGCTTTCCCTTCACTTTGCATTCGCGTGTATGTATACATATGTGCGACTGTGTAAATGGCTCAGGAAAGGGGTGTCATCTAAACAAATGTAATGTGATGCATGTTATTTAATTGTGGTTGTTGCTGTAACTGATATTTCTCTGTCTACAGGGAGAATTGAGCTGAGAGAATGGCTCACTCCAAGACCCGGGCCACTGATGGAAAGATCACCTACCCTCCAGGGGTCAAGGAGATCTCTGACAAAATCTCCAAGGAGGAGATGGTGCGCAGGCTCAAGGTGAGGGGAGCAAGTGTCTGTTTGCCTATGCCCTGAAACTGACTGATAAAGGGTCGTGGATAGGCACTGGTTTTTGCTATGTTTTGGCACTTTATTGCCAAATTTCAGTAACTAATGCACCACAGTGGAAGTGATTAAATTGATGTGCTGTATTAATTGGTTTTTAATGTCCGTAATTTGACAGGATTGCTGTACTTATTTATATTGGGTGCTTGTAGTTTCCAGCACTTTGGTATGCAGCCTATTCGTTGTCAACGTTAACAGGTGTTTTTATTGAAAAGTGACCAGGAATCACAGTGAAGAAATCTCTTCATTTCCTTTCACAAGAATGTTTCAGTCTGATTCAGGCACGTGGTATTCAAGATCTGTATGAACTGTGAATTGTTATTTCTTACCCTTTCTGTTTTTATCCACAAACAACAGGTACATGTGCTTGTACTAAATCATTTAAGCACTTCAATTTTTTTTTTTTAATGATTAAAACTAATAGTAGTTCCAGTGTGGATTGCTAGTACGGTTTTGTAAAGGTAAGGAAAACATTCAACTTCATATTTTCTCCGACACTGCCCTGTAAATATTGTATATATTTTGGCTATTTCAATTTACCATTCCTATTAGAGAATGCATATCCCGAAGAGCGAATGCTTAAAAAAGCCATAAAATAATTCGCGCTTGCAAGAGCAGCTCTGGCCTGTCAAGGTGAAACCCAAACATATTCTGTTTTTGTGTATTACACACAAAGAATACATGTGTGTGAGGTTGCTAATTCCGTGATGTTTATCCAGGTGTTTTACATTGGCCTTCTCTCTTGTCCTGGGGTGACCCCGGTAATATTGAGGGTGAGCGCTTAAGCCAGGTATCACTGTGTTTTCAAGGACCACCATCGATTTGCTGAATTATTAATAGACTGGCCGGCTGGTGTTGTCACTTCACTCTGATATTAACGTCGGCAGCAATGTGAAAAAGCTGGCCTTGCACTGTCAGTAACCCTTGTCTCTTAAAGAAGACTGCCTATACTTTAAGGTTTAGAAACTTTGAGAAAATAAAGACTTCTAACAGATACTGAATTTTATATACCTTAAGAGTCTTGCCCATTGTACATTCCTGCATCTGTGCCACTATTTACTGTTTTTATTTCGACATGCTATAGTTGTGCAGGGTTGAGATTGGTTCAGAGGCTTGGGAAAGCTAAATTGCTGCTGGATGACAGGTCAAATCCCCGTTAAATTGGCTCTCTGCATCTTAATGGAGTTCTCCCCCATCTGGTCAACAACACAATCACTTGCATTCACTACTCATGTTAATTTCCCAGGTCATCACTACAAAGGGGAAATAATTAATTTCTAAGGTGGCCTACCGCATTACGTCAAGAGAAAAAATACATACAGGTCAAAATTCTAAGGAACATCTATGTGTTCCATGTGCAGTGCTCCCTTCTGCAGAAAGTTCTCAGACATACAAACTGAAATCGATGAAGCACATCTGTGCTCACAGGATCTCTCTCCTCCTCTCTTCTGTAACTCTCTCTCTTTGTCCCCTGCTGCAGATGGTGGTAAAGACCTTCATGGACATGGACCAGGACTCAGAGGAAGAGAAGGAGCTCTACCTCAACCTGGCACTACACCTGGCCTCTGACTTCTTCCTCAAGCACCCAGACAAAGACGTGCGGCTCCTGGTGGCCTGCTGTCTTGCTGACATCTTCCGCATCTATGCCCCTGAGGCACCCTACACTTCACCTGACAAGCTGAAGGTAAGCAGCCCTTCCCAATCCAATGCAATCCAATTTTTATTTTATATGCATTCGCTGTTTAATTTCTTGCAATGTATTTGCATTGTGATCAGTGTTGTCAGATATATTTAACACCCGAATGAAGAATATATTCTTCATGCCATTTACTCCAAATAATTTTTCCCCTTACTTCCCCAATTTTATTTTTTATAAAAAAATGACATATGTGGAGGAGAATCATACCTCTCTCCTGCAGCTCTGGTTGTGATTGCAGTATTTAAACATATTTTTCTCTTGTTTTTGTTTCAGGATATATTCATGTTCATTACACGGCAGCTGAAAGGCTTGGAGGACACAAAAAGTGCCCAGTTCAACAGATACTTTTATTTACTTGAGGTATGTGTGTTTTTTTTTTTCTTCGTTTTTGCTTGTTTTTTGGCGTAGAGGTTTAGAGTTGTGTTTGTGATGTCAGTGCCCCCTTCATTTAAGCAGTTTTCTGACTGGCTTTATTATTCTTATCCCACAGAACATAGCATGGGTGAAGTCTTACAACATCTGCTTTGAGCTGGAGGACAGCAATGAGATTTTCACTCAGCTCTACAGAACCCTTTTTCAAGTGATTAAGTGAGTCTGAAAAGGCACCAGTCCAAACAGAAACCTGCTGAGTAAAGTCTGTAAAACTCTTCCGTTGTGTATTTCCATCCACAGTGATAATACCCACAGAACAGTGGGGAACATTGGGTAAGGTAATATGAAAGTGTTTGGTCACAGATGGGACAGCACCCTACAACAGGTTACCTAAAATTACTTCCCTGGCATAGTCCTAAATAAATTGTGTAATTTAGATTTTTCTGATTGTTATCACTAATCTGATAGACATAATGCATGCTATACTTTAAAAAAAAAAATAAAAAAACCTTTAGCCGAATTACTCCTTATTTCCACCTTCATTTCAGCAACGGACACAATCAGAAGGTACATATGCACATGGTGGATTTGATGAGCTCCATCATTTGTGAGGGGGACACTGTGTCACAAGAGCTACTGGACACTGTGCTGGTCAACCTAGTTCCAGCACACAAGGTAACTGCCACTGTTTCACCACCTACTCAGTTCTAATGATTTTGGGCCTTTGTTTAAGCTTTGCCCTTGCTGTGGTGGGATTACCCATATTGCATTCAAGACTTACAAGTTACAAGGACATTTGGAAGTTTAAAGCATAGTCTAATAAGGAGTGCAGTTTCAAGTTGTTTGTTTTAACTCCAGCATAACATAAATCTAACAGGTATTGATATGCAATGATGTGCCATGTTCTTAGATTTTATAAAAAATTACTTTTTTTTTTTTTCATTCAAAAATATCCCATGCTGACACAGTGATAAAAGCTTTAACTTTGACTGAAGCCTTATTCTTCAGACAAAATGCATGTCTAACAACTTTTGCACAGCACTGTACAAAACTGTAATGAGGTTTTGCTGTTTTAGGTTTTGCTTTTTTTTTTGGACGGGGTGGAAGGATTCTTGGTTTATTATTATCTCTGCAAGAAGGTTTAAAACAAACCACATTATTCCTGTCTAGGAGAGTAATGCATTTTGATTCCAGTATGATTTAGTATCTAGCTTGTGGTTCTTCCCAAAAACGACAAATGTTTTTGAGTGTTGAATGATCTTCCTGTGCCGTGTACCCTGTTATATGTCTGTACAGAACTTAAACAAGCAGGCATACGACTTGGCCAAAGCCCTGCTGAAGAGGACGGCACAGGCAATCGAGCCATACATAACCAATGTGAGTGAATACCACTTAGTTTCTGAAACCCACAAATTTTGTTCTTTGGGGCAGATGGTTTTATTTTTACCACAAGACAGTATGTAGGATGCAAAAATACAGAGGAGTATCCCCCTATTCATCTCTTACTCGGAGGTTAGAAGAAAATCCTATAATATACTGTGTAAGCACCTATAAATTTAGTGTTGAATGCATAGAAGGCAGATGCTTGCACATAAACATATGACCATGTGCATGTATTCACATAAATACAAACAGATACAAACATGTTGCATTCTGCACAAGCATAGTTATATGTACATAAGCAAGATGATGCTATTTTTGTACAAATTCTTTAAAAGCCAGCAACCCACCCCCATTGACTTCCATTCTTACCCATCCAAACTCAACCATGCATCATACGATCTGTTCTGTTCTTTTTAAAGTCTGGATTTAATGAATTACGTATGCATTTGCGATCTGAACAAGCCATGAGAGTTGAGCGTAGGCGACCCTACTTGGCAAAGGACCCTGCCTAGCAGACAGGATGAAGGAGAAAAGAGTCCCGAAAGGGGGAAAAGGCTGATTTGGGGATGCAAGAGATCGTGATTCAAGACTATTGTTAGTTCTGGCTTGGATGCGTTTGTCACCATCTCGCCGGAGTCTCCCTGCACCCCAGGAAAATGCAGCATGTTCTTGCTTGGCTGCTATTCCCTGTAGTGCTCATTAAAACATCCAGAAGCTGGGAGTGTTGTCATTATTTCACAAACGGTGCTGCTGCTGTTGTCCTGGCAATGTCAGACCCTGCTGTATTTTAAAAAAAAATAAATAAATAAAAAAGAGGAGAAGGCTGTCGTCGGGTTCTCTTAAGGATACTATGGAGTTATCCTTGACAGAACGACATTCTCTCTGTTGACATGTAGTGGGCGAGTATTTTGAGATGTTTCTTTGTCCCCTCAGTTCTTTAACCAGGTGCTGATGCTGGGGAAGACATCAGTGAGCGACCTGTCAGAGCATGTCTTTGACCTCATCCTGGAGCTTTACAACATCGACAGCCACCTGCTTCTGTCCGTTCTCCCTCAACTGGAGTTTAAACTCAAGGTGCCTTTTATGTGCAAATTACAACAGTGAGCATTATCAAGTTCATGTGTCCATTAGTGGGCTTCATGACTCTGTCTAACTTCCGTATCCTTTCATGTTTCAGAGGTATACTGTGTCAGTGATTATTCATATTTGTCTATTATTTCTAGAGTAACGACAATGACGAGCGATTGCAGGTTGTGAAGCTTTTGGCCAAAATGTTTGGGGCAAAAGATTCAGAGCTAGCTGCACAGAACAAGCCCCTCTGGCAGTGTTACCTGGGAAGGTAGAGTAGATCTATCTTCTGATTTATGGTAGTTCATGATTATTTCTTACCACACTAAAATCAAGAGTTGTTTATTGTAAGTCGAAGTGTGGGTAAGTTGTGACTGTTTATTTTCTTTTTCTTCTCAGGTTCAACGATATCCATGTTCCCATCCGACTGGAGTGTGTTAAGTTTGCTAGTCACTGCCTTATGAACCATCCTGACTTGGCCAAAGACCTTACAGGTATCTATGCTGTCCCATAAAACTCTTCCCTTACTTATTATAGAAGTGATTTTGATTGAATAACGCAACAATGTGTTTTTGTTTGTCATCCTCCAGAATACTTAAAGGTAAGGTCACATGACCCAGAGGAGGCCATCCGACATGATGTGATCGTGTCCATTGTAACAGCTGCTAAGAAGGACCTGGCTCTCGTCAACGATCACCTGCTCAACTTTGTGAGGGAGAGGACACTAGACAAAAGGGTGTGTCTTTACCAGCCATTTCTCATCAACAGTGGATATGACCTTCAAGTGCCTTGCATATGCCTCTATACTCTAAGCGTATATGCATCTCCTAACAAAATCCTCTTCTGTTGATGTTCTGCAAACACTCCAAAATGGTGTAGGGTGTAGGGTTTTCACCCCTCATGAGATCTACAAGAGGAGTGAAGTGATCTGTTCATGGTTCAAGATTGTCAAAATCTAAAGGTTGTCAAAATTGTTGACTTTTGACTCCATGAGAATTTAAAAATATTCATCTGTTTCTCATTCTGTTGCTGATATGATCTGGCTTTGGCTCAGCCCAATATCACATATCGGGCTTATACCTCTCTGCTGTAAACCTGATGAAAGCAATGCTGTAAATCCATCTGATTTTCAGGACATCAGCCCTCTAAGAGAATGTCTTAAGCTGCTTCCCTGCCATGCTGATCAATGGTACAACAGTTTCTGTTCCCAGACGGGGCTCCAAAAACCATTACAGGAGTCATTGAGCATTCATACAAAACATTTCATAGATTGTGAGTCTGCCCATATTTCCAGGTTGAACCCCTATTCCCTGTTAAAGCTAAAGCAACGTTACCATGAAAAAGTCATCACCTGAAAATTGGTTCTTGTTTACAGTGGCTTCTGCCATTTATTTGGTGTGTATGGTAATTAAACCTGCAGGCTTCTGGTGTGAAAAAGTTTATTGCTCCAAGATAACATAATCCAATCAAAGGGATACACAATGTTAACTATAATCAGGCCTGATTTGGGCTAGACAAGCTCATTATATCTGATTTCAGCCCTTACCATCAAGAATAAAGTTGTCAGCACGCAAGGTCTAGAGGCGTATCATGTTATTATCAAAAGAAATTCCTGTAGACCTCTGACAAGTTTTAGATGCCAAACAGTCTTGAAAAGGTTCCAAAGTGAGGTCCGGTAAGGAGTACACAAATCCGCAGTTTTGCTTAAAAGTACTTGAATAATCCTCAAAAATCCAGTCAATATCTCATGGACAGGTGAGTCAACAGTGGAAGCTTTTGAGCAAATAGAAATTGTCTGGCAAAATACTGAATTCCTCAGTAAAAATCTCAAACCAAAGGTTACGCACGGTTGAACCAGTCTTTCTGAATATAAACACGATGATTGGTTCAATTCATGCTTGGTCAGTTTGCTGGTATCTGGTAGCTAATTGCAGCTCTACCCATTTGACCTGAACTGCATAGCTTTTCACTGAGTTTTATATTGCTAGAATTTCTGTGCAGCGTATAATAAAAAAACAATTACATTTTAGCAGAAAAAACAAACAGCCTTTCCATGGAATTTTTCCAGGGAAAGATAGCTCTGTGCATACCAAGATATGTATTATATTTTCAGGTGTGTGATTGTCTGGGTTTGCTCCTGTGAAAGGCAGAAAGGTGGGGGGAAGGCCGTGAGGGAATAACTGTAGTCGAATGGACATGCTAAAATCCATCAGCTCTGCTGTCTCCTGCCCAGCACACCCCATTTTTCCCTCTAATCGAATCCCAGAGAACCGTCTCATTGGCAAGGAGCAGCAGGCAGAAATGAATAAATTGGACCATAACTCATATCTCTCTCATGCATTTTCAAGCAGAACCCACACAAAGGGAATCTAATTGAGTGCTGCCGATGCTCGTGAATCAGACCGGCGCGACCGGCTGTTCCTTTTGTGCCCCCCTAAGGTCCCCCGCTTTCTACCTCTCCATCTCCTAACTCCCGTTATGTGATGTGACGCATCATTGACCTTCTCCAGATGTTTTTCTTTTTTTTTTAAGAAATAAATAAACTGGCTCTCAAAGCCAGAGTGTCCCTTGTAGAAAACCTCCTCAGCTTCTCTGACAGTTTGCAGTGTGATTTCATTACTTACATAAGCTGTTGTTTTGACCCACTCTTCAAGATGTCTGCCAGCCTTCTCTTTTGTCCCAGTTAGAAATATTGATCCACCATGGCTGTTGTTTCTCATTCAGATTTTTTTTTTCCCCCCTCCATCCAGTGGCGGGTACGTAAGGAGGCAATGATGGGGCTTGCCCAGATCTACAAGAAGTATTCCCTGCAGGGTGAGGCAGGCAAGGAGGCAACAAAGCAGATCTCCTGGATCAAAGACAAACTATTACACATCTACTACCAGAACAGCATCGATGACAGGTGGGTGGTGTGAAATTGTATATGCTATCATAAAAGTCTTTAAACGAAGTGGTCTTGTTTGAATTGTTGGGCAGTGTATCAATATCGCAAAGTCTGTGAAGA
>JAFBMS010001040.1:0-49836 GCA_019788955.1 Albula glossodonta
CCACAGGCTGCATGTGTCCTCAAAGACCCCCAGCTGCTTCATCCACTCAAGCTCTTCCACAGCTGCCCGCCATGCTTCCAGGATCCTGTATGGCCTCACATTGACCACCGTGCACTCTGGGGTGTGGATGTGGTGCTCGACGAGTGGCCTGGGAAGGGTGGAGAACACATCTTTATATTAGTCAATGGGTTCCCTGTTGGCTTTGCCTGGCGCTCAAGTCAGCCCCAATGCACATAAGGTCCTGGGGTGGTGGATCTTCCTGGGAGGTTGATGTGGTATGCCTGCTTCCTTTTTCATCCTCCAAACTGGTCTACATGGTAATTGACCGGCTCTGCCCGCTCCCTGATGGTGTAGGGCCACTGTCAGGTTGCGAGAAACTTGTTTTCTGGAGTGGGGACAAGAACAAGCACCTGCTCACCTGGCTGGAGCTCACTGGGCTGGGCAGGCCAGTTAAATGCATGCTGCTGGGCTCAATGGGCTTTGACTATGTGCTTTCATGATTTGGGTCTGCATGTCCAATACATGCTCCACCAGACTGTGATGAAGGGAGGGTTGTTCCTCCTAGGCCTCCATGGCTATGTCCAGCAGCCCTTGTGTTTGGTGCCCGTACAGCAGCCCGACAGGGGAGAACCCGCATCGAGGGCTGGGGCACCTCCCTCTTGGATTGCAAACACCACATAGAGGAGCATCTGGTATGTGCAGCCTGGTAGAGAGTGTCAGCATTTTTGTACTTTTCCTATCACCAACCAGTGTGACACCGTATGGGATTGGACGGTGTGGGTGGGGCGGCAGGAAGCCAAACACCAGACAGAGGTGCCAATAACTCGGCCTGAGCCATTTTATTTTTAAGAATAATCCACTGGAGCCTCACCAGTCTGGCTTCAGACCTGATCACTGGACTGAGACTGCACTTCTCTTGGTCAGTTCACTTCACACTATACAAGCGGCCTCCCTTTCCTCTGCCCTGATTCTACTGGATCTATTGATTTCCTTCGACACAGTTGACTCTTCCATCCTCCTGTTCTTCCTGGCTGCTATGGAGATCCGTGGCACCGCACTTGGCTGGATTGAGTCCTATCTCTCCACTCACATCAGGTTGACTGGGACGGTGCAGTATCGGCGCCCCATCCATTTACTGCAGGGGTTTCCCCGGGCTCTGTCCACAGGGCAGCACTCTCTCAATAACCATTCTCTTGGACCTGTCATCTCTGCCCATGGCTTGTCCTATCATTGTTATGCTGATGACACCCAACTCTTTTTAATATTCTCTCCTTCTGACTCACAGGTCTTCTCTTGGCTCCCTGTCTGTCTGCGGGACATCCAGAGCTGGATGGACACCCACCATCTTAAGCTCAACCCAGATAAGACAGAGCTCCTCTTCTTTTTGGCCCCATCCTCTCCTCTGCTGGACCTATCCATCTCCCTGTTTGAAACCATCCTGGCACCTTTATCCTGCATCAAGAACCTTGGAGTCTTGTTTAACAACAAACGGACCCACTCTGAGAACATTGCATCAGTGAGCAAGGTGTGCAGATTCTTACTGTACATCAGGAGAATCCACCCCTTTCTCATCACCTGTTCCACACAGCTGCTAGTCCAAGCGATGGTACTCTCCCGCCTACTGCAACTCGCTGACCTCCACTGGCTACCTAGCACGGCATGCATCAGATTTAAAACATTAGTGCTTGCCTTCCAGACTGCCAAGGGGACAGCTCTATCTTCAGAAGATCATCAGACCCTATACATCAGAGCGGCTGGTTCCCCCTCCCCTCCATGTTTGCACTTCCTACTAATGTCTGCTGTCTGTTCTGGCTCCCCGCTGGTGGAACAACCTTCCTGTGGAGGTCAGACCAGCAGATAGTCTGTCCACCTTTAAGCTCAGACTGAAGACTCACCTCTTCCGGACACACCTCTCTCCATCCACCCCTAGCTTCTTCCACTTGTAGCAACCTCATTTTGCTGTCTTATGATTGTTGTTGATGTTACAAATGGATTTCGTTTTGTTTCTTCAACAGGTCATCCACAGGGTTTAGTCCATGCTGTCCCTTCTGGTACTTGGGACTTTGATCCCACTCTAGCACTTTAGCACTCTTGTCCCTGGCATAATGCACTTTGAGTTGTAAGTCACTCTGGATAAAAGTGTCTGCAAATGACTATTAATGTAATTGAGAGATAACAAAGAATAAAAAAAAGACTTTTCTTTAGAATGTAACACAAAAAGACACACTGAGGTAAAAAGGCTAACGAAAAATAGCATACAGCGAAGAACAAAAGTGTCTTAGTCCTACTTTTTCAATAAAAAGTATGCCTGGCACTCTCCACTCCAGTATCGGCGGGTGGCAGGGAACAAGCAGTCTCCGGAACCCCACAGTCAACATGACTCTTGCTTACATGGAACTGGCTGGTTTTATCCAGCTTCAGGCTCTGATTGAGAGCAGCCACAGTCGCAGAGCTGACATTCTTCACACAGTAGTTAATGTTCAATTGAAAGTTGCTCTCCCTGGTCCTGCAGCTGGGTTGGTGCCGCTGTCCAGGGTGCCTTAATGCTGAAGGTGGCCGGCTGTGCTCTGATCCTGAGGGACGAGGCAGGCACGGGTAGACCCACACCCTGTCCTGTGCCACACCAAATAATTCTGGTCAAATTAAGAAATCAAAAGTAATTAATGACTATGATCACTTAACAGGGACATTCTTGCAGTTATAGTGCCATGACTAACACACCATTGTATTCTCTTACTCTTTCTTTTCCTTTTTCTAAGAGAAAAATTCCTCCATTCTGTCAGTATCACTGCAAGATGATACCTATCTTTCAACTGTAGTGAACTGGACAGAGTGCTTTGGAGTGACTGCTTGTGGGGCCTGACCATTCACCTTGTAAGACATCGTTGTTTAAAAGTTTCCTCAGAAGGACACAAAATTTAGAACCTGTATTTTTGTTGTTGCAGGTTATGCATAAATTACAGAATGCAAGATGATGAGAACTCATGCTTTATCCAAATGAATTCAGAACATTTCTTTTCCAAGGAATGGATCTATCTCCAAGGCACTTTCTCCTGCATGAGCACTCTGAGTACTCAGGGACTGCAAATAGATTACCGGTTGCACTGTAGTGTGCTCATTTTGGGGGTCAGCGATAAATGTGCGTGCATCATTAAGCTTTGCACTTGACTCAGTAATTAGCGTGGCCATTTTACAGGGGTAAACTCAACAGGAAAAATATAAACAATGTTTTACATGTAGGGGGTAGACAAAACAATGGAAACAACAAGCAATATATGAATATTTTTATGTAAGAAAGAGTTGGTTGGTTGGTCTACCCTTTGCCTTCAAAACATCTCCAGTCCTTATTGAAATGCAGCTTTAAACATTTTAACTGTTTCTGGTGGGATATCAGATGAATATTAAAAAGGAAGCCTCCAGTTCTTTTAGAGATGAAGGAGGTGTTTACTCCACACTTTATGAAAAACTGGGAAGTGTACAGGCTTCTAACACTGGTTCAGGGTCTTGCTGTCACAGTGGGGTATTGGTCAGAATACAACTGAGATCAAGTTTCCAGTTCAAAACTTTTATTTGCACACACACATACAATACAAGCACAGTCCAGGATTAATATGCAAGATGTGTTAAGGCTAGAACAGGTGTGAACAGATGTGGTTCACACCTGTTATATCCTCCAGATGTGGAGGATATAACTACAAACAAATACTATTAACTGGAAATGAGAGGAATACAGGAGTCAAGTACAAATATATAGATGATAAATACAAATGAGCAAATTTAAACTATATGCATTACTAGGATCCCCCAATCCCCCGACTATAACATAACATGCACCCCAAAAGTGAACAATTTACTATTTACATAAGGCATAGACGCATAATGCATATATATTAGGGAAATTGACAGTCCCTCTTCAGGGTCCTTCTTCAATCTTCTTGTGGGTGGTGAACTGCTGACTTGGGAGGGATGCAACTGTATATATAAAGTACCTATGCCCTGTCCTAATTGGTGCTTGGGTCCACTGACAGCAGGAACAGACAGGTCAAAGGGCAGATCAAACCTGATAAACTAAATTATAGGGGTGCGGTCTAGCTTGATTTATGGCCTTGTTTTGGTCTTTTGGGGTGCTGTAAAAGGGAGGGGGAGCTCCCAGACAGCCTTTAGGGGGATGGTACAGGGACAAATACAAAATTGAAATCCTTCCCTTGTGAAGCAAGCTCCATCCCTTGTGGCCCTTTCATTAGGGATAGGAATTGATAAGACTTTATTGATACCAATGCCATTATCGACTGATACCAATGCTTATCAGCCGGATTATTTATTGATTCCCTTATTGATTCCTGATCAATTTTCTGTGTGGAAAAAAGTAGGCCCTACGCAGGTTGTCAGCATCAAAGCAGCTATTTTATCATCTCTGAGTCTGAACACAGTATAGAATGTCTGCCTAATAACATTTGAACATGTTAAAATAAATTAGAATGCTCATTTTCTTAAATGGATATAACTTGGAAAACAAATACTGACTGATAAAATAAACAATAGAAAGAAAAATAAGAATGTATGCATAGTAACATTTGAATAAATTACAATACTCCTTTTCAAAAGGGAATAAGCTTGAACCAGATAAAAACCTGGCACATAAAATCAACAATTCTTCTGCAGAAAGAGGGGAGAAGCACGGTGACACTTGTTCACCCTTTCTTCGCTCATTTTCCCTCCCTGTGCAGCAAGTGTGAAAGTGTTTGCTGGGTGGGAGCTGATGTGCAAGATGAGCAGCTGGCTGTAGGCTCAGAGCCTGGATGGACAAGACGTTCTATTGTTTTGCTGTGTTATGTTAGAAGTAAAACTTTGATTTGCTATATAAGTTAGCTGCAAAAAGTCCTGTTCAGGCTCCTCATGGCAAATTACCATGTTTTTAAATAGTAGTTACCATTGAATGCAATTTTGTCTGACCTGAAGTGTAAATAGGCTGCTATGGTAACACACACTCACACACACACACACACACACACACACAGAGTAGCCAACAATACGAGTTAGACTACTCAGCTAGCAATTGTTGCAGATAGCAAGTTAGTGAACTTGAAGTTATCAGGTAAAAGCTAACTAACTTACATAGCAAAGCGTAGCTTTACTTCTAACTTAACACAGCAAATCAATAAAACATCTTGTCCAGACAGATGTCATATATATTCAATATATACTTATGTCCAGGCCACTGAGCCGTCACTTAAAAACCCATTAGCCAATGGGGACGCACCTCTGAAAAAACCACCCAAGTGAGTGGTTTGTGTCAAAACAGCAAATGAAAAATCAGACAGCGTAAAGAGAGAAGGCTGGCAGTGTGACCGCAAAGCTGTCAGTGAAGGCAAAAAACTGATCAGCAAGAAGGAAGGCAAGAGAACTGTAAACAATAGAACATATTATTAGCCAAGTAAAAGAGAAATAGTTTACACAATGACACAAATAATTTGTTTGCGAGATATCATTTTTACTTTTGAGATTAGTTTTTTTTTCGGTTAAGTGACTGTTTTTTGATGTTTAAATAGTTTTTGTTACATTATTTTGGAACAAATCTGATTCCATATTCATGCTGCATGTTTCCAGCAACGTAGACACAGTTTAATGTCATGACACATGAGTTTTTGCAATGTGCAACTGTCAGAAAAACATGCCGGCATCAATAAAAGGAATTGATAACCTCGGAGGCATACAATTTTGATGGATCGGACAATTTGGAACCGGTTCTCAACTTGATTCCCATCCCTACCTTTCATACACTTGATATTTCAGAACTTCTTTTTATGGTTGTATATTTACAACTGGTGATTAGGGAGGCTATGGAAGGCTTTATACTCCATCCATTCACGGAGCCACACCTGAATTCTTGTAGCAGTGTGCATCTTCTTGAAGAAACAATGTTTTAACCATGCAACCCGACAGATAAAATTGCTTTGCATTTCTTGGCTGCAATTCTACCATGCAAAGCAATAACTAGACCCAATGACCACCAGATTGCTGCCCATACCATCAGAGACCCGCTGTCATGTTTAACAATTGAGAAAGGTCAGCTCATATAACTACAATATTTGTTTACACTGCTCAGATGTCAAGGTTTTGTGCTCATTATACCAGGATATGAGTTTTTGTGCATTGATTTTGGTTAAAATTGGTTATCAAATGGCAACCCTACCATAAATATCATGTTTGTGAACCTCACAATGTAGCTCACATTTTTGTTCAGACTGGAGATGTGTATTTAGTTTGGTGATAATTGTGAGGCTGTTGTTTGGTGGTTCTTGGAAACTATCCTGTTCCATATCCACATGTGTAACCTCGTTTTAAATAGTAAGTTAATTCCTTAAAAATACATGTCCGTTTTCTGTTTCCATTTTTTTGGCTGATTCAGAGTTCAGATCAATTGTTCGCGATGATACTAGATGAAACTGGAAACTCTTACGAAAAATCCCAGGTCGTCTGATAGCAGACACTCCTAAACTGTCCACATCAAAGTGATGGTTAGATGACAGTTTCCACAGAAACAATGTGACTGATTGTTGAAGTGTGAGTTTGTTTAGCTAGCCACAAAAAAAGCCTTAAAGGCTGACCACGATGATAATGCACTTAGTCTAGCAGCAATAACTTTAATGAAGACAGTGCAAAATTGCAGAGTTGTAAAAGTGAGTAAGGAGCCGCCTTATGAAGGAGTTGATAATGCCATTCTGAGGGTGCGTGCCAATACCCAAACTTGGGGTGTGTTCCAATACTCAGATTTCATCTCCTCGTTTCCTCCACCTGTCTCCTCATCTCCTCTGTGCCCTGGAACCTTATCTATGCGTCTTCCCTCCCTCCACTGTTCCAAAAGTGTCAGAAACGAGATTCTGTATCCTTCACTCTCCTCCTCATCTCCTGCAAATGGAGGATACAATGATGTATCCTACCATGGAAGTCTTTTCACATTTCTGGGTGACATCATTGTGCTGATAACCAGTCAGATTAAAAGACCATCCCGCAGAATATTTTGACAGGCTTAGGTGTCCTCGGATTCTGTCAAAGTTCATCAACTTCATCAACAGCCGAGGCTGTTTGATGACAGGCTAATCAGATTAGCTGTTCCAATTTTTGTTTCATCTCCTCGTTTCCTTGTCTCCTCCACTCATTTCCTCCTCTCCTCCACTCGTTTCCTCCCCTCCTTTCCTCCACATACTTCCGGGGTAGGAGATGAGTGGAGGAGAGGAGGAGACCAGAAAAAGTACTGGAGTGCACCCTGAGTGTGAACATACACTCCAACTGCTCCGGTTCCATTTATGATGAAAGATGTGTACTAAAACTCAGGTTTGACAAGTTGAAACTTTTGTGATGATTTGACGGCTTGATTGAAGTTGAAACGTTTGCATCTTTTCACTAAAGCATTCTAAAACACTTTTGATGCATTGCAGAACTTTGATCTGAACTTGGCTTTACATCATCCACACAGCACTCCTCATCTGACATTTCCAGAGATAACAATAACAAGCATTTCATTATATTAAAAACATGCCAACAGGTTTGGGAGTATTGCTCTTTATGTCTGGACTTCACTTCCCACCTGGCCTGTACAAATCGATGAAGGACAGTTGCCTTGAATTAACTCAAGGATTAATTGAGATATAGAAAGCAGCATCTGTGTTTTGTATGGATGGAGATATGCAGCTATTGAGAGAGCATTATGCTCAACAAGAATTGAGCACAGGATATTTATTGAGTAAAGAAGACAGCAACAAAAGACGTCCTGTTTCACCCCCTTAATACAGATTAAGTAGGCAACACTTTTACCGACAGTCAGACTAGGTAATTATTGTGAGCCACGATTCAGTGTTAAACTCAGTTACCAGGAATATCTTTTCTCAATGCTGATCCAGATAGGATTTTGTGCATCTGCCCTTTTTCCAAGGGAAAATTTTGTATTTGTAAATTTTCTGAAAATTTCCATATAGAATGACAAAACAATCTTTATTTGTGAGAGAAAATAACACATTTTATAGAGTGGTCATACACACAATGGTATCCCAGAGTGCTTTTTTTGATGGAACTAGATTGGTAGACATCACTCTATCATGAACATATTTTATAGATAGATATATTTATATTGTGTTAAAGTTCATTTTCCGTGTCATTTAAACTCTGCTCTAAGGGTGTCTTGGGTCCTGCTAAATCCTCAGTATTTTGACTAGAGAGAGGGATTTGTCGAATAGCTTATCTTCACATACCTTATCTTTTACAAACTTTGTAGTTATTTGAGCACCTCCACTGCCACCAAACTTCATGGTTTTGCTGTCAGTTGAGGAGAAAGATGTATATTTTGTTTTGCCCTCTGTTTAAAGCATACAATAAAGTATACAGTCCCATTGTAATTGTTACATGGCATTCCATGGTTATAGATGTTTGCATAATGATGTTGGCAAGCAGTGTGCTAAGACACTCTAAAAATGTACTTCAAGCATCCATGTATATGATGCATTTTTAGATTTTCAAAATATAGCAACAGTTACAGCACTGTGGCTGCCCAAGTTAGATCAGGCATATAATTTCCACAATATTAGCATCTCTGTTGGGTCGGCAAGGAAGTTAAGTATCAGAGGACTGCAAAACCTTCAGAAGCAAATTAACTAGCTAGCTAATTAGTGCAACCAATGCTCAATTCATATTTTAAGTAACATATGTCATTAAGGAGCATTACATGGGTTAAGACTTTGTTTAGTAGGTCTGCTATTTATAGAAAGTTTCCTAGGAGCATCTGTCAAATCCATGAAATGTTTAATTTAACTTTGGGTTGTGGTTGTAAATATTTGCTACACATATGCATAGGCGGTCTTACTGAATGTCTCCAATTGTAGAACAAGTGTTAGATTTTTGTTAATCAAACAGTAATAACACACATGTCCCTTTGATTTAAAATAACTTAGTGTTACGGAAGAAGAGCTTTGTCAGCTGTCCATTTCTTTCATATAATGAACATTTTTCTTTTTCATGAAATGGTGAATGATTTGATTATTACTTTTAATGGTAATGTCACCACTAGTAGTTATACATATACTGATAATGTATTGCATGTGTAAAAGGTATTTCCAATTAAATGTTTTATGCACATAGAATTTTGAATTCCCATATGAAATACCAGGAATGCTTTTTATGAAATGTTGGTATTGGTGAGACCGGATAGCTCAGTCCGCTGAGCAACTGTTTGCCCTCATATCAATCCCAGGGAGACCAGGGTTTCAGCCCTGGCTCAGCCCCTCTATCTATGCCTCCCCATCCCTGTAACCCTTCCAGGTTTCCTATTGTCTGAATAAAGAAAAAAACATAAGGACGGTGGCCTGGCCACTCTCCTTGCCATGATAAGTAGGTGTTACCGGTGTTACACGATGTTTGGTCATACATCGATTTCATCACTTGGCCACCGCCCCCACCGTCGGTTTGCTTTCTTTTATAGAAATAAAACCCACTGGATTCACTTTTGCATATCAGCGCCCACATTCATCAAATTAAAAAAATTGTAAAACTACTTACTTGGATGAGTCGCAGCACAGAGTGGCAGGAGTCAGATTTCACTTATGACATCACATGACGGGATTAAGGAGAGTTGACCGACACGATGGTATATACAGTCCCCTCCAAAAGTATTGGAACAGTGAGGCCAATTCCTTTATTTTTGCTGTAGACTGGAAACATTTGGGTTTGACACCAAAAGATGAATATGAGATAAGAGATCAATATTTCAGCTTTTATTTCCAGGTATTTACATCAGGATCTGACACACAACTTTGAAGATAGCATTATTCGTAAAGGAACACCACAGTTTTAGGTGAGCAAATGTATTGGAACATGTGACTGACAGGTGTGTCCTATCACATTGATTTTCAAACAATAAATAGCGCTGAATGTCTATGCTTAGTTTCAGATTTGGGTTTTACCTGTGCAGACTGCAATTATAGTTGGAGGTGTAACCAACATGAAAACCAGAGAGCTGTCTATGGGTGAAAAAGAAGCAATTGTGTAGCTGAGAGAAGATGGAAAATCAATCAGAGCCATTGCACAATCATTGACCATAGCCAGTACAACCATTTGGAATGTCCTGAAGAAGAAAGAAACCACTGGTGTACTAAGTAACAGATGTCGAACGGGTAGACCAAGGAGAACAACAACAGTTGATGACAGAAACATTGTGAGAGCTGTAAAGAAAGACCCTAAAACAACTGTTGGTGCAACAACCTCCAGAGGGCAGGACTGAAGGTATCAGTATCAACTGTTCGCAGAAGACTTCATGAACAAAAGTACAGAGGCTACACCAGAAGACACAAACCACTTAGCAAAAAGAATAGGAAGGCCAGGCTGGATTTTGCCAAAAAGTACAGAGACAAGCCTCAAAAATTCTGGGACAAAGATTTATGGACTGATGAGGCAAAGATTAACCTTTACTAAAGTGATGGAAAGGCTAAAGTTTGGAGAAAGAAAGGATCTGCTCATGATCCCAAACATACAAGCTCATCTGTGAAACACGGTGGAGGCAATGTCATGACTTGGGCTTGCATGGCTTCTTCTGTGACAGGCTCATTAATCTTCATTGATGATGTAACACATGATGGCAGCAGCAAAATGAACTCAGAAGTCTACAGAAACATTTTGTCTGACAATTTAAAGAAAGATGCAACCAAACTGATTGGGAGATCCTTCATCATGCAGCAAGATAATGACCCAAAACACACTGCAAAAACAACAAAGGAGTTCATCAGGGGCAAGAAATGGAAGGTTTTCGACTGGCCAAGTCAATCTCCAGACTTAAACCCTATAGAGCGTGCATTTTACTTTCTAAAGAGGAGACTGAAGGGAGTAACCCCCCAAAACAAACAACAACTGAGAGAGGCTGCGGTGAAAGCCTGGAAAAAACATCACAAAGAAGAATGCAAAAGTTTGGTAAGGTCAATGGGTCACAGGCTTGATGCAGTTATTGCAAGCAAAGGATTTGCAACAACATATTAAGTGTTATTAACTTTATTTTAATTCTATCTTTTCCAATACCTTTGCTCACCTAAAAAGGTGGTGTCCCTTTACAAATAATGCTATATTCTAAGTTGTGTATCAGATCCAGATGTAAATACCTGGAAATAAAAGCTGAAATGCTGATCTCTTGTCTCATATTCATCTTTTGGTGTCAAACCCAAATGTTTCCAGTCTACAGCAAAAATAAAAGAATTGGCCTCACTGTTCCAATACTTTTGGAGGGGACTGTATATCGACCAAGCCGTTATCCGTCTTATTTGCTTTGTTAAAAGTTCTATTTCTATGTTTAATATAAACATGTTTGTCATTGCAAAGTTTTATTGTTTTGTTTTTCATTAAAAAATAATAATGCACCAAACTTATAAGCAGTCATTTTGTTCAAAGTAAGGGGAAGCTCTAAAGATCTAACGTTAAAGATCAAAGTAAGCACTCTACAGATATTGAGCGTGACTGATTAATATTTTCTTGTACAATGTCCGGTGTAGTCGGTAATACCGGTGTTGTCATGAGTTTATTAACCGGTGGGAAAATTTCCTCACCATGGCATCCCTAATACTTATATGTATAGTATAATACTGTACTTCGCTTATGCATTTTTTTTATATTAAAATTAGATATTTCATCAAGAATTTATTGGAAAATAAATGCATGAAACATGTGCTTTAAGTGAAAGTTACATTGAGGGAGGTATACATGTGTAGCTCATTACCAGTCTTGATCCCCTGACAAGGCTTACATTCACACTCTGTTCTGCTAATTACTTCAGTGCAACATGTCAATGGGTTAAAAATTATGATTCTCAGAATCTAGTTGGTTCTAGCAAATAATGCCCTTGTTTAACATTCGGCACTCTAAATGCCAAACATAAGTGACGCTAACTACTAAAACCTCTCACTTAACCAACACTTTAAATAAGTTTAAATAGATTTAATTAACTAATTACTATTAAAAATATAAACCATTAATTAAATCCCCAAATTTGTTGATTGGAATTAGCAGTCTAGTGGATCAACCTTGGTCAGAAATGTACACTTGTAAATGAAATACTTTAAATAGGTACAGATCTGGCCCACTGCTTTGACAGACAGGTATAAAATACATTAATAACAAAATAAGAATATGAATAGATCACACAGCAGACAAATGAATGAAAAGAAAGTTACCAGAGCCAATTGTCTATCACACTTGAGGAATTACAGAGGAATCACACACAATAGCAGCCAAACACCAAAAAGGAAAAATCAAAATGTTGCAGGAGGAAGATCTTGGAACCAAAACCTCTTGTAGAAAAATTTAGCAAAATGGGAAGACTTAAAAAACAAAAACTGAGTTATGAGATGGATAAGAATGACCAAGCAAAACAAAAACTGAGCTGTGCAGAAAGAAAATGGAGTGATGGCAGAAAAACTGAATGATGAAAAACAAAAGGATTGAGCTTGTTGAGACCGAAGACTGTGCAAACAGGCCTGTTCCAGGCACAACTTATGAACGGTCTCTCCTCTCCTCCCTGGTCCTCGCAACATTAATTACCTGGTGGGGGAGTGCCTGAAAGTTTAGTTTTACACAAATGAGCCAAACCTTTGGATACACACGTTACCTTTTCAGAATTATCATTTTGGTAATCTGCTCTTTATGTGTATTGCAACAACCCTCAAACATCCCCAAGTTTGGGGAGATTCTTGAAAGTTCATAGAGAGAAACATACAGTTCAGCAACAGTTTAGCTGCTATGAGGGACACAGTTGTCATCATGAGACTTCAAATTTTCAAACATTTATCGTGACAGTAAAGCTGCGTGGTATAAAAAAGGTAACATGATCCAACATATATATACACACACACACACACACACACACACACACCCACACTGCTTGTTGTGAGAGAGAGAGGTGATGCCCCCTGCAATTACAAATATTTTTATCAAAAGATTCAACATTTCAGGGGCACATTAAACCTCAATTCCACTTTAAAATGATAACCCCAAAGTATATCCATGTTGACTATCAGTAATGTGGTGTTTTCACTGGGATCTTGAGAAAATGGCTGCTAACTTTAGGTAGGTGAGCGACCTGCGGTCATTGACCTAAAAGTATTTATAATTGGGAGCCATTTTTCACTCCCAGACTCTGTTGGCATATCTTATCTGACCCTAAGATAGGAAGATGACCATACAGGAAATAGGGCAGAGCAAGTAGCCATAAAATGCAGGTTGCTCTCCTGACAAGATGTTAAGGCACTGTTGCATACTGTACTTTCTGCCTACAGTCTTGCTACCCTGAAGCCTAATGGCAGATTCTGAGAATATGTACAGTATGGTTTGAGTACAGAGGCGCTTAAAAGGGAGATCTCCTGGGGTACCAGGGGCCTCATTTATAAAACTATGCATACTTCTGTACTTAAATAGTTACATATGCCAAAACCTACAAATTTGTGTATGGAAAAAAATTCTGATTTATAAAACTTGCGTACACAATAAATATACGTCTTCCTCTATAAATCACAACTAATCACACAACTGTGCATGCGTGAAAGCATGCAACAACCACACCCTGAAACACCCACATTTAAACATATATGGTGCACCAGAAGTTGAAATCAATTAAGCAAGCTCTATAAATAATGTGTATGACAGAGCAATACATTTTAAATACAACAATGGCAGTGAATAGGGGAAAAAGAAACTTCCTGGAATGCAAAATCAGAGCATTATTCTCCTAAATAGATATTAGAAAAAATATAATTTCAGGCGGCCACAGCACCGGGGTAACACAAAAAAACCTAGCATGGCAGGAGGTTACCACAGCTGTCAATTTCTCAGGTACAGAGAGCCACAGACCTAGATTGAAATCAAGAAAAAAATGGTGAGACATCAAGGTTGAGGCAAACAGGTGTACAGTTGCCCAACTACAAGTGTAGGAGCAATGGGCGGCTGTATGGGGGAGCCACCACTGAGCTTCGTCGAAGTGCGTCTAGCTGCGATTAAAAAAATTGTTTATCAATATGCACAAATCATGACATGACCTGGCCATCGAGCAACCACATTTGTCTCGGTGTCATTTGTGCATCACAAATCAGTTGCACTTTTATTGAATGGGAATTCTTACAATTTATGTGAAGCATAACACCTGACAAATTGTCTGTTGTACAAATGTAAGGGATGAGGTGGAGGCAAAGAACTGCATGGCACGAAGTTGCCTCCGCCAAGTCCCTTACATTCGTACAGCGGATACCTCTGAGGGTGTTATGCCGCTTATATCACAGATACTTGCTAGGTGCGGTCATCTCAATATATGATCACTTTTCTCGGCTCAAAATATGATTATTTAAAGACATATACGCTCACTATAGATGACAGGTACTATTTTAAGTTGGAGTAGTTGACCGCTTCTTGAACTCAAAGCCAGATGTAACCCATTCCAGAGCTGTCAAGGTTCAAAACACCCATTAGTCACAGCTAGTGACAGAAAATACTGTCATAGACACAACGGACACCTCAGAGGGTGTTA
Source organism: Albula glossodonta (assembly GCA_019788955.1). Classification (NCBI taxonomy): domain Eukaryota; kingdom Metazoa; phylum Chordata; class Actinopteri; order Albuliformes; family Albulidae; genus Albula; species Albula glossodonta. The sequence continues at coordinate 14,546 of JAFBMS010001040.1, forward strand.
TGCCTCTTATATCACAGTTACTTGCTAGGTTCATTTCAATATATGGTCACTTTTTCGGTTCAAAATATGATTATTTTAAGACACATGATATCAAATGTTTTGTCCTTGCCAAATAAATTAAAATTAACATGAAAATGGCCCATTGGGGTTTTTATACTTTTTAGTTTTAATGTTAGTTATCAAATTAGTTAAAATGTTAAAGAGTTTAACCTAGTGGGGGGCAGTCTTCCCTCTCGACAAAAGCAAATAACCCTTGCTCCGGCAAATTCAAGGGAAGCTGACATCATATTTGGGAGAGATGTTAAAGTTGCTGAAACACTGTGGTCATTAAACCTCCCATGGCGCTTATTCCAAAGATTATGGGATTCCTTCCTTATGGTTCCTTATCTGCTCATCCAATCACCGCCCAGTTTAATTGGTTTAATACAGCCTTCCCTTTCCACCATGGTTAATGTGTGGCAAGTGTTGTTGAACCTAATGGCTGTAGCATATCACCCGTGTGTGCTATAATTTGGTATTGGCTGAGGTGAGGTGAGCCTTCACTGTGAAGTGCTTTGAGATTAACTATCTGTGCTATATAAAACCAATTAATTATCATTATTATGCATGTTGATGGCTACCAAAGAACTGCTAGTTCACATTAAATTAGTTCACATACATGTTACCCTGTGCATTTTAGAAAATGTGTTAATCATTAACTAAAAGGCCTTAATTCAAAAAACATTTTCTTCTGTACTTTCACTCATGATAAAATTCATAGTTTTTTCACAAAGGTTGATAATGTCAGTGGCTACCAAAATTAACTTATAAAACTGTGAGGGAAAAACATTTCCATTTAAAAATGAGTCAAAGTTAAGGACAGATATGGATTGAATCTTGGCCACAGTAAACAGAATAACACTATATACAGACATGCTACTTTACAATATCTTGAAACAGGTTGGTTCATAAGAGTGATAAATACAGCAGACACTACAGAGAGTATACAATGTAGTTTGGTATGTTATGCACACCAGAGGCAGGTTCTCACTACTTGTACATCAGGAGAACTTTCTGGATGGGGCAGGGAATTCTTATGAGTCTATGGGAAACAAGAAGCTGTTTCAGAAAACAAGACAGCTGAAATTCTTTATTGTTGCCTTTAGGGAGTATTGTGTTTAGTATATGTAACCTTCTAGCTCATTCCTGTAATAACAGTTTATCATGCTCTTAGTTGTCTGCTGAAGCTTATCCGGTGCCTGGGAATGCAGCACCATAAAGAGTGTGATTCATCTTTTAAAAATCACAGGCAATTGCTTCGAATATATCTTTACATCTGAACATACTTTCCTAATTTTTAATGACTCATACTCAGGGCTCGAGTTCAGGGGGGATGCATGGGGATGCCACGTCCCTTGGAAAAAATCTTAATCACATCCATCCTACTTGTAAAATTGTCTTCTCCCTCTCCATCCCCTTTGCTTTAATTGAATTAGCTATGCTATTTTTCACCTAATCATGAAAAGATGAAATATCTCAGTGATATTTAAATGTCAATCTTACATTATTTGCACGATTAGGTTATTTGCAGTTTGCGTTGTCTTGTATCCTCTGTGCCTTTGTGGCTTTTAATTGCTTATTGCTTGGAGCCTGCAAATGCATGCTTTTCATTGACTAATAGAACTTCACCATGGGTGTGTTCCAATACTGATTCTTCTCTCCTCCTTTCCTCCACTCCTTTCCTTCCCTCCTCTCCTACTCCAGAAGTATGTGGAGGAAAGGAGGGGAGGAAATGAAAACTGGAACCGATTCACCCATCATAGAAGTCGATGTTGGCTATTGATGAAGGAACTTTGACTGATTCCGAGGATACCTAAGCCAATCACGCTTCTCATATGCTGCCAGCCCTTTTCGTGCATTAAATATTATATCGAGTCAAATTAAATATATCGAGTCAATGTGGATATCTAGCAAACAGCAATGCTGTATAATACCTGGCACTTATACTTCAGTGTTGGTACATCACTTGTCATGTTTTAGAATTTTTCGATGGTGAAATATTCAGTGGGTTGGTCTGTTAATCTGACATCATGAGCACAATGATGTCACCCAGAAATGTGAAAAGACTTCCGCAATGGAATATATCGATGTACCCTTCGTTTGGAGGAAAGGAGGAGGCAAGTAGAGGAGGTGAGATTGCGTTTCCTACCCTTTTGGAACAGTGGAGAGAAGGAGGACACAGATCAGTTTCCAGGGCACGGAGGAAAGGAGGAGAGGAAAGGAGTACTGGAATGCACCCCTCCTTTCCTCCACTCATTTCCTCCCCTCCCCCATTTCCTCCTTTCCTCCACATATTTCTGTAGGAAAGGAGGAGAGGAAATGAATGGAGGAAAGAAGGAGACAAGAAAAAGTTTTGTAAAGAACCCTAGAACGCACCCCATGAGTTTTGCTTTGGACGAGGGTTGCAGATGCTACAGGTTAAAATGGCTAAGCTGTCACAACTCAGAATGGGACCCAAGTGCAAACAGACAGGGTAAAAAAAAAGCAGGCAGACAGGACACAAAAGGCTTGTAGCAAAACAGGTAACTAAATACGGAAACAAACTCGCAACAAACAAATGAACGAACAGGGTATAAATGCACAAGAATAACAAGCAAACAAGACACAGGTGAACAGCAAGCAGGTGAAACAGATGAGCAATTAACAAGGAAGGTAAAGAGGAGGATGGGGAACACAAAAGGACATGAAAACAAAAGCACATGGACAGGGAATGGAAAAACCAAAACAACACAGAAACAACTGAACAAATCTGACAGCAAAAAAAAAAAAAAAGGCACAAGTTTAAACAGCATTACTGACAGTGAATGCCACCTGGCATTCTAGCAGGCAATACAGGATGCAGTCTATGAAAGTCCATAATGAGGGAAGGGTCCAGGATGTCCCGGGCAGGGATCCAGCAATGCTCCTCGGTGCCGTAGCCCTCCCAGTCCAAAAGATATTGCTGGCCCCTGCCCTGGTGACACACCCCCAGTAAACGGCACACAGTGTATGCCTTGGAACCCTCGATGAGATGGGGGAGGTAGGGCTTTGGAAGGCAGGCAGAGGGGACTGCGGACAACAGGCTTGATGCGAGAGATGTGGAAGGTGGGGTGGATGCGGAAGAGGGGGGGAGGCAGCTGGAGTCGGACCACCGAAGGGCTGACAACCTTTGTGATGGGAAAGGGCCCAAAGAACCTGGGAGCCAACTTGCGGGAATCTACCTTAAGCGGCAGGTTGTGGGTAGACAACCAGACACGCTGGCCCTGGACGTACCGGGGAGCCTTGAAGCACTGAGGGTCAGCTGCCCTTTTGATGTGGGTAGACGCCCATAACAACGCTGCACGAGTTCTCTTCCAGGTACGGCGGCATCACCGCACAAAGGCCGCCACCGACGGGATGCACGCTTCATTCTCCTGGAATGGGAACAGAGGGAGTTGATAGCCAAGGCAGCACTGGAAAGGTGATAGACCCGTGGAGGAGGAGGGGAGTGAGTTGACGGACTACTGCACCCAAGACAGCTGCTGACTCCCGGTGGAGACACTCCCGGAGACGAAACACTGCAGCACCTTCTCCCGTTGTGCTCTGTCTGACCATTGGTCTGAGGATGAAAGCCTGAGGACAAGTTAGCAGAAGCCCCAATTAATTTACAGAATGCCCTCCAAAACTGATGAGTAAGCTGGGGCCACCTGTCTGACACCACCTCCCACAGAAGCCCACGAAGCTTGGAGACATGAGAGACCATGAGTTCAGCAGTCTCTTTGGCAGTGGGCAGCTTAGAAAAGCGGTCAATGACTGTGAGGATGGTGGTGTTACCATCTGAGGGGGGGCAAACCAGTGACGAAATCCAGGGTGTTATGCAACCAGGGCCTCTAGAGGGCCTCTAACCAGTTGAGGGTGCAGCAGGCCAGCAGGAGAGCTGGTAGAGGGCTTGTTCTGGGCACAGACTGAGCAGGCTGAGACAAAGCTGCGGATGTCTCGCTCCATGTCGGGCCACCAAAAATGCTGTCTGAGGAGGGCCATGGTGCATCTCACCCCAGGATGACAGGCCATCTTGGAAGAGTGTCCCCACTTCAACACCTTGGAATGAACAAGCCGGGGAACGAACAGACAGTTGACAGGACAGGCGCTAGGAGCTGGCTCACCCTCGTTGGCAGACCACTGACTTGATGTCCCAGAGAGCAGCCGCGATCCAGTGGTCAGGCAAGATGTTGCCCTTTTTTTGGAAGGCTCCCATCTGAGGCATGGAAACATGAAAGTACATTAGGCTTGCTGTTCTTGGAGCCCAGCCGCTAAGATAGGGAGAAGTGGAAACAGGCGTAGAATAAAGACCAACGTGCTTGACGGGAATTAAGCCGCTTACCTGAACTGGGGTACTGCAGGTTCTTGTGATCTGTCCACACCAGGAATGGATCCTTTGCCCCCTCCAGCCAATGCCTCCACTCCTCCAATGCAAGGTTGATGGCTAAGAGTTCCCGGTTGCCGATGTCGTAGTTACATTCGGCTGGAGACAACCTACGAGAAAAAAAGCACAATGGTGAAGCTTGTCATCCTTGGTAGACATTTGAGAGAGCACCGCCCTGACCCCCACATCCGAGGCACCCACTTCCACCACAAACTGACAGGCTGAGTCCAGCTGGACCAGAATGGGAGCAGAGGTGAAGTGCCTCTTGAGCCCCTAAAAAGCCGCCTCTGCTGCCGGGTACCAGGAAAACCTTGTAGTCGAGGAAGTCAGAGCAGTTACCAGAGCCGCCACCATGCTATAATTTTGGATAAACCTCGGATAAAAGTATCCAAAGCCCAGAAACCTCTGCAATTTCTAGCGGAACGTAGGCAGGGCCCAGTCCACCATGGCCTGTACCTTCTTGTGGTCCATGAGGACACCCCCTTCCAAAATGATACACCTCAGGAAGGCCACAGAGTTGTGGTGAATCTTGCACTTCTCAGCCTTGACAAACAGGTTGTTCTCAAGAAGCCTCTGCAGGACCTGGCGGACATAGCAGGAGTGTTCAGTAGGGGAGCAGGAGAATACCAGTATGTCATCTAGGTAGACATATACAAACCGTCCCAACATATCCCGCAGGACATGGTTAACTAGGGCCTGGAACACAGGTGGGGAGTTAGTAAGGCCGAAAAGCATAAATAAATACTCATAGTGGCCAGTAGAGGTGTTGAATGCTGTCTTCCACTCATCCCCCTTGCAAATCCAGACCAGGTGATAGGTGTTGCGCAGGTCGAGTTTAGTGAAGACGGACGCCTCCTGCAGAGACTCAAAAGCAGTAGACATTAGAGGCAGAGGATAGCAATTCTTAACAGGCCCTGGTAATCTATGCAGGAGTGCAGGGATCTGTCTTTCTTCCCCACAAAGAAGAAGCCTACCCCTGCAGGAGAGGAAGGGGGCGGATCAGGCCAGCAGCCAGGGACTCTTGAATATACTTCTCTATAGCTTGCATCTCAGGAGTTGACAGGGAGAAATGACAGGCGTGTTTCCTGGCAGCATGTAGATAGCACAGTCATACGGTTGATGGGGAGGCAGAGTGGCGGCCCGGGACTTGCTGAATACCCCCTTGAGATCCATGAACTCGGGAGGGATACCTGAAAGGTCAGGGAATACCTCGATAGTCTGGTAACTCAGGGAAACAGGTACCTGGACGTATTGGAGACAGTGAGTCAGGCAATAAGCACTCCACTTTATTACCCTGTTCTGTGCCCAATCCACCCACAGGTTGTGTTGGCAAAGCCAGGGGTGAACCAGAACTACTGACACTTGTAGAGTATTGATAATGAGTGATACAGATGATCCTCCAATGGCGTCTGGAGCAGGATCCGAGGAAGGCAAAGCTGGGCGACCAGGGTGGCATCAATTAAGTTACGGTCAGCTCCAGAGTCAACGAGGATAGAGACCAGCTGAGAGAGACCACTGGCAGACAGGGAAGCAGAAAGGAGGGGTCTGTTTACTGGGGATTTGAGAAGAGGAGTGACTTTTACCTGTATTTCCCCTGCCTTTCAATGGGCAGGTGGATACAAAGCGGCCTGGGTTGCCTTCTGTACAGACGCGGTTGTGAATCCTCCTCTGTTTCTCAGCAGCCATCATGCGGGTGCAGTCTCTGGATATTGGATGGCAGGAGCAGGAACAGACAGATCAGAGGAAGCAGTGGCAGCAGGTGACTAACGGCTTGACTGAAGGGCATGGAAGTCCCTTCTGACCCACTCCGGGTGACGAGCCGACATTCGCCCATCTATGCAAATGGCCAGCTCCACTAAAGCATCAAAACCAGTGGGTAGATTGCAGGTGATGAGGTCATTTTTCATTTTGTCTGGCAGGCCTTGGAGGAAAGCATTGCACTTGGGTCCCTCATTCAACCCACTTGAGGTAGGTAGCATGTGGAAGTCAATGGCAAAGTCAGACACCAAGCCTCTCCCCTGGCAAATCCGGAGCATCTCCCTTGCTGTCTCAGGGCAGTGCCGGGACCGGTCAAACACCCTCCTCATCTCCTTGCAAAAGGCAGCTTATGTTGAGAAAGAGGAAGATCGAGCATCCCAGACTGCCTTTCCTCATTCTCTGGCACACCCGGAGAGGAGTGTGATGACATAGGCGATCCTCGCTCTGTCTGTGGAAAAGGTAGAGCGTTGCAACTTGCAAGCCAAGGAGCACTGAGACAGGAAGGGGTGGCAGTTACCAGGTTCACCCGTATAGCTCTCCGGAGGTGGTAGATGGGGCTTTTTTCCAGAGGAGTAATGACCAGTGGCGATGGAGCAGAAGCAGCACCTACATCCCGGGTAAGTTGCAGTTGTTGAAGCTGAGCCAACAGATTGTTCATGCTGACAGCGAAACTCTCCAGGGTTGAGTTAATAGATTCTAGCTGGGTCTAGTGTCGCTGGAGTACTGAGCCTTGCCGTTTCAAAACAGTCCAAAACTGGCCGCTGTCTGCTGGGTCCATAATTTGGTAAGTTTGTGCTGTCATGACTCAGAATAGGACCCAAACACGAACAGACGTAAAGTTCAGCCGTTTATCGAGAGCAACCAAAAACCAAAACTCGTAGTCAGACAGGCAAAGGTAAAAACCAGGGAGCACAGCAAAAAAACAGTCCAAAAGCGAGGTCAGAAATCAGGCAAGATGGTCGTAACAGGTAGACATGGCAAAGGTACAAAATCGGAGAGCAAGAATCAAAAAAAAGGAAAACAGACAGGATAATAACAAGCAAGCAGGCAGACAGGCAGGCAGGATACACAAAAGGCTCGTAGCGAAAAAGGTAACTAAACACACAACAAACAAATGAACGAACAGGGTATAAATGCACAAGACTAATGAGCAAACAAGACACAGGTGAACAGCAAGGCAGGTGAAACAGATGAGCAATCAACAAGGCAGGTAACGAGGAGGGCGGGGAACACAAAAGGTCAGGAAAACAAAAGCATATGGACAGGGACCGGAAAAATTAAAACACAAAAACAACCTAACAAAGCCGACAGTAAAAAAAACAAAAGGCACAAGTTTAAACAGCATTACTGACTGGTTCAACAGGACCTTAGAAGTTTTTTAGTACAGAAGAAGAAAACGACAGGTGAGATGATAACCAGTCTCATGTATTATTATTAACAGATAACATATTATTACAGATAACAGATATTATTAACAGATGTAACAAAACTTTGGCAACAGCTCAACCAATGTTTAATCTTGAATGAGGTTGTCACAGATAACATGTTCACGTGCTCATTTGCTCACAAGTAAGGAGGAAAGGAGGGAACGCAGCCCAATACTCAAATTTGTCTCCTCCTTTCTTCCCCTCCGTGCCCCGGAAACTGATTATGTGTCCTCCTTTCTTCCACTCTTCCAAAACGAAGGCTGCGTTCCAATACTCAAATTCGTCTCCTCCTTTCCTCCCCTCCTTTCCTCCGTGCCCCGGAAGCTGATTATGTGTCCTCCTTTCCTCTACTGTTCCAAAGCGCAATCTCGCCTCCTCCTTTCCTCCTTTCTCGTCTCCTCCAAACGGAGGATACATCGATGTATCCTACCGCGGAAGTCTTTTAACATTTCTGCGTCACTGTGCTCACGACCAGCCAGAACAGTAAACAGTAATTGGGCAATTTACATTAATGAGAAAACCTTTGTGTTTTCGAACATAACCACTTCGATGCGATATATTCATGTTTTTCAGAAACAAATGGTCATTTTACCAATGTAAAATTGAGCGAGTTTAATAAATGGTGGTAAATGTATTTATTCCTAGTAGAAATGCTTATGTTACATCATGAGCAGAATGCGAGAAACTGACATTCATATTTTAATGCAGGAACAGGCCTGGTAGCGTTAGAGAAGCGTGATTGGCTTTGGTATTGTGAGGATGGCGAGCGGTCAACAGGAGGCCAACACAGAAAAATAGGGTGAATGGTGGTTTATTACAGTGAAAAATAAAAAAAACAGTACACAAAATAAAGCACTAACAATTAACAAAATATTTACAAGTAACCATCTGGGCAATCAGTTCCCAAACGTTTCCTTTGGCTTCCCAGGGTCCCGCCTCACCCACAGCCTTTTTCTTAATAAAGAGCAAGAGGGCCTTAAATAAAGCTACCCCCTCCCGACCATACCATCCCAAAAATAAAATCAATTAACTTACAAAGGAACAATAATCCATCAATTCTTTACATAATCAAACAACATAAGTATATACAAACAATACATTAAACAAATACATTTTTCCCCATCACCAATACAATAACATAACACAAAACCTTGAAACAATTCCCCCTACCTTACAAACCAACATGAACTACTGTACCCATAATCCTTAAAACCACTATGTTTTCCCCCGTGCGCTCCTTTGACACCCCCGTGAAACAGACACAAACGCACAAGTGAGTAAACCAGGATTTACGTATTACGGAAAGTTTGAGTGATGAATGATGAAAGTGAAATGTAAACACAGCTAACTAACAAAACAGATAACGTGTGCACCCGCTAAATGTATATGTGTAGCTCGCTATTTAAACCGGTAACATTTGAAAAGTACATTTTTTCTCCCCCAGACATCAAACGCCGATATTCACCCTGAACGAACAAAACAGCACTTTTAAACCAACAAATAAATGAACATACCTACAAAAAGTTTGGTGTGTTTTCTTTTGTTTTTTTTCCCCTAATATACACGTCCCCGTTTAAATTTCCCCATACCGCGGCCGATGCCGATATTTGGGGCGGAGAATAAAATATAAATCAGTTCTCTGTCACATTTCCCACCCCCTCTGGTTGCTCGCACTCGGGGAGACGAGAAAGAAAGTCTGCCGTCGTGTTATCCGCACCAGTCCGGTACCAGATCGTGAACCGATATGGCTGGATGGAAAGGTACCACCTCGTAATGCGAGCATTTGTCTCCCGCATTTTGTTCAGCCATTGCAGTGCTCTGTGGTCCGTCTCCAGGACAAACTCTCTGCCAAGCAAATAGTACTTTAGGGAGTCCAGGGCCCACTTTATTGCCAAGCACTCCTTCTCGATAGTGGAGTACCTGGTCTCCCTTGGAAAGAGCTTCCTACTGATGTAGGCAACCGGCTGATAGGCTCCTGGTTCCCCCTGCAAGAGTACAGCCCCAAGACCCACCCCGGAGGCATCAGTGTGGACCGTGAACAGTTGGTCGAAATCTGGGCTCTGCAACAATGGCTCCCTGCACAAAGAATCTTTAAGGTCTTGAAATGCCCTTTCACAGTCTGGCGACCATTTCACCTTATTGCCCCCAGACTTTTTAGTCAGTTCAGTTAGTGGCGCCACCCTATCTGCAAAGTCAGGGACAAACCGTCTATACCAGCCCACTAAGCCAAGGAAGGACCTCATCTGCGGCTTTGTTGTTGGAGTAGGGCAGGCACGGATGGCGTCCACCTTCCCCACTTGTGGCCGGATCAGTCCATTACCTAGAACATACCCCAAGTATTCACTTTCCTGGCGGCCTAAGTTACACTTCTGGGGGTTTACTGTCAGGCCAGCCTCCTTGAGCCGGGCTCCCACCTGCTGCACATGAACAAGATGCTCCCCCCATGACCTGCTGAAAATGACGATGTCATCGAGGTATGCCACAGTGAATGGCCCCATCCCCCTCAGCACTTGGTCCATAAGCCTTTGGAAGGTCGCTGGAGCTCCATGTAGACCAAAAGGCATCACATTAAAGTGGAAAAGGCCACAAGGAGTGCAAAAAGCTGTGTATTCCTTGGACTCTGGTGCGAGGGGAACCTGCCAGTACCCTTTGCTCAGATCAAGGGTGCTGATGTACCTGGCCTTCCCAAGTCTTTCGATGAGCTCATCGATGCGTGGCATGGGGTAGGGATCAAATTTGGAGATGGCGTTGATGTGCCGAAAGTCAATGCAGAAGCAAATGCTCCCATCCTTCTTCGGCACTAACACCACTGGGCTGCACCACTCACTGGAGGACGGCTCAATGACTCCCAGTCAGCACATCAGTTCCACCTCCCTCCTGAGGTCTGGCAGTAACCTCTCCGGGATCCGGTACCACTTCTGCCATGCTGGGGTGTTCTCGGTGAGCTCGATCCTGTGTTGCACCAGGGTTGTGTATCCAGGCCTCTCCTGGATGATTCCCGGGACCAACCTTGCCCTTAGCTCCCTCTGCTGGTGAGTGGACAGGTGAGAGAGGTCCACCGGTGGTGCTCCACTGCACGTTGGGAAATACTGTTCCGCTGTTTCCTCCTCCTCCTTAATGGCTCTCACAAACAGCTGCTGGGCGACTACTTTTGGATGCGGCCTCCACTCTTTCACCAGGTTGACGTGGTACATCTGGAAAGGCTTCTGGCGGTCAGGCATTGCAATTTTGTAGGTCATTGGACCCATCTTCTGGTGTACTTTGTATGGGCCTTGCCACTTAGCCAGTAGCTTGTTCTCACTGCTTGGAAGTGGCAGCAGAACCTCTTGGCCTGGGGTGAATGTGCGGGACCTGGCTTTTTTGTCATACCAGGCTTTCTGCTTGACCTTGGCCTCCTCCATGCTGGCTCTGGCTAGCGTCGTCATCTTCTCCAGCTTCTCCCTCATCTGGAGGATGTACGTCAGCACACTCTGGCTCTCTGGCTTCCCTCCTTCCCAGGACTCCTTCAGGACATCCAGGGGCCCCCTGACCTGGTGTCCATACAAAAGCTCAAAGGGTGAGAACCCCGTTGATGCTTGGGGAACCTCCCTATAAGCAAAAAGAAGGTAAGGCAGCCACATGTCCCAATCCGTCCCCATCTCGTTGACGAACTTCCGCAGCATGGTCTTCAGGGTGCGGTTAAAACATTCAACCAGCTCGTCAGTTTGGAGGTGGTAAGGAGTGATCTTAATAGCCTTAATCCCTAGAAACCTATAGACCTGTTTGAGATGGTTGGATAGGAAATTAGTGCCCTGGTCAGTGATAATCTCCCTAGGTATGCCTACCCTGGAGAAAAGCTGAATGAGCGACATAGCTATGTATTTTGCTTTTACTTGTTTGAGGGGGAATGCCTCTGGGTAGCGGGTTGCATAATCACAGACAACCAAGATGTATTTATTGCCCATCTTACTCCTCTCTAAAGGACCCACAATGTCCATGGCGATCCTTTCAAAGGGTACGTCTATAAGCGGCAATGGCTGTAAAGGTGCAGGAGAAGGGCCTCTGTCTGATGTCACCTGACAGTCTGGACAGCTCCTACAGTATGTTGTGACGTCAGTGTACATACTTGGCCAGTAAAATCTAGCAGCTATGCGCCCATATGTTTTCTGAGCTGCTAAATGCCCTGCCCATGGAACTGAGTGGCCTACTTCAAGAACTGTCTGCCTCAAGGATTCAGGTAACACTAGGCATTCCGCCTCCCCCTGTCTATGATAGAGCACTTCCCCTCTAAGCACAAAACTCTCCCCTCTCAGCAAATCCTTACTAGCTTTGCTAGAAGCCACCTTCTCAAACAATGAATCTAGTGATGGATCTTCTCTCTGGAGCTGCGCAATATTCATAGGGGTTTCAAATACATCAGGTAGAGATGGTTTTGGAAGGTCTGCCTCATTACTCTGCCTCATGGTGCCCCTGAACTTCTCCTGTTTTTTCTGCTTCCTAGACTTAGGAGGATCTAGGCTAGGTGAAAAACTCATCAAACAAGTCGGGGTCTGGGCTATTGCATCTCGCCTTGGACCTAGTAATAGCTAGATTACTTAACCCTACTGAGCTAGGCCTCACTGGGTCCACCAACTCTGGCAACACTGGAAGGTCCTGACCCAACACCACACTGTATGGCAGACCTTTAACAACTCCTACCCTGAGGAAATAGGACTGCCCCTGCACAACCACATAGATGTCTGCGGTAGGGTACGCTTTCTCATCACCATGAATACAGCGAATGGTAACATCAGAGCCCCTATTCCACCAATCCTGCTGAACTTTGTCCTGCCTTACCAGGGTCTGTGAGCTTCCTGTGTCCACTAACGCCTGCATGCACTGGCCATTAACCACCACAGGAACCAATAGCTCTGCACCATTTCCCTCCCCCTCTGATTCTGGTCTGGGAACATAGCACATATTTACAGAGTTATCCCTCCTGACTGGACATGAGGACTAAATGTGGCCTTCCTCTCCACAGTGATAGCACTGGACTACTTTAAAGCTAGCGCTATGCAATGGTGTCACATCTCTAAGTTTGGAGCTAGGCTTATGTGCTGGCGGGTATTCTTTAAGTGGAGGCTTAGTGCTAGGCCTATGTGAGGGTGAAGAGTTTCTAGTGGAACTACCAGGCTTAGACCACTCCCCCCTTTCCCCCACTGACTTACCCCCACCGGCACTCTTCCAGGCAAAGCTGTACTTCTTTGGGCCCCTCCTTGCCGCCACGAAAGCCTCCGCCAGCTGTGATGCTTCCAAAGCGCTTCCTGGGTTGTTCTGCCGGATCCATACTTGCAGCTCTGGATTAAGAGCATCCGCAGGTACTGCTCCAAGATGATCAGCTCTCCAATTTCCTCCTTGGAGTGTTTGTCGGGCTGGATCCACTTCTCATACTGCAGCTTCAGACAGACGTAGACCTCTTTTGGCGTCTCTCCTTGTCGAACGTCAGTTGATCTGAACTGCTGTCTGTATGTTTCGGTGTTAATTTCATATTTTGCCAGTATGGCAGCTTTCACATTGTCATAGTCCAAAGTGTCATTATAGTCCATAGCCACATAGGCGCTACGAGCTTTCCCGGTCAGCAAGGGGATAAGCCGTATTGCCCAATTCCCTTTGGCCACCTGTACGCCCTCGCAATGCGTTCAAAGATGACTAGAAAATGTTCAATGTCATCCCCATCCTCCAATTTCTGCAGCTTAGGTTCCTTGAACATCACTGATGGCTGGCTTGGGGATTCACGGGGTGATGGGGAGCGCCTGCTTCCCTGGTGTGGCAACTCCTCTTCTTCCACCCCCACTTCAGACCGGACTTGCCAGCCTACCTGCTGCTGAAGTTGCTGGAACTGGTGGCGGACGGTATCCCATCTCCTCTCCTGGAGCTCATTTTCCTTGTCCCTCTGCTCATCATGCGCCTTCTGGTGCTGTATGAAGGACTGCATCATCCTCGCCAGCTCCTGGACATCTTTGTCTTTAGATGTGACCGCAAGCTCTTCTGATGAGGTGGGAAATGCTGCTGCTCCTTCGTCCTCCATCTCTCTTCCAGTCTGTGATCTTAACCACATAATCTACCACTCTGTTCAACCCATTTAAAAATAATTTTGTGTTGCACTGCCCCCTGCTGGCTCATCCCACTTCTGACACCACATGTGAGGATGGCGAGCGGTCAACAGGAGGCCAACACAGAAAAATAGGGTGAATGGTGGTTTATTACAGTGAAAAATAAAAAAACAGTACACAAAATAAAGCACTAATAATTAACAAAATATTTACAAGTAACCATCTGGGCAATCAGTTCCCAAACGTTTCCTTTGGCTTCCCAGGGTCCCGCCTCACTCACAGCCTTTTTCTTAATAAAGAGCAGGAGGGCCTTAAATAAAGCTACCCCCTCCCGACCATACCATCTCAAAAATAAAATCAATTAACTTACAAAGGAACAATAATCCATCAATTCTTTACATAATCAAACAACATAAGTATATACAAACAATACATTAAACAAATACATTTTTCCCCATCACCAATACAATAACATAACACAAAACCTTGAAACAATTCCCCCTACCTTACAAACCAACATGAACTACTCTACCCATAATCCTTAAAACCACTATGTTTTCCCCCGTGCACTCCTTTGACACCCCCGTGAAACAGACACAAACGCACAAGTGAGTAAACCAGGATTTACGTATTACGGAAAGTTTGAGTGATGAATGATGAAAGTGAAATGTGAACATAGCTAAATAACAAAACAGATAACGTGTGCACCCGCTAAATGTATATGTGTAGCTCGTTATTTAAACCGGTAACATTTAAAAAGTACATTTTTTTCCTCCAGACAACAAACGCCGATATTCACTCTGAACGAACAAAACAGCACTTTTAAACCAACAAATAAATGAACATACCTACAAAAAGTTTGATGTGTTTTCTTTTGTTTTTTTTCCCCCTAATATACACGTCCCCGTTTAAATTTCCCCATACCGCGGCCGACGCCGATATTTGGGGCGGAGAAGAAAATATAAATCAGTTCTCCGTCACAGATATCCTCCGGGGGTCGTTCGAAATTATTACTTAATCAATAGCCGACGTCGACTTTGATGACGGGCGAATCGGATTAGCTGTTCCAACTTTCGATTCATCTCCTCGGCTGCGTTCCAATACTTTTTTGCTCGTCTCCTCCTTTCCTCCCCTCCTTTCCTACCCCGGAAGTATGCCGGAAATATGTGGAGGAAAGGAGGGGAGGAAACGAGTGGAGGAGAGAAGGAAAGAAGGAGATGAATCGAAAGGAGGAGACGAGCATTATCGGTGACATTATTGTGCTTAAAACCAGTCAGATTGAAAGACCATCCCACTGAATATTTCACCATCGAAAAGTTCTAAAACGTGACAAGGTATTTACCAACACTTATGTGTAAGTGTCAGGACAGTGAACAGTAACCGGGTAATTTACATTAATGGGAAAACCTTTGTTTTGCGTTTTCAAACATATCCACATTGACGCGATATATTCACTTTTTTCAGATACCCATGGTAGTAAAACTGAGCGAGTTTATGTTGCGTATGTATGTATCGGTCTCATGTACTGTGTACATTTCAGAGATACTGTCCAGGGAGAGCAACTTTGCAGTGTTATTGTTGCTGTGCATATTTCTTCATTAAAGTAGCGTTAGCTGGGGAAACCGCAGCTGGTTGAATTTCAATAGCGACGCTGTCTTGAAGGGGTGAGTTGTACTATTATTGTAGGTAGCTATAGCAAACTTGTCAAATGGAAAATATGAACTGTGTGTGTCCTATAAAATAGAGGGGTGAATACTGTTGTTCTTTCACCAAAGGGAGGGGTTTGAGTGTGAGGGGTGTTCCCATGGAAATGGCAATGACAGGAAAGGGAGACCACCATGTAATTTAGTTAGGTACACCCCACCCCCCCCCCCCCCCCCCCTTTTCCCCAGTTTTCCCTAGTTTTCCCTCTCTTTCCGATAGGGCATGCTACAAACGGTGAGCTAGTTATCTACCTGGGGAAAATACCGTTGTGAAATGTGTAATTAGAATGTGGACCTTAGAATGTTCTCTAAAACTGGCAGTGGAACACTATAAACAGAATAATTAATGAGCCAGAAGGATCTTTCAGAAATAGGGGCGTTAGCTGGGATACGTTCACTTTAGCAAAATGAAAGGACCAGCTAAGAGATTAGAGAATGCAAACATGGTGTGTCACCTTGATGAGATCCAGTCGCAGAAAAAACAGTAACACAAAACAGGGTAATGGTGATGGTGTACTATCGGAAAAGTATTGTAACGCTGGATAATACCTGTGTGTTCAGCGTAGGGAATGCTACTTCTTTCTGGTTATCTCGTCACCCCTAATTGTCTTCTTTCACCATAATGCAATTGCACCATTTCCCCAACAATGAATCTGCTGTCACAGAGTTTACCAAGACTGAGGTGGCAACCAGACAATGTCCCAAAACCTTCATACAATACCCGAGTCACGCATTAGCCGTGAATCATAACTGTTATTAAAAAGACAAACTACAGCTTATGTGCTAGCCAGCTCACTTACGATAGCTAGCAGACAAACTAACAACAAAGATGGTCCAGGAAGAACAAGTTGGGGAGTAAGAAAGAGGCGACTGAGATACTCATTATGGTTGCAACCTTCTTAAAACAATGTACATACAACACTAGTTCAGAATGATGTGTTACAAAAGCAGAATAGCAGCAAGGTTGTCATGTTTATTGTTCGGGATGACATTTCAGTATTCACCTAACAAACAGCATTAACTAGTTATCTTACCCTGAGGATATCTGTATTTCTTATATGTATCCTGCTGTTTGTCATATTGTTGTATATACTGTTATTTTTCAATAAAATATATATATATATAACCTAGTTGGCTGTCCAACCACGTGCCTAACTAAATCCCACGGTGAAGCCCACCCCTTCTAGGCTACATTTCCATGGGAACTCCCCTTGCACTCAAACCCCTCCCTTTGATGAGAGAACAACAGTATTCACCCCTCTATTTTATAGGATAACAATCTTCAAAACAATTGCCTTGCAACTGCAGCGCAAAGCTAACAATCCATTACTGAACAGGTGGTACAACTTGAAGCAATCAAAAACAATGCTAAACACACATGGTTCATATTCTCCATTTGATTTCAGTTTTTACTATGGCGAGCTATGATAGTAGTACAACTCACCCTTTCAAGACAGCGTCGCTATATAAATAAAACCAGCTGCGGTTTCCCCAGCTAACGCTACTTTAATAAAAAAAATATGCACCACAAAAACAACAACACTACAAAGTTGCTTTCCCTGGACATTATCTCTGAAATGTACATAGCTCATGAGACCGACTTTCTTTGCTTTTCAAACCGCCGCTTTATGACTACAATTCCAGTAGACCGACATTTCAATTGCATCAACAATATTGGGAAAAAAACCTACCATATACAAAGTGTCACTTTAACAAAAGCATGCAGCTAGTCGGTTTGTTAGCTGATGTGTAAAAAAGGAAAGGAGTAGTAAGCACAATGGTAATGGCAACAATAATAATGCAATAACACAAGCTAAGGCAATCAACAGTGCTAGGCTACCGATAGCCAACTACTAGCTACTATGGTCCTTTTCCCCAAATTAACTGATAAAAACATGGGGACTATCCATCATGTCTAGCCAGCAAAATGCATGCTATAATATAAAGCCATGAACACCTTTAGAAATCATTGCAACAGCTGGGACAATTGTTTATTTATATGAAACACATATAAACACATGTAACTAATCGTTGCTACACAGTCAACGTAGCCTCAGCCAGTGTTGGCTACATCAGCCCTCTGTTGTTTTGTTCGCCGGAACCAGCAGTTGACCCCCTGCACATGAGGCAGGCCATGAAAAAATGGGCCATGAAACGCTAGTTTTTAGCATGCTAAGAAAGTACAGCTGAGACTGACAAATGTTTAGCTGAGACTGAGGGATGACAAGCTAAGGCTGACGAAGTACAGCTCAGAATGATGGATGGCGAGCTAAGGCTGATGAGCTGAGCCTGAGATGTGGTCTCAAGGCCACAGTTTACCCCCTTGAATTTTTACCACTCCCGTGTTGATTAAAGGATTGATCGAGTTTGCATTGGGCACAGCATGAACATCACATTCACAATGTCTTATATACATTAGAGCTGAAATAAGTCAAGTTTGTCCAGCTCATCACAGATACCATGCATACTTAGGGGAAGCTCTAATATTTATTTAGCACCACAATGGGCTTCTCTTGAAAATTATCTTTAAGTGTTCCCATCCTCCAGTGTTTGAGAAGTACCAGGGTGATTTTAGTGGCTGTGCAAGAGTACTTATAACTGAAGTACAGCTAACTGAAAGAATGCTCTGACTTTAGAATAATGCTAGATTTATGTAGACCTACGTGAGAATTTGAGTGTTCCTGTGAATTCAGTTAATCATTTTGTGAATACTTTGACCTTTGTAACCCACTTTTTCCTGTCTCTTGCTGTAGTCTTTAGAGATAATATTTGAGGGTGATGTGACTGGAAACTCACCCAGAAGAGCCTACTCTGGTCTTTATATTTTCCATGTCAGTGGTCAGGGAGTTGTTTTTATTTAGAAGTTAAGGTCTAAGAAGCAAACTTGAATGTTGCTGAGTTTTTTTTTTTTTTTTTTGCCAAATTTAAGCTGGAAATCCAAGTTTCATAGAAATCTCAAGCATTCATGTTAGCATGTGACATTCTCCCTCTGTAATGGCTGAGCCATTATTTCACACTTAATTTGTTACCCCTTGTACATAAAAGCTATTTTCTAGTAATCTCCATATGAGCCTTCAAAGCATGTCTGTTGAAGCATTTAAGCCTTTTACCTTTCATTTAAATATTGATATTTGTTTTCAAAATTTTAGTTGAAACTTAGAGACCAGTAATTAAGTCTTGTAATTAAGTCTATTTCTAGTCAGTCTCCAACTGTACTGTACAACTGGAAAGAAAAGTCCCTTGATAAAATTCTTGGGGTAGAAAAAATAACTGAAACACCAAGACCGAACTTAAGAATTACCGTACATCTGTGAGTCAGTCCCAACATAAACTGAAGACGGTGAGGTTCACAAAGCTGGTATTTATGGTAGGGCTGCCATCAGTAAACTGCAAGGCCAATGCGGAACAACAAATAACCTGGTGTAATGAGAACCAAAACTAGACATGTAAGAAAGCAATGCTGGTATAATGAGCAGTCTTTTAAAAATTTGCTACATTTGAATGGGTTTGGAGAAAGTCCAAGTGTGCACTTAATTGTTTTTTATTTAATAACTATCAAGGGATGCTACCTGTGATTTTTTGTTCTGTGACCTTGACAATTGCTGAAATTTAAGTCTATTTTAAAATGATCTTATTATACTGTTAATTTCACTCAAAATGGAAATCTACTCAATATTTTCCCCAGTACTCTTGAATGTTTATTTGCAGGGTACAAACATGGTCAGCAAGTGGAAAAAGAGATGTTTTGTACAACAAGCTTTGTTCAATGGCTATGGAGATTGAAATAGATTTCAAATAGGCAAAGAGTTCACATTGGTTCGATTTTTTTTAGTTGTGGGAAAAAGTTATGTGGTTTTAAAATGTATTTTTTTCTTGTTGTAAGGAACATCATATTAAATTTGATTTTATTCGATTTTTAATGAAGTCACACTTTAATTTTAGCTATAGAACAGCATCCCTCCCATTTACAGTTAGCAACAACACTTCATCAATGAAGCAGAACTGTGTTTATGTAAAACAAATTTATGGTTCTGCTCAGTAAAATGCCTGAGGGTTAAACCCACTGATTTTTTTTTTTTTTTTTAATTTTTATGTTTTATGTAATTTACCTGTTTTTCAGTAAATTACCCACATGCAGATTAGATATGTTACAAGGAATGCAGCTCTCTTGGGAGTACTTTTAATTTGTGTATTGGAATCATAACAGTTTTAAGTTCTTTGAGAGAAACAGTTCTAGCAGTGGCGAAATCAACCACAGCTAGGAAATCAGGCAAAATTAACCATTTCAATGTCTTTACATGAAGTGATGGAGTCATGAAATGTACTATATGACCATACATATAGCTATAGCAAGCTCTTTCATGAGTGGCTTTCCGAAGCTTGGATGTGTCATCTTGTCTCAAAACACAGGGGAATAGATGTTGTCATCACTATTAAAAATAGAGAGAACTGGGATATCTTTCTGTTATTATGTTGGGATCCCTGTCAGTTCGGAAAAGGACATGGTGACAGGGTGTGAATAGGACACCAGTGACACTTCGACAGACATGCTAGACACATGAGAATGGTTATGTTACACCCCCCCCCCCCCCAAAAAAAAGCCTGCAGGCCATGTCAAGTACCTTTGACGTTAACGGCCCTTTTTTTAAAGGGAAATGTCATTGATGGAGACATCAGTCTGACCCATTGGCAAAAACCGCTTGCAGTCCAGACACGCTACGTTTCCTGGTTGTCACAAATGTCCCCAGCTGTGGCACCAGCAGCGACTGTGGACAGGAGAGTCTGAGGCATCCTGACACCAGTGCTGCTTATGCCATGGAAACTGGACCTCTCCCCTCTCTCAGTCCAAACCAGACATCCCTACTCTTTTTTTGCTTGAGCAAATGTGACAGTATTAACATTGTTGCAACATGTGTCTACCCCACAGGTGCTCATATCCACAATGGCTCACATCTTCACTCCTTACATGTGTTGTTTGCCTGGATTCTGAAGAAACTGGGGTGAAGCGGCAGACTCAAGGGCACTGCAGCAAGTGTTGTCATTTGCTGTCAGAATTGGAAATATGACTAAAATTTGCTGTCAGTGAAGGGGAAATGGTTTGCAGCAGAAATGTGACTGTTCTCAAGACACTGTCTTAGAATATCATTATGGTGGCAATATTGGCTTTATAGAAATAAGCATATTACAACAATACAATTATGATTATTATATGGTCATAACTGTTATAAGTATATCAAGCAATCCCAAAAACCATGTGTTGCATTACAAGAGTCTTCTCTCAGAGAAAATGGCAAATAAATCAAACAACAAATGGAAATAAATAATGTAGCCAAATACAAGAGCTGTTACTCCATGACCCTACAATGAAAATGCTCTCTGGCTATCTTTTAACATGGCAAATGGAGCATAAAATGACAGTGACTCTTCATCACAGCTCCCTGGACCTGATCTTGGCATTTGTTATGTGTGTCACAATAATAAAAAAAAAAAAACTAAAAATGGGTAGATTCTCATGAGCCAGACAAGATGTTTAATGAGGGGTTCTTTCATTTACCTGAGGGGGTCACACAGGGGAGCTCAAGATCCTAGGAGGTTCAATAAGGCGATTGTACTCTGTGGAATTAGATGACCTGGCTGCTTTTACAAAGTGACAGATGTATGTCTGCAAAATGCTGAGGTCACTGCTTTCTGGCATCTCAAGTAGTCTGGGATAGATATTTAGCTTTGCCCTTATCAAAATTGTCAGTCTAAAATATAATCAAGAATGTAAAGAATATATTAGACATATTAGATGGATTACTTTCAGCATATTAATGTTACAAGAACAAGAACAGCACAAAGCCTAGTATGATAGGCTTCATTAAAACAATCTGCTTGTAGTAATATCTCTTTTATCTTTGGTCACACTTTTTGATATATACAAACTATGGCTTGGAATAAATAAATTGGAATAAACAGATTTTGCCTTGAAATGAATACCAGTACCATGTTTTTTTCCAACTGCACATTTTTTTCATTACAAAAGCAGTTTGGCAATGATCAACATGAACCAGTTGAACTGTTTTCCTAACAAAAAACTAAAAGAATTAAAAAAAATGATTGAATCAAGGCCCATTTGTCTCTAGAGCTTTTGTGAGAAATACTATAGCTACATCACAGTATTTAATGATTATGATTAAGCTTCTTCATAACAATTGTAAAATAACTTTCCTCTTGAGGTTCGTCACCTATGGTTCTGTTTAGTGGAACTCATAATGCTTGCCTCTCTGAAAACATGATGTCATGCTCTTAACCCATAACTCAGGGCACAACTGTCACGGATGCAAATGCCACC
Organism: Albula glossodonta; assembly: GCA_019788955.1. Taxonomy (NCBI): domain Eukaryota; kingdom Metazoa; phylum Chordata; class Actinopteri; order Albuliformes; family Albulidae; genus Albula; species Albula glossodonta. Next base: position 36,259 of record JAFBMS010001040.1, read on the forward strand.
TGAGCATCACTCAAAATTTAAGAATCCAGACTTGACAACAATATGCAGAAACTCAATGTTACACTTAAAAACAACAAGAACAAGTACCAACTCTTCAATCACTCCCCTGGTTCAAAGCGTTTATATCATATAAATCCTCTGGAGGGTTTATGGGCAAAAAAAACAATCCTGCCTGAAGCCAGATATGGCCAAAATGGCCACCACGTTGCCATCTCTACTCCCTGTCCTGGAATCTCATTTAACTGAAGTTCATGTTGGCTGGTTTGACGGTGCCTGTTCAGTAATAACTCAGAACATGCAGCCTATTTCAGAGCCAGGAAAAACAGACTCATTTTCCCACTCTCTACTTTCCTTTGCTTGACTTTTTTCCCTTTGTACCATATTTCTCTTGTTTTATCTTCCTTTTGGGCTCTGTCAGTTTTGCTTTTCTGCTCGCCTTCCAATCCTGCCATTTCCTTCATATATGTCAGAACTCACTCTAATTCCCTCTCTGTCCTCTATTCCCAAACTTGTCCTTTTCTCTTTAATTATACCCTACTTTTTCAAATTGAAAAATGAATATTTCTCATCTTGAAAATGAATATTTTCCTTGTCTGATGAATGAACAAGGCATTGGTGAATGTGCTGTATGGCTACCAAAGACATAAAAATTGAATCCAATATTTTTTCCTGTTAAAAAACTATGTCAATGAGAAATTGTGGGTCTCTAGTGTGGCCCAGGTTGCAGGTGTGGGGTCGTGGCAGGCTGAAGGTGGTGATATCAGGGAGACTGAATCACCACTACACTCAAGGGCTGCAGACTTACTGGAATTCTGCACAATGGGCAAACACTGCAGTGACACAAGGTGAATATTCTGTGTTATGTGTTAACTTTACAAGCAGCATGGAAATACTTATGAGAATGTGTAACATCATGCTCAGTGACACATACAGTTGTAGGGATTTATTATAGTATTCCTCGCACAGGGCACCAAAAGTGTAAGGAATTATTTAAACCTCACGTGTGGCACCAGTTATGTAAGACTTTATTATTATATTCCCCACAACAGAGGGCGTCACTTACATGGTGAAAATTCTATAACATATTCTACGAATAATGGTGTAACTACGATTAATCTGTTTCATATATCAGTCTCATAAAAATATATCAGTCTTATTGGATAGCTATAAATACGTAATTCCAACTAATAATTAAATTAATAATTTTAATCACAATTACAATATTAATAACTCATCATAATCGAATCACAACATTACACATTCAGTTATAACCAAATTAATAACGTTAATGATTGATCAAAGGTGAAGGCATTTGGAGTTCTTCGGAGTTGCAGAGGTTGGCAAACATTCAATATATATGCAATATTAATAAACACACAACCTTGGAATATAACAAAGTTTATTGAACACATGTATTAAACCGCAAAGCACGATTTATTACAATGTAACAATAAACGATGCGTATGTGTGCGTTTGTGTGTGCATGTGCATATGGTGCACAGTGTATATGGGCGTTGGCGTGTGTGGTGGTAGGAATGTTCTCCTATGTGTGGGGATCGTGCAGCCTTGGGTGTGTGCGCGATGCACACATGTTCATGGAGAACAATGGCAATATGGAAAATGGCGCATGCAGTGTGCTAAAAATGGATGTAATCGTGCAGATCACTTATGCCAGGTTGTCGCAGGTTAGTAGCTAAATAGATCACATGCAAAACCTAGTTTGAGGGAGATATTTGTTTACTAACGCTGCGCGGCGCTTGGCTAGGAGCCAGCTAAACAATGATCAAACACAAGAATGATTAGATATAAAAAATAAATAACACAGTTAATTACATTTAGTTATGAATATAACCATATGGACCTAAGCTATGTTATCTATCTGTGCCCAGTGTTACAGCCTTACTGTTTTGGTTTTCTCCGTTGGTTAGGCGGGTCCAGTGCGTTCCCTTCGTTACAGTCTCTGGTTTCCCAGGGCGCAGAGTTGGTTGCTCGCTCATTCTCTCTGGGGTCCGATGCTGTCGTTCACGTAGCTGGATCCTCTTTGCAGGCTGCTGGCCTCTTGGAAATTACAGGTCATCGCTCTGCTGGATTCCAGGGTTTGCTGCGTGGCTCTCCGCGGCAGGGTTCCACTCATCTCGTGGGCTCTTGACTGTGCACCTCTGTTCCCTGTAGCTAACCACCGGGGTTCAAAGCTACCTTTTAGGCTGCGTTGAGTGGGCCTATTTAAGCAGGTGAGTTCTTGCACACAAGGCAGACGAGGAACAGAGTTCCTTGGCATGTGGTGTGCACGCCAGGCCCAGATGAGAGAGTTTTATGCGTGCGTTCAGCACGCCAGGCAGGAGCAAGGAGAGGGTAGGTGAGAGAGGGGAGAGAGAAGATTCTGAAGAGACAGAATGTGAAGAGAGTCTGAAGAGAGAAGAATGAAGAGAGTGAAGAGAGAGATTTCGGGTGTTCGTCCTTTTTATTACCTACGTTTTATGGCTTTTAACATAGTTACGTTGCAAGTTAGTTATCTTTGGAATTTGGCTGTGGAACTATGGGAAACGCAGTTCAGTAGTCCCTACACAGTGCTGTGAAAAAGTTACCCACTTGAAGAGTTTACTCTTTTCTGATATAATGGGACATATGAATATTTCATCCTTATTTCAAGATCATTTACAAATAAAGGTAAAAAAATAACAATGGCAAATTAAAAATAGCTTCAATCTGGTGTATCCCCTTTGACATAATTAACTTAAGGGTCTATTTAGACCCGTTCAGAGTGACTTAAGCAGTTTTTTGATCCGCTACACCCTTTTCAGTGGGTGCTTTCCAATACTCAAATTTGTCTCCTCCTTTCCTCTTTTCCTTTCCTCCTTGCCCCCGAAACTGATCTATGTGTTCTCCTTTCCTCCACTGTTCCAAAAGGGTAGAATACGAAATCTCACCTCCTCCACTCGCTTTCTCCTTTCCTCCAAACGAAGGATACGTCGATGTATCCTACCATGGAAGTCTTCTCACATTTCTGGGTGACATTATGCTCATGACCAGTCAGGTTAAAAGACCATCCCACTGAAAACTTCACCATCAAAAATTCTAAAACATGACAAGGGATTTACCAACACTTATAAGTTGCAGACTTTAACAGTAATTTACGACTTTAACGACAGAGTTTCTATTGCGGCAGGTTTATTTATTTCCTTGTACATATGTTTATGTTAAATCAAGTCATCAAGTTTTGTGGGGGGCTTGTCATTTTCCAGCCTGAATTAGCATTATTCAAGCTCCTATACGGACCCTCCTACTTTACTGCCCTGCGCGGGCAGGGCATGGCCTCATAAGCAAGGTCAGAATACGAACACGTTTTTTCCATGGAAAAAAAAACGCTGAGCACTCCCAAGTCAGAATTCCCCCCTTAATGTAGGCATTTCATGAATCATCTATCAATTTCCTATATCTACTGGGGGGAATTTTACCTACAAGGTCTCCTTACTCCTTCACTTTTTTTAGTATGCCTCACATTCTTCACAAGTGTTGTACATTGTGGAATTGTGGCCAGGCCATTAGCCTGCAAGCAGCGCCAAACCATAACTTCCCCACCTCCAAGCTTAATGGTTGGTGTAAGGTTCTTCTGTTCAAATGTAGTTGTTGGTTCTTGTAAACATGATGTTGGCATTGTGGCCAAACAATTCTACGTTTGATTTATCTGCCCGAAGCACATTGTTCCAGTTGTCATGTTCTTCACCCAGGTGTTGTGCGGCAAACTTCTGTCACATAGTTATTTTCATTTTTTAGAGCAGAGGCTTCATATTCATGACCTCCCATGTACACCAAATATTTGCAGCCTTTTTGCCAGATACTCATGCACTTTGACACTAACTGTGGTGAGAATTCCTTGTAGATTGCTTGATGTTGCTGTGATAATCTCAGAGACTTCTTCATGCAGCTTTTTGTCAGCCCTTGGGCAAAATTTGGTGAGACAGCCTGGTCTGGAATTTCTTCTATCCGTGTTTTATTTTGGCTGTGGAAATTATTGGCTTCAAATTTCTTGGAAAGGGCTTTGAAACCCCTCCCAGGCTCATGGACATCAAGTCTTTTTTCTGAGGGCATTAGAGAGTTCTTTTGGTCTTGGAATTATATTGACACATGCCACAACGTTAAGGTAAAATCTGAAAATTTTTCCAGTCTTTACATAAGGCAGGGTCCTCCAAGTAAGTCTCAAACGATAGTCTAATTATTTCACTCTGTTTTGCTGAAATTGAATGTAATTTTAACCATTTGATAGGATGATAAATGTGGGGATGTACTTTTTCCCCACACAAGGAAATTACATCTCTGTTGAGTTGAACTCTGTAAATCATTGTAAAGTGAGATTTTAGTGTATTTTTATCTTTATCTGTCAATACTGTTGAAATTATAATCAAATAGTCATATGTCAGAAAAGACAAAACTTGTCAGGGGGTGTTCTTACTTTTTCAGACGAATGAAAAGACAAATGAAATAAGCAAACACCCAAAATTAAAGTCTGTTTTGCTTGACTTAGTGAAACAAACTGATGCTAATTCCTTCATATTCCTAATATTTCAAATTCAATAAAAAACCAGTCACAGTGTTTGTCTTACCATAGTACTACTATCATAAAATTAGAGCACACTCTGCTTAGTAGTCGCAACTAATTGAGCATGCATACACCAGTAGATATATCATGACTCTTTTACAGATTGTAGGGACACTATTGCACAATACCCAACCCACACCATGGACACATAATTACATCTTGTCTACATTAATGATATATCTTTGGAGGTAATACAGTAAAAATGTAAGTATCCTTAAATAAATATATAGAAATTCTGTTTAAATTGGATGGAATCTTTTCACAACAGGAAAAGTGATGATGCCTTACCTCTTTTTACATGTTGTGAAATAATTTTTATCCTCTACGGTATAATAAAGTTATTACATATGTATCAAAGAACCCTATATGGGCTTTTCATGCACACTGAAAAATTGTATTCACCTGTACATAAAACAAACATTAAAATTTGTATGAAAACCCATTTGACTAAATCATATTGATATGTTGGTAAAATTAAAAATTAAAAATAATTTTTGGAATATGAGAGGCTTTCACATAAGAATATGTACAAAAGGTTATTACAGCCTTCATATATGTACTTTATGCACATATCATGGAATATATTGTCATAATGTATCATGAAATACATTGTATTTGTCATATACTGTTATATATGACATATACTGATGTGTATTATTTACTCATTAGTTTGCATAAATGCAGCCAAATGGAGTTGCAAAAATGTTTTCCCTTCGTTCTCATATTAGCAACATTCATACACGTGTACAATATAGCTGCAGTGTTCAATGTGCAAGGTTGTATTTTGTGCCTACTCCATAACCATGGTCTTTGTATTTGAAATGGTGCTTTCGGTTGGGTTGCAAGTTTTTATCTCTAGCCATGGGCAATAGTATTATGGAATAGACAAACTGCACAGACACTAGACCCAAGTCTGCTTCACAACACCACTGCTGGGTCCTGACCCAATCTCATACTCCCTTTCCCCTCCTCTCTGTTTATCAGACCTGGGTAAAAAACAGATACTAACTGCATATTTTTTATTTGAAATATTTGTTTTGTGTATTTGTATTATTTGCTAATGAAGCAGGCCAAACCGTTTACTTTTATTTAAAGAATTTCAAATAATTCAAATAACTGATTAAAATAGTATCAAGTAGATAAATTCTAAATTGAAATATCCTCCAAATACTTTGTTCAAATACTATACATCATGTATAACTGATATTTCAAACAAAATTTCAAAAAGTTTCATGAAATAAAATAGTGTCTCCCAAACAAGCTGTAAATGTCCCCTTTTACGATTTATTTTGACTCCATCTCTGTTCTCTGCTCTTGAAAGTGACTGCAGCCTGCCACTGTCATTACATGGAACTCTCAACTCAAAATGATCTACCCTGTTCTTGTGGTTGATAAAACAAAGTTGGACCAACTGCTTGTAACATGGCTTTCTACCCATGAGAGAAATGTTCTCAGTGAGGCAGTCAATGTCCTGGTCCCCTTCAAGGTAGTGTCACGGCCTCCCTGGGCAGAGATACCGCAAGATCCGTCTCACCGAGGGTTTTTCCTACACTGTAAGCGTTAGCTTTATCGTTGTCTAGGGTAGTACTTTTCCTGTATCTCCACGAACTTCCCAGGGTGGCGTGCAGCTAATACACTCGGTTTGCTTGCTTACAAATAAGAAAGGTTGACATTATCTGGTTCCACGCTGAAGCTTCTCTTACAGCGGCCAGCTCAATCTGGTCGCCCGGCGACGGTCAGCCCGGTCTTTTGGTCGATACAGGGTGCAATCACTGCCCTCCATCAATCTGTTTGTTTAGTTTAGTTTTTTCTTCCCTAAAAGATCCTCTTTTTCGTTAGTTCCTGTACAAGGTCGGGTTTAGGGTTGATATTCCCGCAAGGGAAAACGTGGATTATAGTGTCCGTGGTCTCCAGGGATTTTCGAGTCCCACTTCAGTGGCGTACATGCAGCCAGCCAGAAACACACACGCGCGCCCAAAACTGCCGCCCTAACCACACCAGATATACCATCATCCCAGCCGCGTCACGAGTCACTGAATCGTCAGCCCTAATTGTAAGCAAGCAAACCGAAGTGTTCTAGGGGATCCCCCAAGTATAAAATTTAATTATTATTTATAATTTCACAACAGGCTATCAAGTCCATCATCCTGGCACTCTTACAGGGTTATCATGTGATTGCACTAGGAAATGGCCTGTCTGTAACAGTAGCCACTGAATTATAAAATAAAGATTTTATAAAATAACTGTTTACTTATTCACACAGTCACACAACAGAAATTAATAAAATGCTTCCCCTTATAGATGTTAACACATAAACTCATACCCTTTACCTTTAACCACTAAAGAGTATAAACAAACAAAAATACACTTTCAGAGCAATATACTTGGTAATACTGTTAGACAAACACAGGGCCTTTCAAAACCATAAGCAGTTGCATAAACCATCACGTTGCAGGCCTGGTGGTATGCTAGCGTGCGTGGTAGCCAAACTATATAGGCTGCTTCACTCCAATGAGCAGAATGTGAGAGGCAAAAGAAGACAGCTCACAGTTTCCCTGATGCAGCAGCAAGAAGTGAAGTTTGCGAAGTCTCTCTCTCTCGACACTCTCCTCCGCTGTGCTCCACACCTTGATATTTCGCTGGGTTAGCGAACTAGCCAAGTCCCCGCTATTTCCCTCAGGTTTGCTAGCTTGGGCTAAGCTAGCAGTCGAGCTGGAAAACCGTGGACTCCTCGCCAAAGATATTGGTCACAGCTGTCTGATCGTAGGATTACAATAACTACAAAGTTCACTGTCTGTGGACTTATGTTACTATATCTCTAACTCAAGAATCGAAATACGCGAGTTACGTATTTATACTTTTACACACGAAATTAGCAATAGCTCATTCTTTCTGTCACACACGCCCTCCTCTTTCTCCTTCTCGCTTCACCTCTCGCTCGCTTCTCATTGGTCCATCTAACAAACGTAACAGAAATCCCTTTTTGTTCTTCCAGTGCAAATAAAAAGTATCATTACATCATTATGAATTCAGTACAGAACAAACACAATATTATTTTACACCAAGTCAACAAGACAATCAATGAGCTTTACCATGAAATAACAATATGCAAAATACGTACAAAACAGTTACATTAACACACAGTTTTTAACCTGTTAATTCTATTTATGAGTGCTTAACTGCTGAACGTATTTTCCATAGGCTACACATGTAAAAAGACCGAATTGGACCTACTATTTGATGTCACGCTGCAGCCAAACACCTCCAAGCAACCAGGAGGAGGAGCAGTCCAAAAGGAAATTTAGGGGTATCTTCAAAACCAACATCTGCACCCAGCAGCTAATTACCTGCTCTTCAGGAAAACCTACTGTCAAATATATCCAATACTTGCCAAGCTAGCTGCAGTTAAGTTGACTGTTTCCACCCAAGACCCAGAATGAAACGACAGGAGTCGTTGGAGTCGACTTTGGAGAACCTATGAACAATAACTAAGATAACAGTATGACTTTCAGATGGGGGCAACCCTGTGATAAAGTCCAGGGATATGTGTGACCATGGGCGCAGAGCGATGGGCAGTGGGTGGAGAGGACCTTGTGGTGGCTAGCGAGGGATCTTGTTTTGGGCTTCGCCATCACTCCAAGGCTCCTTGTTACATCCAAGGACAGTGGGTGTGGATCTTCATTTCATTGGGCCCTTCCCCATTGCTAAGGGTATCAGCCCAGCGGTGATTCACCTCCCACCCCAACCCCCCACCCTCCACTGCATCCACCCCATCGTCCATTTCTCCAGGGTCAAGCCCGTTATTTGCAGCTCCCTCTGCCCCACCTCCTCCTCATCTTATCGATGGCCCTGAGGTGTACACCGTGTGCTGTCTGTTGGGGGTTGGCCTGCTTGCTTTGCAGTATTTTGTGGCTTGGGAGGGCTATGTCCCCAAGGAGTTATGCTCAGTTCCTGCCTGGGACATTCTCAACCCCACCCTCATCAAGGACTTCCACCGGTAGCATCCAGGGGTGCCTGCCAGGATGCCTAGAGACATCCTGCCAGTTTGCCTCAGTAGTTTATCTCTTGTTTCACAAACCCACCCATTTCTCTGTTCATTTGCCTGCCTGTTGTGACTTTTGCCTATTCCTTGTGAATATTCCTTCCTCCTTCCTTCCTATTCCTTGTGTTTCTGGATTGAGTTTTTTTGCCCAATTTCCATGTCTTACTGGTTTTACACTTTTGCTGTGTCTTCCTGGTTTTGAACTTTGCCTAGCTTTCAACACCGATTCTGGTTTTTGGATTTTTGGCTGCTTAAATAACAAAAGTTTATTATTCATCTGCACCTTAGTCTCTGCCTTAGTCCCTGACAATGCAATGCAAGTAGTTGGGAGAAGCCGGCTATTATTGAACTTGGGGGTTTGTTTAAATTACAGAAGTGTTTTCAGTCCATATAACATAAATAAATTGTATTTTAGTGTGTATATAATATAATCTGTGCAGTGTACTTAAATTCATATTAATGAGAAACTACTAAGATTGTTAATTTTAAGTAAAAATACATTTTTAGAATGTTGTTATGCTCTATACCTGTGCATGCTATACCTTCCTGCTCGTGTTACTGCTGGAAGTGATTGGGTGGTAACCATGAATGAGAAGCGTTGCCATTAAAACAGCCTGCTGGGTTTATGGAAAGCATTTTCATGATGAAATGGTGCTAGCTGAGAATGGTTACTCCAGTAAAACAGCTCTTGCACATTTCACCCTACCTCTGATCAAATGATTTACATTAATTAATGAACCTTCTCTAACAAAAAGATACAATAAGTAATATGTAAAAGTTGCATTATTGCTTTCAGTAGGCTGAACTTAGTTACTTGTGTATTCACAGCACTGGTGACTCCAGTGAGATGTGTTTAAAGATTGGGAAATCTTTTTTTTTTTTAACTTCAAACCCTAAAAGCTTTGATGAGTACTTCTGCATAAACAATTATCATATTTTTATTGTGTGACGGTAACACTTAACATAGTCTTTGTAGTCACCCATTAATTACTATTTATCTGTTTAACATTTTAACCCGCATCCCCCCTCCTTCAAGTTAGAGTCAGTTATATCTAAAATAACATTTCTGTGAAATATATACATTTTCGAATATAGCAGTTTCAAGACTACGCTTTGGAGAATATGGATTAAATATGCTGAGAGAATTTACAATAAACACAAATGACAAATACTTTAGGACCCTTGTATCAAAGATCTGTTATTTGATTGCTTTACAATAAACCAAATATTTTCAAAATAAATGAAATAAACTACTTAATAAAAATACAAATACTTTTATTTGCTAACTTCCCAAATAATTTAGGTAAATGTATAGTTGAATGGAAGTGAAATATTTAAAATATATATTTGACCCAGGTCTGCTCACAGATATTGATCATCTGGCCTAAGGAAGGAAGACTTGAGGCAACAGCATCATATCTAACCAAAAATGTAATAACATGTCAGTAATATTGTAATAACTAATATGTGAAAGCATTCTCGGCAAACATTACTCAAATTGACAGGAAAATTGAAATGCAGTACCTTTGCAGAATGGTCTTAATTACAAATCTATCAATATGTTCAGAAACATGGCTGCCATTGCCAAGTCAAATTTAAATGTTGATTTCACTGGGGGATAATGACAAAATAATGTTTGAATCTGATGGAGCTTAAGTATTTCTATTGATGTATTGTGTACTATATTTGGTTATTCTGCATTTTTACACATATACAAGTTGAAACCCCTTTCAAACCATCTTGAAACCCAAGAAATCCCAAGAAGCCTGCGGAATACTTTTGAAAGCCCCAGTCTAGCCACAGTGAGAACACCACTGCTGTTGGGCCCTTGAGCAAGGCCCTTAACCCCACATTTCTCCTAGTGGGGTTGTCCCTTGGTTAGCATAACCAGCTGTAAGTCACTTTGGATAAAAGAATCATCTAAATGACTATAATGTAATTATAGCAAATGTTACTTGTTCAGGGTAGAAAAGTAGGAGGACCCACATAAGAACTTGAATAATTCTAATTCAGCCTGGAAAATGATATGCCCCCTTCAAAAACTTGATGGCACAGCAATTTTTTTCACAGTTTCCCCAGAGCCATGTTTCTTGGTTCTAAAAGTCCATGGCTTTGCAGTGAAAATTTTAATTTTGAAAGCTGATCAGACAAACAGGTGCCATAGCCATGTGCAAACTACCTTGTAATTATCAAAACTTGGATATTTTCTGCTAAAATTTCACTTACCTACTTTTCAGTTGATCAGATTAAAATATACGGATAAATCATTGGAACCAGATACTAGTTGTAATACTTATTTGTAATATTTTTTTTATTTTAATATACACTTTTGTGAATTAGTAGTTGCACAAATGAATGTGTTTTATCTCAAATTGCAATGCTGAATATCAAATGTAAGGTGAATACAATCCCTCTCATATTTTGACAGCTGTAGTCAGCTGTTATCAGTCCTTCCAACAAATATATCCCAACATCAACTAAGCAAACAATTGTGTTGAAGGATTATACATTTGGCTTTTCTAATTTATGAGTCAAACCAAGTACCCAGTACATGTGTGCAATCTATTCTGCTTAGAACGCCTAGGTCATTTTGCTTGGCAAATCCAAGCATGGCAATAAGGAACTATAAAATTATCAATTTATATGAATCTTCCGCACACAGAAATGTTAGAATACAAACACACACCAAAAAGGTGAGTAATGGGTCAAAAAAGCACTGCTGAGCACAGGTTTGCATAGACCCCTATGTTACGCATTGTATTTTTACATTATTATCCATCATTATACTTTTTGTTAGTTATAACATTTGTGCTGTAGATTAGATTAATCTGCTGTAATTGTAATCGTATACTGTCAGGCATGTGAGTTACAGCCTACTAGGAAAACCTTTCGTTTTTCTCCACAAATGTGAAACGCACATCAGGCACAAAACAGACAAATATGTAATGAGTACGATATATTTTTCTTTAAAGAAAACTGCCATACCAAAAGATAGAAAAACAGAAAAAAATTGTTGTCCCATTTCCTCTTGCAGCGATCGGACTTGCACTCCCCTGACCCTACCCTCACACATCCTACCAGAAACATCTATTGATAAGACTAACTCCACTGGCAACAGACTAACTGGACTCTTGTGGGCACTCCTAGATGATCTTTTTTACAAGTTTAGATCATGGGAAGAAAGCTCTTTCTCCGATCTTAGATCTAACACTTGGGGAATTAACAAGTACACAGGCCTAATAACAGAGACTGTGCAGACAGCATCAAATTACTGTAGGTTTATTTATTTTTGGGACCAATGAGGGAAAAATACAGTTGAGTTAATATTGACTAAATATACTATCAGCCTTCTCCATGTTACTCTAAAGGAGGAAGCCCTGTGCTCAGCAGAAGCCATTGTTAAATATGTACACATCAGTAAACAATAGTTATTTATGGAAACATTGAAAAGATTCCTTTTGCATGAAGGTTGATATTGATGGTGTGCTGCTTTAATCCACAGCAATTCATACTGTTCCAACCTCACATTTCATTATGACAGCGATTCATATTTCTGTTTTTACTATTGTTAGATTTGTGTCTTGCTTACAAAAGAAAGCAAACTGTCTGTGACCCGAGCTCTTTCTCTTCCTCATAATTGTTGCTCTTCCCATCTCTTTACCTTCTCTGTCTCTTTCTATCTCTCCCTCCTTCTGTCCCTCTGTTAATAAGATCACAGATTTTACGGTTTTCACTCTCATAGTAGAGGTGCGCCAGACAGAATGAGCCGGCTGTCAAGTCTTAGAAGCCAGGTGTATACTTGCAACATACTGACACACACTCACACATTCTGGTATGCATTACATACCTGCATATAAATGTATGCCTGCACATATAGTTATATGCACACAGGGAACTGCAACCATACAACACAATAGCATGTTCACAGACATTCATACATGATAACATGATAGCGCTTGCACGTACACATGCAAAGTCTCATGCACACAGACAGGAACAAACACTTACACACATTCTGGCCCCATACATACTATTCCTGAGGTCATTGTGCTTTCTGTTGTCACCTCAACTCTTTTTCACTTACCATTTGCCCTTGTGTCTCTTGTGTTACAGTTATCTGGCCACTGACAACAGAAATTGTGTTGAAAGATATGAATGAATCACCACTCTCCTGCAGCTATAATTAACCTTGACTGACAATGAATAGCACTGTGGCTACTGGATGTTATTTCATTGTGCTAATATGCAAAAATCCTGATTGGTCATCAGGAGTATTCTCCACTCATGTAACCCAATCAGAGTGCATTGACAACAGCTGTAGCTCTTCTGGGTTTTCTGTATGCCAGAAATGTACCGAAAACTACAGTGGGTGGAGGGGGAAAAGGAATAAATAAGGAAAATCATTTCCTTATTCACATTTAATTTAGGTACGTAAAGTCCTTTTGAATTAACTCAAATTGAATTAAATTCTGATTTTAAACTATATTCTGCAGCTGTGACTTCTTGTTTTAGCTCCCAGCTTTCAGCATTTGATGTCTTGTCAGTTTATGATAAATGCGAATCAAAATATAACATTGATGCTCAATTTTTTTCTCAGGTCACAGTTTCCTGACTAAAATTAGTCTGTATGGCCCCAATGACATATTCATGTGTTTACAAACACAGGGGAATTTCTCAAACGCTTCTTCCTGATGAGGAATGTATAGCAGACAGGGTTACAGACGTACAGCCAGACCTAGAGAAAGAGAAGGGGGAGAATATTCCTACATCTTGTGTTTGATGAACACACTTATTGGGCCTTATTTATCAATGTGAGACGAACAAATTTGATCGTAAATCGTTCGTAAATTAATTTATGCAAAAATGTTGATTTATCAAAGTTTTCGTACATCAGTTGTTCGTAAGATCCAAACAAATTTCATGAGTGCTCTGAACTGTT